>OY804596.1:7213183-7597706 GCA_963680895.1 Fragum sueziense
ATGAACACAAGGTACAGATACTTCATGTTTAAATGCGCGTTTAAAAACCAGTTTTACTAGTTTGAGCATGTACACAACGATTTGCACGTGTTTATCCGCCCAAAACAATAAGGACGAATCGGAGAGGACACTTAGAGGCTATTGTCAGTTTTGTTATTTTATTTCTCTGACTGATTCTGAAGTTGGTATTACAATTCTTGGAGTAGAAGTTTTTTTCCGATGTGAAGAAAATCGTAGTTAACGTTTTTGAAGGGGACTTGTACGGTTTATTTATGATACCGTGAACATTTTCAATGGCTGTTCGAATTGCAATGACTTTTGTCCTAACAATAGAATGGGTTTTCGGTTAAATATGGATAAATCGTAGGTGTTGTTATAAAATCCCGTAACTGCAGCTTCAATAAAGTTGAGTTTGTGACGTTTTAGATTTACGCCGACGAAGCACTAGTGTTTGTCCGAAAAAACGTCACTAGGTCTATATATACCGTAGAAGATAAAATTTATTCTTTTTCAAAGACGAATTAATGGTATACAATAATCATTTCCAAAACAATAGGCCTATCTGGTATTGCAGCCCCCAATTAGAAGGCTTTCAGTAATGACCACCATATAGATAGTGCTTCGTTTGCCCGTCCGTTCGTTTTTCTACCCGTCCGCCAATTTGTCTAGCTGACTGCTCTAGATGTCAAAATACATTGATTTTATATGTTGAGAAGTTAAAATGTGTGTACTAATTAAGAAAATATGAAAGAAAAATATTAAGAAAAAAGGAGCCAAATTATTTTCAGTATAGATCTATTCTTCTTTTGATTCAATGTTTGCTATACGCACTTCAACGTCAATTACACAAAACGTGGGAACGACGTCGTATTGTTTGGCGGCGATGTTATAAAGTCATGAAAACATATTATGTGCGTAAACTTTTGTTTCAGGAGAAATGTAGTGAGACGTCTTTTTTTAACATTTTATCTTTAAGAAATCTAAAATATTGAAACAAATGGATTTAATTATAGTAGCACAAATATACTCCCCGTCATAAGAAAGTAGCCACTTGTCTAATGCAAATGGTCGCCAATTTTAGGATTATTCATAAATGTACCGAAATAAATACAAGATATTGAAGCATGGCAAGTAAATCGAAAACAGTCGAATTACCCCATTAATTAGACTGTTTTCGATTTACTTGCCATGCTACAATTTTGAGACGATTCCAACACATCCAACATCTACACGTGACGTCATTCCGACAAGACAACCATTATCGGAACGACTACCTGTGAAATCGACAGAAAAAGGCAAACGTTACAGATAGGCTAGATTGCTTCCTGAGATGAGTTCTATCTGCAGTAGAGGCTGATTAACGGATTAGACCATCCGTTTCAGACGTCTTGCGATACCCATAGTCTTGCTACGATGTTATTGACAACATTACCTTCAGTGGGTTAGACAGCATCTATTGTTTTCTAAGGACAATTGCATAGCATGTATTAATACCAACGGTGTTCACACTCGAAAATGTCTTGTAAAAGCGAATCTTATCCTTATCCACTTTCAGGAATTGTTACGGTAAAAACAAGTATAGTAATACATTGACAATTATTGAAAGTAAAAGATTAAATGTGCATTTGTAAAATTTTATTCATGTACCGTATGCAGTCAAGGTGTTAATTGAAAAGGAAATGCACACAGTTAACTTTTCCCGTTAGTATACTTTAGAATGCATGCCCGTAGAAAGCAATTCCATATGGGCCCTGTCCGGGCCAGTGTCTAGTATTAGGGGGGGGGGGGGGGGGGGGCTAAATTAGATTTACCATAAGTTTTAAATGTGAAATGATGAAAATTCAGCATTTTTGTCAACTATGGGGGGGGCGGCTCCAGAGTCCCCCTGTTCGTACGGGCCTGGGATGTGTGAAACAGTGGATCCTCCTTAGAATAAATGGTGATAATGGTAATGACAAACATTACAGTATAGATCTGGAAACGTTCATTTAGGCTTTTGCGACCAACATGGATCCAGATCAGACTTTGCATGTGCACTGTCTGATCAAGATCCATCTTGTTCTCATTTAATAGCTTATTATCCACCTGTACCAAATTTAAGAAGGCATAACGAAAATCTTACCGGTGAAACTCCAAGGTAACGATAAAAATGATGATTATTATCATTATTATTATTATGATGATGATGATGATGATGATGATGATTATGATGACGACGACGATGATGATGATGATGATGATGATGATGATGATGATGATGATGATGATGATGATGATGATGATGATGATGATGATGATGATGATGATGATGTCATCTAATTGTCATCACCTGTCAGTAATTTATCTGAAAGGGGAGTTAGGCAGTACAAATTGATATATATTGAAACAAGTACCTGGTGCTCGAATTTGATGCCGGAAATCTATGGTTAGATGCTCAAATCAGTGCGATATTACCGAATAAATGTTTAAATGTGCCGTTAAGTCCAGTGCAATCGATTAATTTATCAAACATGTGGTCATAAAACACCGTAGCTGGAAAAGATAACATCGCAAACATGCTGTAACGTTGTCACGAAGAAACCGCACAATGATTTTCAATGACATGACACCAAAAACTGCCATTTACAGCCTTTATTTGTACATTTATATGTCTTTTTTGTTTACTTGCAATGAAAGTTGATAAACATAAACAGTGATATCGTACCATTTCGTTCGGGCGATTAAGATCAACCCACATGATCTCAATATGCGCTTTGTGCACTTGCAATCCGTTTATAACATTTGAAAATAATGATCGATAAAACTGATATTTTCGTGCGTATTATAAATCATATCTACATACCTTAGTAACTTCCATTTGAGTGCATCCTTTAAAAAAAGACGGAAAGAGAAGTAAAACAAAATACCACGTGTATTGTTTACAAAAATCCGGGTGTGACATGAAGTATCTGTACCTTGTGTTCATGAAAAATGTTCCTCGCTTTGTCCGAGTTCACCACCAGTGAGTATGAGCTAAGCGAAACAATACACAATATAGACCTATATACAGGATAAATAGGCCTACATGTACATGAAATAGAGCAAAGTCTACTAACTTTTAAAGTCCTGTTAAACCAACATTTCCATACTTTGTCACTCAACAAACCCTTGTCTCCGGAAACTTGTAAACTTTGTGAGAAAAAGGAGATGAAAAGTTAAGAAAGTTTACCGTGTAAATTGCTTCCAAATCCAACAGGTGTCAAAATCCGTCTGTTTCAGTTTGACTGTATCCTAGACCTGCAGACGACGATTTTCCCGGTGCTCGAAATAGACCGGTACACGTCGCCGATGAAATAAACACGTTCCGCGAGACCGAAATATACACTCACTTCCGTGAATACCGGACTTTCCCGAGCGGAACGACGAAACTGGCCCCCGGAGGCGCTTATAGGGAAAGTATCGCTGCTTTTCAACGAAAACCTCGTAACTGCAGCTTGTTTTAAGTTGCAGTTACGAGGTTTTCGTTGAAAAAAACGACGATAAGCCAAATTTTGGCTGAATCCAAAATGGTTTCCTAGACAATAAAGTGAGTGCCGTTGCAAATTACAAAATGCACATAAACATAAAGCAATTATGAGAAATGGAGAAAAAACTGGCCAGTAGGCTCCGTGTAGCGTATACCACGTGGGTGTCATTTCCAGAGAATGATTAGGAAAGTGTTGATCTAAACCATATAAATCTTTTAATAAATAGGCCCGTCCAAAATCAAAGAATGATAAAATAAACGGTGTCTCGAAAAGGATATCTGAAAATATTGACGGAAAAAGACACGATGGTGATTATTTTTCCTCTCGGTATGTTTCAAAACTTTCTTGACTAAGAACTTCGACAATGGAAAGGATTAGGGCCCTTCTTGGGAAATGGTTAAAGTCAATTTGCCGATTTCCGGATTTAAAAATATATCTGAAATATATAAAAATGTGCAAAGGTAAATCGAAATACGATATATCTACTCCTTAAATAGAAAACCCGCCGGCGTTCAACCAGGATACAAATTAAAGATTTGTTCTCTTTCCTTATCCCTCTCCCTAACCACACATTTCTTGCATTGTCAAATTTGAATGGCGTCAAAACATGCGATACTAAAACAGAATATCTGCAATCATTAACTTAAAAATCTCTCAGAGAAAGGAAGAAAATGCTGGTAACCAGCATTTTCTTCTTTTTCCGCAAAATGTTTCTAAACTATCAATGGTCATTTATGGTTGTCAAAACCAGGGATTATTTGGGAAAGGGTTGTAACACAGACGACAAAACTTTAAGTATGCAGACGACAAATCTTTAAACTTCATGTTGTTAGGAACTTTGGACACGAAGTATTATTCAATTTGCTCTGCGTTGTAACGTTACTATGATGGAACATTGTGAAAAAAGGAGCCATTCTATTCAATTCATTTTCCAATAGGCTCAGACGACAAATTCTAACTTTTCCCACATTTCGACAACCCTGGTAGAAATAGTTCTTGAAACATTGAGAGAAAAGAAGAAATTGCTGATGATCAAGAATTTCTTCCATTTTCCTCAACATTTTCTCTGCTGTAACATAGACAATTTATGCTTTTTCAGATCAATTAGCCTATTAGGTTGTCTTTGGCTCCTTTGGAAAATAGTTAACATCTTTAGGCTATAGTTTGTCAAACTAAAATCAATTCAGGTAGTTGCGTACGCATGAAAAATTAATTGAAATAAAAATTCGTTGGAAAATATCGCGTCAAAAGCACAATCTGGCCCCTTTTCTCACTGTTTTGATAACAGCATCACGAAAATCGACTTCGAAATCGCTACCCCTTTTCAGGTATGAACCATGGTTTCAGTGTAGTCCAAATTCAAAGCAGTTGCAGCCGACAAAATGAAAGCGCCCCCCAAAGCGAATAGGTTTTATGCAATATATTGTGTAGAAACATTCAGAGAAAGGGAAACATGCTGATTGTCAGTATTTTATTCTTTTCTGCAAACGATTTCCAAAGTATTCTTAAATTGATCGTAACAAGGTCTTTTGGGGGAATGTGTTTCATTACACAATAATCGCGACAGAAGACCTATTTTTCATATATTCTCATAAAAGATTACAACCATTAAATTTTCATAATTATGTATGAGTTGCAATCCTGTTTTTAACATAAAAAAACCCGCAAAATATTGTGACGAAAGAAGAAATAAGTCATCTTTCCTAAACTCACAAACTTTAAAAGTTAAAGGTTTTATTGATATTGAGTAATTTATAAGTAGGGCAAGATTGACTAAAATAGTAAAATCTGTATACCTCACGAGAAATGACCTGGCAGAGCAGTCCATGCTTATCGAATGGAATGCTCTGCCAGGTCAATTCTGGTCCGCTATAAATTACGGTGAAGCCACACACTTATGTTCGTCTATAGTCCAGTCATGATATTATAGTACATGTTTATATACACTGACCACATAAAGTAACGCAACACTCATTCAATAAAAAATATCTGAAAACTTGTTAATACATTTAAGCATATATTTGTTTTGACATCATATGTAACATTTCATCGAACAGTAAACGAAACACCATAAGTATGCTAAGCCATTTACAGACAGACATTTCAACCCAAAGACACCCGGTGTAAATTCAAAAGTCACAAACAATTTCATTGTTATAATCATCCCTTGTTTTCATAAAAAACTGACATATTCGTCACATCGACACCATTTTTGGAGCGGTTTGATGTTACAGAAACTTAGTTCACTCATCCTGGAGAATTGTTCGTTCGCAAAACAGATTTGTTGGAGGATTAAGACTACCACGAATGTACCTTTTCAGACAATGCCAAAAGCGTGACGTGTTCTCGAATAAGGGCAGTAACCTTGTTTTGCTGCACAACCGTCGTGTGAAAGCAACAGTGTGTGCAGGGGCGCCATCCTTTTGCAACATGCCATTGACTCTTCCTACATAATATCAGGGACAACAGGGCGCAACACATTGTCAACGTACTTACGAGTATCGCCTTTGGCATTTCATTTGTTTGTCCCAGCTCGCCTACCTGGGCGTGTGGGTGAATTCCATGACTTTATGCAAACATCCGAAGCACAGACCTGCGACTCTTAAACTGAATCAGACCGTCTTTGGACGGATAAATTGTCTTAAATGGCGAAAATTATCCCAAAATTTAGTTAATAACAGATATAAAACGGTTTGCTTCTAGTTGAATAATTCATTTGCGTTGGCTTATCCATGTCTACCAATGTTCATTTATGTGGAATCTGCTGCTATTAGGAATTTGTTCCAATGTTCAGAGCTCTTTGGCTAATACCCTACCGACTGATTGTAACTGGCCCAGTCGATGATCTGGATCGATCCTGCACTTTAGCGTTTGCTATAAAATGGTACCACAACCTTGAAATTGAAGAAAATTTGGACGCCAAGCTTTTAAGTCCCTGCCAATTGAATTTTTCAGAACTCAAATTCAAGTGATATGTCGACGGCTGTTTTCTGGAAGTTATGACATGACGCTTAGTGCGCACAGTGACATTCTTTTCTGTTTTTACTATGTAACTGACAACACACTATCAGTAAAACTATCTTCTATGATTGTTTCTTAACTTGCAAGACGTTAGGACGTGTTTAACGTAAAATAATAAAGGGACGTAATTCTGGCTTGTTCGTTGGAAATTGAATTATATTTCATTTACAATTTCTATCATAATCCTTCCTTGCGAACTACAGAAAGTACCAATTTTGATCCTGGTTTGTTAAAAACAAAAATATTGAAATTTGAAAATGTTGCGTTACTTTATGTGGTAAGTGTACATGTGGTTTAACCATTTTACCACTGTTTTTACACATGTAATACAGAACACGTCTTCTAAATAATTGTCGAAACAATTGTGCATGCGTTGTGACACCTGCAAGATTGGACCCATCATATGCAAAATAACAGTAGTTTGAAATCGATTTTGTATTGTTTACAGAGTTAAATGATATAAACATGCGTAATCATATCGTTACCAGGCTATACACTTTGTATGAAAATCTGGTGGACGTAATATCATTTTCATTCATTTTGACCTAGCCGAGCTAACACGCTATCTAGCTGTTGACTGCTATATTGACGACTGGAGCATTGCCTCAGCAAGGCCCGCCTCTTCCAGACACGAAGCATGTGGTCATATACATGTATGGACTAGACTCTTTAAGACGTGAAATCAACGCACGACGGCTGATCCATGTCTGTGCTGCTTTTCTTTCAATGTTTCTTAGATATGTAAACTTCTGTTGAGGACGCCAAAACCAAGAACTATTATTACGAGGGTTATTAGTGAATGTTTCTCATCTGTCTTGAAAAGAGTCACTAGAACAATTGCAAGATGGGAAAAAAGGGCCGACTCCAGAGAGCTCAGTCGTTAACGTTGGAAACGACCTGTCAATGCAGAAGTTAGAACCCAAACTGGGCATTTGAAAGGGGCGTTAAATCCCTATCAATCAATTAATCAATCAATCAACCAGACGTGAAAAGTATAGACAGGTTCAAATTCAAATATGCATAAAAAGTGAATGAAATTCTACATTCTTTGCCCTTCGTGGTAGAAAAGGTGCAAAATTAAAAAACAATGCTTGTCACAAGCAATTTCTTTATTTTCCACAATGTTTTTCCAAGCATTTTATATGGGGGACGTCACAAAACAAGGTCTCGGTTTGGAAAAAGGTTAACTTAACATGCGTAATTTATTTACTGCATAATCATGATAATTATTTACCAAGTTGATCAATCGAATAATTGATAAATTAATTGCTGTTTAACACTATATCAAAAGCGAAGGGTCTTGATTAGAAGTCTCATTTGAAGCAAAGAATGATTAAAGTAAGTTTGGAGAGCGGTCATGTGACTTACAAATTTTGTGTTTATTCTGCGACACGAAATGCCCATGCTACAGTTTTCATTAAATCTTTAAAGCGAAACATTCATTTTTTGTGATGGTGAATGTCAAACGAAGTGGTTTATTGTTCTAAATGTGAACATATGCCAGAATATTTTAGATGTTTTTGAAAATATAGATATTTTTGTCAAAATTAGGCTAAAACAGGGTGGCGGAGTATGATAAAGTCATAAATCTTTTTTTATTTGCGTGGAGAGGTGTGCTGATTTTTTGTGTAAACAAAGCTCTTGGTATTATCTTCCAAACATCCAAAAACTAGAAATATTCATCAGGCAAGTTTTTGGCGAATTGAAAAAAAAGTTGCAAAATCTTCTCAAAAAATGTGATTTTTCAACTTTTCCCATAATTTTCCACAGACAATGATTTTAAAATTTTCCTTTCAATCATTTCATCACATTTGTGCATAAGTTAAATGTCTAAATTGATATAACATTTGAAATTATCCATTCAGAATTATTTGCTATATGACTTTAAAACTTAAGGGTAATTTTGAGAAAATGGTCATAAGTAGTCAAGGGCAGATAACTATTACATGAAAATGAGTCCGGAAACTTACCCTGATTTTTTTTTATATTTTGTCCAGGAAATGTTACTTTACAACATATGTACAAATAAAAAAAAAAACATTGGTCGGATAAAAAGTAACCCCCGAGTCCAAACTTACCTTAAGCCAGCGAATCTTAGGTTAGAAGATTAGTTTAATTCAAAAGCACAAAATTTGACACAATCCATAATAGGCCTACATGTACTATCAAAATTGAAAGGATGAAACAAGGCGTCGATTATGCTATCACGTTTAAAACATGGCCTGATAGCAGAGCTACTTATAGGAAAGGATGCGGAACACATATCAGGAAAAACATGGCTTTACCCTTTCCCATACAGTTAAATTGCACACCAATCCAGAAGGGAAAGGAAGCGCAGACTATGAAACAGCTCAGTGTTCCCCTGAATATTTTTTCTAAACTTATCCATATAATATCAATATATTCAACAATAAAGGGTGATGCTTTGGAAAGGTTTAATTGTTTTCAAGATAAAACCTGTTTTATACAATCCAACAGGTTGTTAGTTTAGAAAATCGTAGTGTAAAAGAATGACACTAAATGGTCAGTATTAGTCCTTCTTTAAAGGCCTATCTATTTTATAAATCGTAATACTTCAAAATACCTAAAGTAACGTCTGTTTTATCGTTCGCGCCTCAGAACGTTGTAAGAACAGGAGAAATTTGGTCTTTTTCAACAAAAAACTCGTAGCTGCAGCTTGTTTTAAGCTGCAGTTACGAGGTTTAAGTTAAAAAGCGAAAACTTATTCTCCTCCCCACTATTTCAATTTTATAACTGCTGCAGGCGACATAACGTATGTTGATAAAGGCATGTTGCAATAGATCGCTTCCCATTCGGATCAACCCACAAACAACTCGTCTAGTTAAAGGGTAAAATGCTTCCACAGTCTAGCTTCTGGTTTAGATTAAAGTGTTCCCACAGAATTCTTTAACTTTTTACAAATTACGCGGGGCGGAAAAAGATAAGAAGGTCCGAAATTTAAATGTTTCCCGCATGAGAAGTGAAGTGGGACTGTATCAAACAGACCTACTGATAAGAGGGAATATAATTTGCTTTTCAAAATACAATATCATATTTATTGCTGATCAAATAATATATTGTGGGTACTAATTGGAATAGTCTCATCGAGACGATTCAAATGAGTACCCACAACACAGGGTATGGATTTGAAATTCAGAATGTCATCACCCCTTCTCCATATCTGCTGCTATGCTGTAGGTCCTAAAATGTTTCATAGCACAAAATAAAAATAACTGAACAGGCTTACCTGTTTATTTGCAAATGCTAAAAAGGCATGCACATTTAATCAGAACTTGTCTGAACATTTACTATTTTAGTATTTTTGTTATTAATTCTTTCATAAACTCTTTCAAATCCCAAAACGATTGCACGGAAAAACATTCATTGCCCTCTATTCACTAAAGACCCGGAGTTCAACTATACAAGTACAAGAGTCATTATCAATTTCGTTTCCCAAACAAGAATGTGTTTTCACGTCAATCGTAGAAATAGTATTAGAAACATTGAAAGAAAAGCAGAAATTAGTGATTATCAGCAATTTCTCCCCAATGTTTTCTGTACGACATTATTGGTAGATGCTACCTTTAGCTGGTAGAAACACAAACGAACAAACAAACAAAAAAGAATAAAATACAAGATGTGTTTGTGAAACACGAATGTCCCCGAAAAGGCCATTTAAAAAAAATGTTGAGTTTGTTAAAAGTATTATTTTTGTCGTAACCAAAGCATTGGTAGGTAGTATACTGAGTAGACTGTAATTAGTCTGCGCACATGTGCAGTCTGGTCTTAGCATTCATTGTCGGTTTTCGAAACAGTTTTTTTTGTAAAGAACTTAAGAGACACGGATCGAATTGTCTCTTTGATGTGCATTTTGTTTGAAACAAAGTTTTAAATCAGCAGGACAAAGGTTATGACTTCTTTGGTACAGTCGGTTCTAGCGACTGCGATGTCTGAGATTGTGTACGTCTGAACGAAGCCCGCATTCTGTCCGCCATTGTTGCCTTATTTCTTATCCAATTATGGTATGCCTTCTCACTCTCTTTCTTCTTTAATTCCTTCAGCCATTTCTGTTTGGACTTCTCGTGGTTATGCTGCATATTCACCCACTCTTTTCGTTTAGCTATAAATTCTTTCTGTTCCCTTGTCATCGCGTATGGCGACGTGTAGTTGATTCCTGGGATAGTTCTAGATCGTCGGAAGTAAACCTTATTATCGTCTGCTGTTTTATTGGTATTTAAATCTTCGTCGTTCGTATTGTCAGGTACTTGTTCCAACTCTTCTTCGGATTTAACTCTTACAATATTTACTTTTTTATTTTCGTTTTGTTTCGATGTCTGACTCGAGTTACCTATTGCTGTATTTTGTGTAGTTTTGTTTTCGATATTAGACTTTTCTCTCTTTGTATTGGCCCATTTATCATAATTGTTATTTGCGGTTGGAAACTTATGTTTCTCGTCAAATTCGCGTTCGAAATCATGAAATGTTTTAGCTCTGTTTAATTCTTCTTGTACAGCAACTGGTTTCGGCTTAGTGTCTTTGTCATCGGCACTGCTGTTTGTGTGACCATTCTGCCATCGTGTGTCGACGACAGCTTTTGTTTTTGTGTCCTTTTTAACAACACCAACATACTGCACAAAACGAAATGGTTGTTTTGAGGATTTATCTTTCTGTCCATGTTCGTCAACGTTAGTGACTTCTGATTTTGACCTGTGTAAAGAGGCTGTCCCAGGACGTTTGTATGAAGTTGAAGCATTATTTGTTTCACCTGGACGTTTTGTGTACTTCAATGGTAGATAAAATGTGATGGAATTCAGGTCGGTGGTGGAGGTAGATACAGTCTTAGTTCCTGAAGGTGAAAGAATATTCGTGTGGGCCTCTCACAGAAGGTTATTTAACCCTTTCAAAACGTCAAAATTCTAGACTGCTACAGTTTGAGAGGACTTGCAAACGACAATATAATTGATATCAAAAGTAAAAAAAATGATTATGTCATAGCATGAAAACATGAAGGGAAAGGGAGAAAGGTGCTAATTATCTTAAAGGGTGATAAAGTCCAATGCCACAAGCCAATTATAATCAAAGAATCCATCAATACTGTCCTGGATACGTTTTCCAGTTTATTTTCGCTAGTTGTAGCTCTATGTGGAACACATAAATCTTTTTGAGATCATTTATCATTTTCATCAATACTAAATCATCGACCGTTATTTTAGGGCCTACATTCTATTCAATGTCAATGAATATTAACCCATTACCACACAGTGACTCTTTTTGATTCCCCGCAAGAAAATGGCTTTGGAAAACATTGTGGAAAATGAAGAAATTGCTTGTGACAAGCAATTTCTCCATTTCCCACAATATCATCTACATTAAAAGAACTAAAAATGTAAAATTTCATTCAGTTTAAATTGTCGTCTGCAACATCTTTGAATTTGGGGGAGTCCAAAAATTTGCCGTCTGGTAATGGGTTAAAGGTATGTCAAATATTATGAAGAATCCATCGTTGCTGTCAGTTGCGAGTTTACCACAACCGTTTTTCATATTTAGACATGTATTGTAAATGTCACGTTAACCCACCTCGCCCAAGCCAGGGTAAGCACGAGGAATCTCCGGAGAAGACGGACGTAGAGACAGACACGTCACGTGTGGTACCTTTCTTGAGATCATCGTCGTCGTCGTCTCCCTGCAATAGATTTGATATATTGGGGTTTAATGCCGTTTTCAACTGCTATAGTTATATCGCGACGACTGTAGCACCTAACCGTGGATTAATGGTATTTATCTCACCAGTACCACCACAATATCGGAACCTGGCATCAAGCTGCTCTCTAACATAGATGATTTACATTGGGGAGACACAAATTACCTTTTTGTCAAATATCAGAATGACTACTGGCCGAGCCGGGATTCGAACTCGAGCCCCCTGGATTGATAGACTCCGACGTTACAGACTGGGCTATCGGGGCTCGACCTCTCTGTAATAGTCATTAATTAAGGTATTGCATACATTGTAAGATACCAAACACTTCGTGTATATTCGTTCTTAATCCGTGGCAACGGAAATTGACGAGGGTATACCCAGTGTCTGAATATTGGGTCGTGATGGGGGTCACTACATTTTCAGTGCAAATAATAAAAAAAATCTGCAGTTTTTGCCAACTTAAGGGAGGGGGCATAGCCCCCTAGCTCCCCATTGCAGGAGAGACCGGGGCAAAGTGTTACATTTTTTCGACTTTTCAAAATTTTGACAATATTACATACCTTAAAGTCGTGTATACCACTACATTTGAAAATGTATAAAATTCTGACCAAATATAAGTTTTTTGAAACATAATTTGCTAATTTATCGATATGTTAGAATGAAAACAAAAATTGTGAAAAAATGTAACACTTTGCCCCGGGCACGAGGCAAAGTGTTACAGTGCCCAGGGCAAAGTGTTACAAAGTCACTTTCTTTCTTTCTACGATAATCACTTACTATATTTATTTCATTGACACTAAAGTTAACGGCGAGGACTTAAATCTGATGTAAAAGGGAAATAAATAAAACTGATCAGTATTGCAGAAACAAGCGTCCAATTTTCTAATTTTTACAATCTTGAAAAGAAAACGCCCAACCCGAGGGTGACTAAGCCCATCACGTCAATACCGACTCTTATGAACAGATTGCCTACTGCTGCTTTTTATTTTATTTCCTGGAATAACTGTAGTTATAACTATCTATCGACAATTGTTATTTTAGATCAAATTGATAGGGTTTACAAACTATTGTAATATATATTTTGGCATTGCCTAAAATTGGCATCATGTGGGAAAATTTCCCTGCCACAAACGAGTTTCATACTTATATCGGTTAAGAAAATAGATAATAAATAAAAGCTACTGGTATTATTTACTGAAGATTATGTCATTTATGTAATTATCATCATTTCCCATGATGGGCTTTTATTTTTTCTGACTGTTGACACAGATAACGGATTTATTTCAATCTTTTTATTTGTTTTAACGTCAAAATATCAGCCATTTACGAAATCTGGTCTTTTCTTTTGCCTAAAATTGTTCATAGTATGAAATATGTTATGAAATACGTATGATTTAGATCTAGTGTTTTTTCATTATTCGTCACATTATTACCCGAAATGCATCTTCTTTTGAAAGTAAAAACTACAAAAAATAGAGTGTAACAATTTGCCCCGCATGTTATGTAACACTTTGCCCCAACATACAGTCATGTTGAAAATAAGGCCACAAGTCAAAACCGCGTGCAATTTTTAAATAGCTCGCATATCAAATTAATAATTAGTGATAACTCTTAACTAGATCTATGACCGCAAGTATAAAACATAATCTTGTCATGTGCATTAGATAAACGCATTTTTGAAAATATTGGAAAATTTACTGTTTGACCCCAAAAAGTAAATTTCGCGACTTTAGAACTCCCCTAAAGACCAAGCTAGCAGAAAACATAAATGAGCTGAAAAATAATAAAAAAAAAAACAAATTTGCCCCGTGTGACACTTTGCCCCGGTCTCCCCTACCTACGGGCCTGTAGCAACGAGTTAAAATTGTAAAGGTAGACTAACATTTAAATCTTATATCTGAAGACTAAGATATAAGCTTAGGTTATAATTCTATGCTAAAAAGCATTAATTCACTTATTTTGCGGTCGTTAACATTCGCGGAGGCCCGCAAAATACTTAAACAGTCCTCGTTCTAACGCACTTGGGCATTTGTAACTTATTTCTCTGGCCTCTGTGAATATTAACCGGCACCCCACCGTCTCTAGTTATCGATAGATCTAGGGAAAGTAACCTTGTCTACTGTGAATGTTGACTAGACTGATTAACGCCCTTAAAATCTACTAGGGAGCCTTGAGAAAATAGTTCCATAGGATTTTACAGATAAATTCGCCAATTTAATGTATTTTTAGTGTGTCTGGAATAACATTTTCTTTGTTTACTAAATTATGTTTCAATTAAAGCAATTAAACAACGATATAACACGATATTCTCCGGTTTAACCAAGATCCTTTGTAAATAGTCCCGTTCAGCTTAAACCGAAACGAACGACCACTCTGTATAGAGAATGCTTGTGATAACGGGAATGAATTACTTCCCTTTAATAAACGATTTGTAAAGTAGTTGTCTTTATTGTTTTAAAACTTCAAAAATGCAATGTTTAAAAAATATTTCGTTAACAAAACAAAAATATGCACAAAAGACATATATCAATTATTTAATAGATGACATATAGGTGCATATAAAGAATGCAAAAAAGAAATAATGTATGATATAAGAAATGGGTTCACCGTCGATCGTAGACGCACACATCGCCATGACGATACATTGTATCGCTCCACGGGCTTGAAAACCGTGATAATTAAATTATAGAGCTTCATGCGAAGCAAATACAAAATCAATATACGAGACAAGATGGTGTTCACCTTGGATTTAAGGTAAGAAGGGTCTAATTAGCACCAAAGAGCCAGCGGCAAAATTTGAAAAGTTCTAGTAATTCCTTAACTGTGTTACATTTCCATTCCAAATATAAACATAAGCATTTTCACTGGTGGTGAACTCGGACAAAGCGAGGAACATTTTTCATGAACACAAGGTACAGATACTTCATGTTTAAATGCGCGTTTAAAAACCAGTTTTACTAGTTTGAGCATGTACACAACGATTTGCACGTGTTTATCCGCCCAAAACAATAAGGACGAATCGGAGAGACACTTAGAGGCTATTGTCAGTTTTGTTATTTTATTTCTCTGACTGATTCTGAAGTTGGTATTACAATTCTTGGAGTAGAAGTTTTTTTCCGATGTGAAAATCGTAGTTAACGTTTTTTGAAGGGGACTTGTACGGTTTATTTATGATACCGTGAACATTTTCAATGGCTGTTCGAATTGCAATGACTTTTGTCCTAACAATAGAATGGGTTTTCGGTTAAATATGGATAAATCGTAGGTGTTGTTATAAAATCCCGTAACTGCAGCTTCAATAAAGTTGAGTTTGTGACGTTTTAGATTTACGCCGACGAAGCACTAGTGTTTGTCCGAAAAAACGTCACTAGGTCTATATATACCGTAGAAGATAAAATTTATTCTTTTTCAAAGACGAATTAATGGTATACAATAATCATTTCCAAAACAATAGGCCTATCTGGTATTGCAGCCCCCAATTAGAAGGCTTTCAGTAATGACCACCATATAGATAGTGCTTCGTTTGCCCGTCCGTTCGTTTTTCTACCCGTCCGCCAATTTGTCTAGCTGACTGCTCTAGATGTCAAAATACATTGATTTTATATGTTGAGAAGTTAAAATGTGTGTACTAATTAAGAAAATATGAAAGAAAAATATTAAGAAAAAAGGAGCCAAATTATTTTCAGTATAGATCTATTCTTCTTTTGATTCAATGTTTGCTATACGCACTTCAACGTCAATTACACAAAACGTGGGAACGACGTCGTATTGTTTGGCGGCGATGTTATAAAGTCATGAAAACATATTATGTGCGTAAACTTTTGTTTCAGGAGAAATGTAGTGAGACGTCTTTTTTTAACATTTTATCTTTAAGAAATCTAAAATATTGAAACAAATGGATTTAATTATAGTAGCACAAATCTACTCCCCGTCATAAGAAAGTAGCCACTTGTCTAATGCAAATGGTCGCCAATTTTAGGATTATTCATAAATGTACCGAAATAAATACAAGATATTGAAGCATGGCAAGTAAATCGAAAACAGTCGAATTACCCCATTAATTAGACTGTTTTCGATTTACTTGCCATGCTACAATTTTGAGACGATTCCAACACATCCAACATCTACACGTGACGTCATTCCGACAAGACAACCATTATCGGAACGACTACCTGTGAAATCGACAGAAAAAGGCAAACGTTACAGATAGGCTAGATTGCTTCCTGAGATGAGTTCTATCTGCAGTAGAGGCTGATTAACGGATTAGACCATCCGTTTCAGACGTCTTGCGATACCCATAGTCTTGCTACGATGTTATTGACAACATTACCTTCAGTGGGTTAGACAGCATCTATTGTTTTCTAAGGACAATTGCATAGCATGTATTAATACCAACGGTGTTCACACTCGAAAATGTCTTGTAAAAGCGAATCTTATCCTTATCCACTTTCAGGAATTGTTACGGTAAAAACAAGTATAGTAATACATTGACAATTATTGAAAGTAAAAGATTAAATGTGCATTTGTAAAATTTTATTCATGTACCGTATGCAGTCAAGGTGTTAATTGAAAAGGAAATGCACACAGTTAACTTTTCCCGTTAGTATACTTTAGAATGCATGCCCGTAGAAAGCAATTCCATATGGGCCCTGTCCGGGCCAGTGTCTAGTATTAGAGGGGGGGGGGGGGCTAAATTAGATTTACCATAAGTTTTAAATGTGAAATGATGAAAATTCGGCATTTTTGTCAACTATGGGGGGGGGCGGCTCCAGAGTCCCCCTGTTCGTACGGGCCTGGGATGTGTGAAACAGTGGATCCTCCTTAGAATAAATGGTGATAATGGTAATGACAAACATTACAGTATAGATCTGGAAACGTTCATTTAGGCTTTTGCGACCAACATGGATCCAGATCAGACTTTGCATGTGCACTGTCTGATCAAGATCCATCTTGTTCTCATTTAATAGCTTATTATCCACCTGTACCAAATTTAAGAAGGCATAACGAAAATCTTACCGGTGAAACTCCAAGGTAACGATAAAAATGATGATTATTATCATTATTATTATTATGATGATGATGATGATGATGATGATTATGATGACGACGACGATGATGATGATGATGATGATGATGATGATGATGATGATGATGATGATGATGATGATGATGATGATGATGATGATGATGTCATCTAATTGTCATCACCTGTCAGTAATTTATCTGAAAGGGGAGTTAGGCAGTACAAATTGATATATATTGAAACAAGTACCTGGTGCTCGAATTTGATGCCGGAAATCTATGGTTAGATGCTCAAATCAGTGCGATATTACCGAATAAATGTTTAAATGTGCCGTTAAGTCCAGTGCAATCGATTAATTTATCAAACATGTGGTCATAAAACACCGTAGCTGGAAAAGATAACATCGCAAACATGCTGTAACGTTGTCACGAAGAAACCGCACAATGATTTTCAATGACATGACACCAAAAACTGCCATTTACAGCCTTTATTTGTACATTTATATGTCTTTTTTGTTTACTTGCAATGAAAGTTGATAAACATAAACAGTGATATCGTACCATTTCGTTCGGGCGATTAAGATCAACCCACATGATCTCAATATGCGCTTTGTGCACTTGCAATCCGTTTATAACATTTGAAAATAATGATCGATAAAACTGATATTTTCGTGCGTATTATAAATCATATCTACATACCTTAGTAACTTCCATTTGAGTGCATCCTTTAAAAAAAGACGGAAAGAGAAGTAAAACAAAATACCACGTGTATTGTTTACAAAAATCCGGGTGTGACATGAAGTATCTGTACCTTGTGTTCATGAAAAATGTTCCTCGCTTTGTCCGAGTTCACCACCAGTGATTTTGTACGGATTAGGATTTTGAATTAATGCATATTTTGGAAAATATTAGACAAAAGTGTTCAAAATTACCTCCCTTCCATATGAATATAGAGTAAAATAATATTTGTAAATTATTGTCCTCTTACAGCATAATTTTGAAATCCGCCACGGTGATTCAACTTATATGAAGTGTTTTCACAAGTGTGTGTAATTTGGTGCATTTCGTATGGCTAGAAAGTGTTGTTTTTAATTAGGCTCTAAATACCTTAAATCAGAAACCGTACCAGTCCAAAACGTTATTACAAAGTAAGAAATATTGTAACTTCTGACCTTCATTAATAATTTCATTGTGAGAACATCCCTTACAATTAAATATACTGAACAAAAATGAAAACTTTACACTTCAAGATTTCTTGTTTCTGCAAATGTATCGAACTAAAAGCCTGAAATATATTTTGACGTTATTTCCCAGGCTTTCAGCAATCGTTTTGTTGAAATTTCATTGCATTGTCTCCTTTAATGTCAGAGTTACGGCCCTTAATGCGTTTAGAGCTACTAATATCTAACGTCACATATGCGCATGCGCAGGAAACGATTCACTATTTTTTCGGAATTTGTCATGTCCGAGTTGCAAAAAAAAAAAAAAAAAAAAAAAAAAAAGAATCTTTCTTATCACTCGTAGCAAGCTCTGAAATAAAGGTAGAATCTGTCAATTTTGTGAATTATCTCCTTTTTACATAAACAAATAGGGAATTTAAAATGTTTGATATGCACAAATTTATCACGCTTTTCGATTGTTTTTTTGTAAACATCATGCAGGCCTTACAGGGGAATTTTGAACACTTTTTTCGACTCGGATTGTTCCCAGATGTCCATGCAATAGCGATTTCAATTTCCTATGGAGATTGCATTGTAAAATTTTCAACTTTGCAACATAATGAAAATTATGCTTTTCAAACATCATTTTTTTAAAAGCTATAAACAATGTCATGCAAGCTTCTTTACATTTTCTGACTGTTAACTTGTCAGACTACCATTCCGTGCCGTCTGACATGGTTTATATTCTTCTGTTCGGATTTCTGAGGGTTTAAACTTTGTAACATTTCCGTTCAAATTGTTCGCCTAAGAAACGGACCCCTGTCACACTTGAAGGGCCCGTTTTTCATCCCTGTACTTAAGATCAACAAAACGTTTAGTGTTTGGCACAACCAAGTCAATGAACAATGAGAAGCACATTCATTTAATTTCTTTATTTGTTGTATGTAGAAGAAATATGACAAGCAATGTAGGCGTAAAGTTATTTTGCTCAGTATTTTTTGAAAAGTTTGAGAAACTTCGTGTTCTTTTACCAGCAATACAAAAGCCAAGTACTCTACGTTTGTAGATCTGACCAAGGCTTTTGATACCGTCAGTCGTGATAGCCTATGGAAGATCATGACAAAGTGTGGCTGCCCAAAGAAATTCATCAGTATGATCAGACAGTTTCATGAAGGCATGAATGCATTTGTACAAGACAATGGCGAAGTGTCCGATCCGTTCCGCGTCACAAATGGTGTAAAGCAAGTCTGTTTACTTGCAACAACACTCTTCAGCATCATGTTCTCTGCCATGCTCCAGGATGCCATCAGAGACACGTCTCTTGAAGTTCCCATAAAGTTCCGTACCAGGGGAAAACTTTTCAACCCCAGAAGACTCCAGGCAAAATCCAAGGTCCAGGAAACAACTGTTCGTGACCTCCTATTTGCAGACGATTGTGCTCTGAACGCTGTCTCTCAACCAGGTATGCAGCAAAGCATGGACATTTTGTCTTCTCATCAGCATGTGACTATTTCGGATTAACTACAAGAGTCAAGAAGACTGAAGTCATGTTCCAGTCCGCTCCAAATAAACCATACACTGAGCCAACTATCTCTGTAAAAGATCAGAATTTACAAGCAGTAGAGAAGTTCACGTATCTTGGTAGAACACTATCGCGAGTTGTCCATATTGATGATGAAATAACATCCAGGATATCAAAGGCCAGTGTAGCGTTTGGCAGACCACAGACATAAGTGTGGGATCGCAAAGGAATCAGCCTCGCTACCAAGCTCAGGGTATACAGGGCCATCGTCCTGCCATCCCTACTATATGCTTGTGGGACATGGACAATCTACAGCCGCCACTTCAATAAATTACACCGGTTTCACATGTGCTACTTAAGGAAACTTCAAAACATCAAATGGGAAGACAAAGTACCAGACACTGATGTGCTCGTGAAAGCAAAGATGAAAAGCATCCATGACATCATCAGAAAGTCGCAATTACGTTGGTTGGGACATGTATCATGGATATCAGATGAGCGTCTTCCAAAGAAAATTTTCTATGGTGAGATGAAGTGTGGAAAGCGGTCAGTCGGAGGTCAGAAGAAACGATTCAAGGACACGCTAAAGACATAACTTAAATCCTTCAACATTGATTCAAACAGCTGGGAAAATCTTGCGATGGACAGACCCGCACGGCGAAATCAAATCAGGTCGGATGAAATTTCCTTTGAGAGCAGAAGAAGCAGTGAAGCTGTATTCAAGCGGGCAAAGCGTAAATCCAGAAACATGTCGCCAGCAGACCAACCTTCAACAACACATTGTCCTTTGTGTTCTAGACGATTTCGGGCGCAGATCGGACTCACCAGCCATCTGCGCACACACACAAACGATAAACCACATGGATGATGTCATGGTAAACTTCGATTCGAAGGACGAACAAGAAAAGAGAAGATCAGTTTGAGGGGATCGCTAATAATTTTTGAAAGTTTACCATCCCAAATTTTCTGTGTAGATCTAGTTATCTTTTAATATTAAAGTAGGCATTACCTTACCATACTTTGACTTTATAATTGAGTTATTTCATGATCATTAGCTCCGTACCCGAGCCTTCCGATAGATCCAACCATGGGTTGTATAAGTGCCAGTAGGACTTCATGTTTTTAAAAATATAATGGGCTGTACAAATTGTTAAGAATTCAGGAACAAGAGTGCCTGAAAGGCACTGATATCGCTCACCAGAGTTATTCATGAACTGTTTAATGATTTCTCCAAGTCTGATAAGCCCCGCCCTGTCACTCCTACATTTTTTGACAAATCATAAATTCATGAACACACATTGAAAACAGTCATTCGAGAAACAGATCTGCCAAGTTTGGTTCAAATTTGACCAATGGTTGATTTTTAAAGATTTTTTCATGATTTCTCTAAGTCTGATAAGCTCCGCCCTGCCAAGCCCACATTTTTGACGAATCAAAATTCATCAACATGCAGTGAACACAGTCACCCGAGAAACATTCCAGCCAAGATTGGTACCAATTGGATCAACATATGATTTTTAAGGAATTATTTAACAATTTCTCCAAGTCTGATAAGCCCCGCCCTGCCACGCCTACATTTTTTTGACGAATCTAAAATTTGAAAACAAGTTTAGAAAAGGGTCACCAAAGGAACCTTTCTATCAAGTTTGGTAAAAATTGAATACATAATTAAGAAGAAGAAGATTTTTGAAGAATTATTTAACAATTTCTCTAAGTCTGATAAGCCCCGCCCTGCCACGCCCATATATTTTGACAAATCAAAAATTTGAAAACAAATTTTGAAAGGGGTCACCCAAGGAGCATTTCTGCCAACTTTGGTAAAAATTGACTCAATAGTTAAGGAGAAGAAAATTTTTGAATAATTATTTAATAATTTCTCTAAGTCTGATAAGCCCCGCCCTGCCACGCCCACATCTTTTGACGAATCAAAAATTTGAAAACAAATTTTGAAAAGGGGCACCCAGGGAACATGCTTGCCAAGTTTGGTTAGGAATGGCCCAGTGGTTAAGGAGGAGAAGATGTTTAAAGAAATTGTTGACGACTTCCAACGCACGACGCACGACGCATGCCGGACACAGGGTGACCACAAAAGCTCACCTTGAGCATGTTGCTCAGGTGAGCTAAAAAAACGCCGTAGGATAGCCCAGTACATCTTCGCAAGCCAAGGGTGAAATCTACAACCTAACGTCGTTTCTGTATTCATCCTTGGCGGATTTAGTCCAATTTCCTTGGTGTCCTGTTAAGCTTTTTTATTGGTTCAATACTGTCCAAGTATATTCGATGAATAAATGGTGAAGATTAAAGCACTACTTTACCTTCTTACATTTCTTCTTTTTAATCACAACGATCATAACAATTACGATGATGACAATCACTATAGTCACAACGACGACGACGACGATGATAATCAAGGTATTGCTGGAGTCTGAACTTTCATCTGTTACCGCTAGAATACAACAAAAATGCAGTTGAAGATTCGAACATGGTACATGTGCATGTCATAAACAAATTGAACGCTTTTGTATTTCATTAAGATAACTGCTAGATAGAAACTACTCGATTCGATATTTCGGCAAAATTTTTCTTTTTCAAGAGATTGAAAAACTTAATGACACTACATAATTATTTTGTAAACTAGCTCTATACCATTTTGTTTCGTCTAACTGCAGTTCAAAATAAACGCCATCCTGTCACAAATAAAATGGTTGAAATAGTTTACAAAATAATCATGTAGTGTGATTAAGTTTTTCAATCTCTTGAAAAGGCAAATTTTGCCGAAATATCGAATCCAGTCTTTTATTATAGCGTATTTATTATATTCCCCGAGGAATAATTTTGTGATATTTTGTCCTTGAGATGAAGCTTGCTAGTTCATATGATACGTACTGCAGCACTCATAAAAGCAGTGGTTACTTGTATTGTAACAGTGAACGTTTAATTATTACTGTCAGATTAATATTTAAAGTCGAACTAATGTGTTCACTTTACATGTGCTATGAAGGATGCTAAAAGGAAAATATCTCACCACAGCTCACTGAAAAGACAAAAGCAAAATAATGAGTTACTTTTTTTTATAATTGAAACGATACAATATACATACATGTATAATATCGGAAACGGTTTCTTTAACTTTCAAGCATACTATTCTTACATACATATAACTACATAAAATGGCAGGAAAACCATGTATTTTCGAGACACTCTCGACAGACCGCTACGAAATATAAACATTTCAAAACACATTTAGAGTTTCCTTTTTTTGAAATAATGTTTTGTATCCGTATTACCGTTATATAAACCTCGTTTTGACGCATATGTCGAAAAGTATTATAGATTCACTATTAATCGAGAATAATTGCTCTTGTTTTGATGAAGCAATTCAACTGTACACAGTAAAAAGTTTAGCAACAAAATGTAAATGAAATTTTGAAGGGTCTGCTAAATATAGTGAATTTTTTAGTGACAAATCTCATATTTCCAGTGAAGATGTGAAATCATTATATCGTCACTTATTAAAGGGGGAATAACACTTAACATCTTGCAAATTTTCCGAGAACTTCGTACAAAAAAATAAACATATACGAGGGCTGATCAAAAAGTTCGTATAATCTCATCATAACTTTTTTACTTTTCATCCGATTGCATTAATTTTTTCACAGGTGTAATTTTATTATATCAATGACGCTCTGATAAAATATCATAAGTGTCAAATTATCATTACGATATTTTTTCGCCCCTTAAAAGGGCCAAGGAACGCTACCCCGGAGCACGCCGTAAAACATGGTTGTAAAGCTCCACAAAACGATTATTTTTCAAAACTTGCGGAAGCAAATCTTCCGATATTTTGTCTGCTAGTGGAAAGACATCATATCAGATACTTGGTAAAGTTTCAAGGCCCAACGTTGTAAAACAATAATGTAGCTAGGGATATGATGTGACGCACCGCCGTGAAAAAAGTAAAAACGGCACTTCGCGAATTGGGGAAAATCGGCTGTTGAAATTAGATTTTGCTATTTTCGGTTCTTACGCGAACCCAAATGTAGTTAATTTACGAAATATTTCAAGGCCAAAATCATAAACAAATCAAAGTCTGTAAAAATGACATGTCTTGTTTGTACAAGAGAGATAGAGAATCAAAAAGACAACCCAATGAAAGAACACATTTTTAAGATTTGCGTAAATAAATTTCGACGTTCGTCAACGACGTCATATAGAGAATCCGTCGCTACATGAATATGAGAGAATGCATTATAAAACAGTTAGACTTTTCATATGAAATATCGAGTTCTATGTTAATATGAGTAGCTTCATATATTTATTCGATGCCTAGCTTATGGAGGATGAGGAACACCAATTATCAAATATTAGAAACCAATCTTTATTTCGGATTCTCGCTAATAAAATATATATTCTTCGTTATTCATTTATATTTTAATAATCCATATTCTGACTATATAAATTTCATTTTGATTATATCAATTCTTGGGTTAGTGTAATTTTGAATTGAAAATGGTATGTTTTTTTTAAAAGTTTTTACACAATAATGCGCCTTTCGGATAATTTAGCGATTTCGTGAGAAATGCAACTAAACATCTCTTTTTCTCTGGCTAGACCTGGTACAAGGACATACAAACCTACAAATTGATCCGCTAAACAGTGAATATTTTGTAACAGTTCAAATGTTTTCGAAAAATTAACAAAACAATTGCACAAATCAAAGGGTAGTAATGATGTGCTATAAATAGTTGTAACATGTAACGTCAAACGACGTTACTAAAACGACGTTAACGTCACGACGTGCTCCGGGTACCCGATTCCTCCTATTTTGAAAGAGTCTTAGCAAGTCCATTTTTCAATCAATCTCATTGAAACTTACAACATATATTTGAAATAAATAATTCTGAAATATATCCAAAAATGAAATGTTTTGCTTCATAAACTAAAATTTTACAAACAAATTATACGAACTTTTTGATCAGCCCTCGTATTATTAAAATATGGTCTTTAAATTGCATATATGCCAAATCTTAGCTTTCTACCTTGTGTATTGGCTTAGATGTCGACGGATTTAAAACCCCATGATTTGTTGTCCCGGGGATAATATTTACAATAATGGAATATATTGGGTTTTAAATCCGTCGACATCCTAGCCAATACACAAGATAGAAAGCTAAGATTTGGCATAGATGCAATTTTAAGGCCATATTTTCATAATACATACTTATTTTGTACGAAGTTCTCGGAAAATTTGCATGATTTTAAGTGCCATTCCCCCTTTAACAAAAATCCCGTGCTGCAGCTTAAAACAAGCTGCTTTTATGAGTGTTTTGTTGAAAAGCAGTGATATAATATCTAACGAAAATTACCTGAAGCTGTAAGCGACAACAGTTGTCCTCCGGCTGGAGTGTAGATAGCATTCTGAGTAGGTTGACAGGTACCTGGGTAAACTGAAGCTGAAACTCCGGACGTGGAGGACGAGATTACCTAGAATAAGAACACCAATATACGGGTGGATAGTTGTATAGACAATTTATACATCTACATTGCATCATTAGTGGCAACAAGTATTATTAGTAAAGTATTTGCTTTATTATGGACAGAAAGAGAGACAAACGACAAAGGTTGAAAGACTTAGTTGATATTAGTGCTCGGAGATTTTAAGCGCCCAATAAGATGGAAGATGAATGTATTGAGCCGATTAACAATAAATCGGATGCACATGTTGTCTAGATATAAATATTTTCTTTAATGTAAATCTGCGTCAATTGAGTTGCATGTATCGGAACCCTTTCCAATTAAATTCCTAGATTTGACAACTGAAATGGCAAAGGCTGTATGAAAACCTGATGAAAAAGAAATCAGTTTATTTTGCGACGTTTGTTCCCGGTCACTCAGTAGTTACTACCCTGTCAAATTAATATAACATTCTGACGTTGGATTCTGTAAAATGGTTTATTTTCAGCTACCGTTTTCATTTTGAATCAGTGAAGTACCGGTAATTGTCTTTTGTCGAAAAATATACGCTTACCCAGCAAACTAGTCTATGTGTTGTAGATCCATCAACAGAACTATCATTGTTATAAGTGTAGACATATGTTTGTGTACCACTCTGTATGTTGTATAAGCTGATCAGCAACCCACCACCTGTGAATCAGATGATATTCATTATTGTAAGAGAACGAAAAGTTTTGTACACATTGGCAATGTTGTGTGTATGACAAAGGCTTCTTACCAAGACGCGAAGACTAAGATGTAAAGAAAAGGAAGCCTCACATCAAATGAATATCAACCGATATACTCTTGATTGTCAACCTGTGGAAACCGAAAGCAAGACAAGTCTGCACCGAGACAAAACCTTGATGCCGGTATCCAAATGAAGGAAAAGAAGGATGAGAACTGAATCGACTATGGGGCATCGGATAAGACATTATGACAAACCGTGGTCGAAGAGGATTGTGCAAGTATCGCTACGTTTGTTTCACCTTTTCCCCCAATGTCTTCATCTTGCATTTTTGTCACGTTTTCATAACATTTTATAGTAAAACTTTATATAATGACATAATTATTCTATGATAATTTATAATTTGATATAACGTGCAATTCAGTTTCATAATTATGTTTACCTGCAAATCCGACATTTTGTGCTCCAGTACGGTTAAACTGCATGATGACGGTGTTGTTGCAGGTGTCCAGTGTAATACCATCTGACGTCACACCGGAAACGGAAGTCAAGTTGACAGAGTACTCTCCCCTTATAACGTTTGGTAGTTCTGCAGCCAATGACGTCTCAGCACCTGTTGAGTTTTTTGAAATTTCAAAATATATTATTGTGAAAGCGAACATTTGAATAAACAAATAAATCATAATGACATCGTATTGTTTTAGTTTACATATATTAGATTAAAAAGATTCATGTTAACAAGCTTTTGGCTTATAATGTCGCTATTCTCAAGATCTAGTCAACGACTACGATAATTTATGATGATTACAAAGGCCGTCAGTTTATCTGCTAGACTGATTTATCCGTCAAAAAGTAGAAACAGATTCGAAAATGCTGAATGATCATATTGCTTCAAATTGAACCAGAGAGATTTGTATATGTATCGACCCCTTCTTTATAATGTTTTTCATCACATGTTTACAGAGTGGAATGTGTTGATGAAATCATTTACAAAATGTTTAATATTATTCTGATAAACAATACCTTGTTGAACCCGGACATGTCCAGAGCAACAGAAATGAGGGGGTAAAGTCATTCTAAACGTGTTATTTCAAACCCAAACCGTATGTTGTGCGTACCAATTAGAATAGGAAACGATTTTATAATGTAAACAATGACGTAGATTCGTACAAACACAACGATAAACCCCTATCTAAGTGTTAATACAACGATCTATTTTAGTGCAATATACTCACAATATCGAACCTTATTGTCTCGACGAGTCAACTCAAATGAATACCTACAACATAGGACTTGATGAACAATAATGAAATGTTTTATTTTGAAAAGTCATCACCCCTCTTATCTGTTCCTCTGCATAATTATTATCAACAGTCTGGTAACTTGTATTTGAACACGTTGTAACATTGAAATGACTACTACTAGGTTTTGATGTTTTCTACTAGATGAGACAGAGGAAAGGGGTATTCTGACGTTTGATAACAACATGGATCGCGATGAGCCTGTGCATACGCACAGGCAGCCAGCATCCATGTTGCTCTTTCATACCAACCTTGTTGTACCAAGACGTGTCTATTGTCAGCAGTCTGGTACATGTACCCCGTATTTGAACATGCTGCAGTACTATCATCTGTGAACCGGTCAGTCACCGATGCATTGAACACTAGTAATAAAGACAAAACAGGCGAAATATAAAAAATGTATGTTTGAAATATAGAAGCATCTATCAATTATTTTATATACGGTTTCCAAATTGTATTTGTACATCTAGAATGCACACCAGTGTTAAATTTAAGTTACAAGTGACGAAGTATAATTATGCATACAATTTTTCTTTCTACTTTAACATATCATTACTTGATGTCGTATTTAAAATACATATGATCAAATTTCAACTAAAATAGTGAGGCCTGTAGGAACAGGGGGGCTAGGGGGGGGGGCTAAGCCCCCCCCCCCCAATGTTGGCCAAAAATGCCAAACTTTCTTAATTCTACACTGAAGGTTTTGGGAAAATCCAAATTAGCCCCCCCCCCAATATTCAGGACAAAGGCTTTAGCCCCCCAATATGAAATTGCCTCCTACGGGCCTGATAGTTACACATGTATGACATTGATGCCAACCATCTTCATGTAGTAAGGAATTGATAAATATACAATGAGTCAACCACATTATCTTTACATGGATTTGTTCTAGAATTAATTAACCCTTTCCCAAACAAGACCTGGTTTGACGTCCCTAATTGAATGGGCTTGAGAAAACATTGAGGCAAAAGAAGAAACTGCTGATAACAAGCAGTTTCTCCTTTTGTCTCAATGTTTTATATGCTATAGCATACATAAAAACCATAATCAACATCCATTTTGCCATCTTCAGCAGGTTTTGAATTGGACTACCCTAAAAATTCGTCGTTCGGAAAAGGGTTAAAAACAAAACATACATACCGGTTACAACATAGAATACAGGAGCAGACGTAGCGGATATCTGGAAGTCTAGGCATGTGTAGAAAGTAGCAATCACATTAAATATGGTGGTCGTTGTGCTGAAACAATGGATAAATAGGAAACAAAATTGACCAAACGGCAATCGACATATCGCTTCACCAAACTTAGAATTTAAGACAAAGAATGGGGTTGTGATATTGGTATGTCGATTGTTTTAATAACGTCCTTTCACTTATGTTTTAGTCTGTACCCACAGAACACACTTCCGGAGGCAAAGACGATGGGTTTATGGGAAATCAACATCGTATACATGAAAATTATTACTACAAATAGTCACAAATCGACATTATCAAAACGAGGCTTCCTAAATATGTGGAGAAAACAATGACGACGCACGTGCATTCAATATACAGCGATAAAGAGCACGTGCATTCAACATTAAAACGCTTTGGGTTCGAGAGTATTGTTACCAAAACGCTTTGGGATTGAGATTATGTTACTAAAAATAACAAATACTAAACGGTTGAGCGGCGTTTTAAGACTCCAATGACGACTTTCGGAGGCTGTTGTGTGCGGGGGGTGGGGGATCTTAGATGAAATAACCTAATTGTCAGTCGATAGATCGATACAATATTGCATGCAACGAAGAATTTAAGATAATTAATTGGGGCGTTTTCTGGTCGTCCATTGGCTTATCGATATTTTGGATTGACAACCGACGTTTGGTCAATTGACGAGGGTAGATAATTTTACGGAATCCTGTTACCGCCATCCACTTTTCTAAGAAAATTGAGTTTGTGAAAAGTCGAAAAGTCGAAATTAAGGCGACTAACTTCTACTTTTCTACCAAAATTTGACCTTGAAATGTAGAAAACTTGAAGTTTTGTCTGTGACAATTGTCAGAAGTTAGTGTGACTAACTTCAACTTTTCGACTTTTCACAAACTCAATTTTGGTAGAAAAGTGGAAGTTAGTGCGACTAACTTCCACTTTTCTACCAATATTGAGTTTGTGAAAAGTCGAAAAGTTGACGTTTTGTTTGTGACAATTGTCAGAAGTTAGTGACAATTGTCAGAAATTAGTGTGACTAACTTCAACTTTTCGACTTTTCACAAACTCAATTTTGGTAGAAAAGTGGAAGTTAGTGCGACTAACTTCCACTTTTCTACCAAAAATGAGTTTGTGAAAAGTCGAAAAGTTGACGTTTTGTTTGTGACAATTGTCAGAAGTTAGTGACAATTGTCAGAAATTAGTGTGACTAACTTCAACTTTTCGACTTTTCACAAACTCAATTTTGGTAGAAAAGTGGAAGTTAGTGCGACTAACTTCCACTTTTCGACTTTTCACAAACTCAATTTTGTGAAAAGTCGAAAAGTTGACAATTGTCACACTAATTTCGCAGTAGGATTTAATTGACGACCGTAGGACTAATTTTCCGCGGGAATATTAACCGCCTTTTTAATTCTCCAATATGACGTCATTATCCGGGCACCTAATAGACGCCTTCATTTAGGAGAGTATTCAAATTACCTCCCTTGTGATGACGTCACTCATCAGAGGATGAACCGAAAGTAAGGAGTGACAGACAACAACGTTTTGAACAAAAAAAGACAAAGGTATTTATAAAGAATTGTAAACGTGATCGATCTTTATATATTTTAGTATTCGAATAGAGGTTGTTGCTATTTGTTCCGTGCTTCATATGTTTATTTTTTAAAACTTAACTTCGGTTTGTCATGTGTTTTCGCGATCTTTCTGCTTGCGGATTTTCTTGTATTTAACGCATAACCAGCCGTTTAAATTTTAAACTGGCCCAAATTCAAAGATGTTGCAGGCGACAATTTCAAGTAAATCAAATTTTACATTTCATGGTCTTTTGAGGTAGAAAACATTGTGGGAAATGAGAAAATTGCCTGTCACAAGCAAGTTCTTCATTTTCCACGATGTTTTCCAATCCAAAGCAATTATTTTGAAAGGAGTCAAAAAGAGTCACTGTGTGGTAATGGGTTAAGCCAAAATAAACGGATGGATCTATATTATTTAAATTATAAATTATACCCTGTAAAGTTTTTTTTCTTGTAGAAATGGACGACATTCTTCTAAATCACGGAAAGTCTTCTTGATCATGGATACAGCGTAATGCAGCAGATGAAGAACCATTTACAGCGACGCCGATTACAAGTACAAAAAGAAAAGCAAAGGTTCATATATTGACACTACAATAACTCTCTAGAATGTACAATTATAATCCGAGTCTTCTCTGATGTAAATACGCTCTTTGATATTTTGATTTTTCGCTATTTACATCAGAGAGCATTGCTCTTTGAAAACAGCGGAAACATCGGTAACATTACAAGTAACTTGAAGCTTTGTTTTTGTGTATCATATCGAATCACTCGGTAAAACACTGTAGGGTATAGATCAATAAATCATTTTTTGTCATACCTGACCAAAAAATTCATTTCAAATCGGCCTGCTGGATGAGTATAACCTTTGGTTTTGAATGGAAGGTCAAGGTAAACAAAGGCTGCTCAGGTGAGGGTTGTTGCAAAACATTGCCTATTAACCTTTTAGAAATACTTTTTGGTCGTAATTTTTTCAGCAGCCATAACAATAAATGGTTCATTTATCGATATCATCAGGGGTTTTAACGATAGCGTTTAAGATCGGACGGTGAACGATGCGCAACAATTTGTTGCGAACTTCTTGATTTTTTCAAAGAGCAACGCTCTCTGATGTAAATAGCGAAAAATCAAAATATCAAAGAGCGTATTTACATCAGAGAAGACTCGGATTAGTACAATTATTGATCAATCAAGACAAAACTTTTGGGGACCATAAGATCTCGGATACATTTGATCTCTTGAATTTGACAAAATTGCCGTTTTCGGCTGTTTTCACCTTGTTTACACTTTAGAATCTACAATTAATTGATCAACCAAGACAAAACTTGGACACTATACTGCTGATTATAAGACCTTGCATGGGTTTGAATTTAGCTCCAATCAATTGAGAAAGTTGTCAGTCATGTGCGCTTGAATCTGACAAAATTGCTGTTTTGACTGTAACAACCACAAATAATGAACAATCAAGATAAAATTTTGATATGATGTTGATTACGATAAGATCTTGGATTAATTTGAATTTCAGAAAAATCAGAATAAAATTTGCTCAGTTGGCTGCCCTTCAAATTTCCACAGGCTACCCAAACAAGCAAATGCATGACTACTTTTACATCAATGATTTAACCGAGTCTCGATTTAAAGGGACCCATGCTAGAAAACTCGAGCGAGAGTGAAAACAAAGACACAATTGGCAATTTTGTCAAATTAAAGTGCACACAACTCCTAATGTTACATTTCTATCAAGCTTAAAATGACACTAAAGCAAGATCTTAACTTCACCAACATTTTAATAAAGCTTCGACATGATTGATCATTATTTGTGGATGTAAAGAGGGTGAAAACAAAGTGGAAAACAGCTCTTTTGTAAATCTCAAGGGTAAATAACTCTGGATTTAATATTCTGATCAATCTGACAATTGCAAGCATTTAAGATCTTACGGTCAGTAAGATTCTGTTGAAGTTCTGTATGGATTGGTTAAGTTAATACTTATGGTCGTAAGAGCAAAAAAAAATTTAAGCCGAAAATGTCAATTTCGCCAATTTTAAGGGCAAATAACTCACAATGTAAATTTCAGATCAAGCTAAAAATTAAATCCAAGCAAGATATTATGGTCACCAACATTCTGTCCTAGAGATGTCTTGATTGGTGTATATTTGTTGTTGCTAGAGTGAAAACAAAGTCAAAATAAAGCCGAAAATGGTCTCTAGATTGCATACAATTTTTATTGATATTTATATCTTATTTTTAAATTTCAGGTGACCCCTGTTGAATTTGTGCCCACTGTTGAGCCAGAGGACAATGGTCCTTTCTACGCGACACGGGTAGAATAATAATAGACTGCACTGAAATTTACACAGAGATACCCCAATCCTTGATAAATAAATCACTGATGTATTCCCAGTACAAGTCACACATGACCTACAAGGCATTGCTGGGAATAAGTCCTTCAGGAATAATCACATTTGCGTCAGATTTGTGGGCCGGTAGCATCAGTGATAAGCAAATTACAAAAAAATAGTGGTTTGCTCGATATGTGTGAAAAGGGTGATGCCATCATGGGTGATAAAGGCTTTTTGATTGCGGACTTGACGACAGCAAAGGGTATACACCTTATCGTTCCTCCATTGAAGATGAAAAGGTTTACACAGCAACAAGTTGAGGAAACGCGCAGGATATCAAATCTCCGTATTGACGTAGAAAGAGCTGTGGAACGTGTTAAGAACTTCAGAATTCTTCAGGGTGTCATACCAATCTCATTAGCACCACAAGCAAATAAGTATTGGAAGATATATATTGCCCTTTCAAATTTGCATCCACCATTAGTCAATGATGACTGATAAAGTTTGACTGGTAAAAGGCTTGGGAAAACAGAAGCAAAAGGAGAAAAAATCAGCATTTTTCTCCTTCTGCCTCATTGTTTTCTGTGCTAAATTGTTCACAAATTTAATATTAACCCATGAATAGACGAGGGTGGTCCAAAATGAAAGATATCGCAAAGAACAATTCAAGAGTGTATTAAGATATATAATTTTTGGTCTTTTTACGTATAAAACATTGTGGGCAATGATGGAATTGCTTGTCACAAGCAATTTCTGCATTTTCTTCCATTGATTTTTAGCTCCACTGGCCTTCAGGCCAGCAGGCTATTGTCATGGCGCTGTGTCCGTCGTGCGTGCGTGCGTCCGTCCGGTCGTCAACTTTTTCTTTAAAAATCTTCTCCTCAGAAACTACTGTATGGATTTCAATCAAACTTCATAGGAATGATCCTTAGGTGGTCCTCTACCAGATTCCTTCAATTAATCCTGATTGAAGCAGAGTTATCTGCCCTTGAATTAAAAAATGGCTGTTTTGACTTTGTTTTCACTCTAGCACTTGCAAATATTAACCAATCAAGACAAAACTTAATCAAAATGTTAGTGACAATAAGATCTTGGCTAGGTGCAATTTTCAGCTTGTTCTGAATTTTATGTCATGAGTTATATGCCCTTGAAATTGACAAAAATATCATTTTCGGCTTAATTTTGACTTTGTTTTCACTCTAGCAACTACAAATATTGACTAATCCAGACAAAACTGGGATAGAAAGTTGGTGACTATGAGATCTTGCCTAGATATAATTTCCAGCTTGATCTGAATGTTATATCATGAGTTATGTGCCCTTGAAATTGACAAAAAATGTCATTTTCGGCATTGTTTTGACTTTTGTTTTCACTCTAGCAACTACAAATATTGATCAATCAAGACAAAACTAGGACAGAATATTAGAGACTATAAGATCTTGCCTTGGTATAATTTTCAGTTTAATCCGAATTTTATATCATGAGTTATGTACCCTTGAAATTGACAAAAATGTCATTTTCGGCATTGTTTTGACTTTGTTTTCAATCTAGGAACTACAAATATTGACCAATCAAGACAAAACTTGGACACAATATTGTTGACCATAAGATCTTGTCTTTGTATAACTTTCAGTGTCATCGAAATCTTACATCATGAGTTATATGCCCTTGAATTTGATAAAATTGCCATTTTCGACTTAGTTTTCACTTTTACAACCAGAAATATTAACAAATCAAGACGAAACTTGGACAGAATCATAAAGACTTTGAGATCTTGCATATGTGAACTTTCAGCATGATAAGAAACAAATATCTTGAGTAATGTGCCACTGAATTTGACAAAATATCAGTTTTCGACTCTGTTTTCATTCTCTTTTCACTTTTGCAGTTGCAAATACGGACCAATCAAGACAAATTTGGTCAGAATGTTGGTGAACCTAAGATCTTGCCTGAGTGTAATTTTCAGCTTGATCAGAATTTCACATCCTGAATACGTGCTCATTTAAAAGTGATAAAATTAGCAAGCTATTGAGTTAAGTGTAAAATAGATGGAAGGGTTACTTGTTGATCGAAGGGTGTTAGTTAAAGGTGTACATAAATTTACTTGAGAGTACATTGTGCCTCCAAATGGTGATAGCCCATTACCAGAGGGCAAGATTTTAGGCAGGTCTTAATTTACAGAGCTTGCAGACAATAATTTCAGGTTAAAGGAATTTAACATTTTTGGGTCTTTTATGTAGAAAACATTTTATAATATATGAAGAAATTGTTTGTCACAGACATTTGCTCCATTTTCTACATTGTTTTAAAACTTGAAGCATTTATTTTGTAAGTAAGTTACAAGGAAGATGTTTTGCTAGTATCATCCAAAGCTGTAATTTTCTTCCCTTTCTCAAATGTCAACTAGTTTGGTCTTTTGGGTTAGAAAACATTGTGGAAAATGAAGAAATTGATTGTCACAAGCTATTTCTTCATTTTCCACAATGTTTTCAAAGCCTTTATCTTGAGGGGCGTCAAAAAGTGTCTGTGTGGGAACGGGTTAAAATAGCTATACACATAGTTGAAAAAAACGTGTTAATGAATATCTTTGGGAAATTTAAGTTTTGATTGTTCATTGAGCAATTTTATGGACTATGTAGCTGTTTACATTGCCAGTATCATCCTAAGCTAGAATTTCTTCCCCTTTCCTTTACTTTCTTCTTGTTGCTCTAAGAACCACAAATATTGAAAAATCTTGTCTAAACTTGGATTAAATATTAAAAGAAATTCAGGCCTGTGGAGCGACTCAAGACCTTCAGGTCTTTCTAGTTCAATGTTTTCATCTTGTTGGGTGTCAAAAAGTGTCTTTTGAAATTGTTGTCTGCCCTATGCAGCGGCTTTCAAATTGGATCACCATAAAATTTTGCTGTTTGAGAAATGGTTAAGCCGCTGCCCATCTATGTTGTACTTTGGTAGAGTTAAATGTTTGAAAGTTTCCCAAACTTTTCAATAAATAAAAACTGATGCTGATAAAGCAGTGCACAGAAAATATTAAGGCAAAAAGAACAAACATTGTTTATCAATTTTTCTTCCTTTTGCCATAATATTTTTTCAATCAGTAAGTTCCATTAGGGAGAAAAATTTAATGCTGATTATAAGCATTGTCCTCTTTTTGTCTCGATGTTTTCTCAAGTATTTTCAATAAGGGGTGCAAAACAAGGTCTTTCTTAGCCAAAGGTTAAGTTGATAAAGTCAGCCATGTATTATATCTTTCACAAATGGCTACAGTTCGGACTGTTCACAAGTGAAAGCTACTGCAGATGACAAGCTTGAAGGTCAATGTTGACAGACAGGAAAAGATTTCGTGAACAATGTAGATCTAGCAAAGTAAATATACCAAAAGGAGAAAATGCTGACTATTTGCATTTTCTCCTTTTGTCTTCATGTTTTCTATTCATTTTGTTTTGGAGACATCAAAAGCATGTCTTGTTTGGGAAACACTTAACCCGTTACCCGTGGTAAAATTGTACATTTTCTCAATTCAATTGAGTTGAAGATAACAATTTCAATAATTCTTTAGGTCTATTTTGTGTTGTGTAGAAAACATTATGGGAAATGAAGAAACTGCTTTTCATACGCTATTTCTTTATTTTCCATTGTTTTTGAACGCCTTTATCACGGTGTGGTAATGGGTTAAAACTTTTAAGACCAAGGAAAGGAAGAAAAAAACAATATCATTTCAAATAATTTTATTTTTCATTCTATTGCATAATAAACTTGAAATAAAATAAAAGAAATTGCTAAATCATCATTGCTATCATTAGTTTTTATCCCTTGATGTGTGTTTCATCATAAAGTCTAAAATTTTGAAATAAGGCCAAAACACAGTCATCATGTTCTATGGTTACTCCACAGATACTCATATAAACTTCAGACAGCTATTGAAAACATTGTTAGAAAAAAAGAAATTGAAGAAACAAGCAATTTCTCATTTGCTAATGAATGTTTTCTATTCTACTGGACATTATTATCTGTTTTTGTCTCCATTTTCACATCAAATCTTTAACCCATTACCACACGGTGACGCCTTTTGACTCCCTCAAAAGAAAAGGCTTGTGAAAACGATGTGGAAAATAAAGAAATTGCTTGTGACAATCAATTTCTTCATTGCCCACAATGTTTTTTACACAAAATATGTAACATTTTATTCACTTAAAATTGTCGCCTGTGTAATCTTTTCAAGTTTAAACATCCCAAAATTGTGTCGTCTGGTAATGGATTAAAAGCCTTCCAATTGGATTAATAGTTTGTTGGTGTTTTCCACCTTTTTCGACTGCTATGATCATATTGTGGCAGCTGGAGCACCTAACCATGGATTCTGTTGTTTCTCAAACCAGTAATGCCAGAACATCCTTACTAGCCTCCAGCTACTTGGCCACTAAGTTTACAATATTAAACCCATTCGTGGGAGACTATTTTGTCCAAAAGGATAATTGTCACCGAGGATTGAACCCGCGACATCTTAAGTAAGAGGCCACAGCGATACCAACTTCTCTATGGTCGTGCCTCTTTGAATAGGAAGTCAAAATTAAGTACATATGGAAGAAATTGTGACAAAAGAAAGAATTGTGTATTACAAAAAATTTCTTCTTTTCTCTCAATATCTTCTACTGTTATTCAAATTGAGCAACTAGTGCATCAAAACGTGATACTACATGTTATTCAAAGCCACCATCTCGATGAAAACTGCTTTGATGTCATTCACAGAAAAGCCATGTAAAAGATTGAGGCAAAAGAAGAAAATGCTGCTGGAAAGTCCGAAATCCACAATTTCAACGAAACCAATCAAATCTAGTTATATATGTGGCTTTGCGCTAAATGAGTTGTCACTATCACTGATGCCTGTCGGTCGTCACTGTCAAGGACAGAAAATAATGAAGAAAGGAAGAAATTTGCTGATGATCATAATCAGTATATTATTCTTTTCTCATTAAAAATTTTGTTTTCCTACACTTTATCCACTAAAATTGTCAAAACCAGAGGCGCGTTCAATAGAGAGATTTTTTAAGATTTCTTAAGATGTTTTTGAAACAGCGTCTTTGAGACCGAGATTATAAGCAAGGTGTTCCGAATGTTCCATACTTCATACACATGACGTCATCATGGCTTCATTTGTATGGAGTATGGAGCATTCGGAACTCCGCGGTTTATGGAGCATTCGGAACAACTCGGTCAATTCTCTCCCATATAGATTCTACAGAATTCACCGAGGGGTTCCGAAAGAAGTATAGAGCAATGGCGGCTCGCAGTGATCATCTTCAAAATCTTGATCAAAAGAGCGCTTTATCCAAAAACATCTTAAGAAATCTCAAGATATCTCAAGAAATCTCGCTCTAAAGAACGCGGCTCAGGTCTTAACCCTTTCCCAAACAAGACCTGTTTTTGATGTCCCAATGAGAATAGGAAAACATCAAGACAAAAGAAGAAAATGCTAATAATCAGCATTTTCTCCTTTGTCTCAATATTCTCTGTGCTATTATGTGCACGAAATTGAAATTTTACTTTAATTATCATAAACTCTCATTTTGTCGTCTTTAGCAGCTTTCAAATTGGACAACCCTATGATTTTTTCATTTGGGAAAACCACCCATTCCCACACATAGACTCTTTTTTACTCCTCTTATGCTCAAAATAATGCTTTGGAAAACATTGTGGAAAATGACAATATTGCTTGTGACATTTTTGGAAAACATTGTGGAAGATGAAGAAATTCCTTGTAACATGCAATTTCATCATTCCCCACCATGTTTTCTAGGCAACATAATTATGTGATATTCTATTCGCTTGAAATTGTCTTCTGCAATTTTTTTTTAAATCAGTCTAAAATTTGTAGTCTGTTATTGGGATAATATCAAATCAAATCAGAACATCACATAGGTTGGTCAAACAGCCACATACTGGTGACATACAGATTCATATCTACATTGGAGCTATACCCCGTTCAATTCTACTTGTGAATAGTTCTGGAATCACATGAGATAAATAGAAATTGTTGATTTTTTGGAGGGCCTTCTCCCAGAAATGTTCGTTGAAGAAAATCCTTTGTACCGATGAACCCTTCAGTGTCCAAATATACAAATCGCACCATGATTTTCCTGTAATTGCCATCTGTCCTTGAATTTGATAGTGATAAATATGGGTTTCTTTCAATGTCAAATTTCCATCTACTACATCACAACAAAAATCTGAATTCCTTGCAGCATCTACCGGTGTTTCATTTCTGTACTTATATGGGCACTTTATTTCTAATAACCCACCAGATACTGGACAATGGTCACACATGACAAAACCGTCAGGACTAGCACCTATATGAGGGTATTTCGGATGACGGATTCACTGTCAGCCACATTCTGTCACAGACAATTTGGGATGCATGTTTCTCATATACTTGATATAAAATCTTCTAGCAGCTGGCTCGTGTGTTCTTCCCCATTTAACAGACGGCACATCCAAACTACTAGGGTACAAAACTGACCTCACAATGTAGTCTGCCCTAGTATCTTCCCTTTTTTTACAAACTACTCCAAATGTTGAGGAACAGATCCTTCCATTTCTGGCCACTTCCCAATTTTTGTTTTTATGTTGTCCTCTTGTCTTTAGTTCAATAAGGTCGCTCTGTTGCTGAGAACAAGACAGGCTGTTGAAATAGTTATTGAATTGTTCTTTACATTTTTCAGTATACACATCAACCCTATCATGGTACATGAACGGAACACTATGTAATGTCAATTTTTTTTCACCTTTACTTAGAGAATTAATTTTCTCTGCAGCGGTATCTTGGAAGCCAAGCAGCAAAGCCGCATGTGGATCATTGTTTGAGTTTTTGCTTAAAGCATTCCATATCCAAGCGAGTCACAGGGGGGTCAGAGAGTAGTGAACGTTTTGATTTGGGTGGATCTTGCTCCTGACAGTCAAACTTTTGCTTTTTAAATACCAACTGGCTTGTCTTTTTAGGGCTTAATTTTCTGGCTCTGGGCTTATTCCATAGGCATTCTTTCGAGGTAACTGCATCAAGGCCTTCTTTCTTCTTCACCGTTACATCGACTAGGGCGTAAAATACAGCTGCAATGTGGTAACAGGACTCTCCTTCCCTGAAAAATAAAAAAATACATTTAACAAATTAACCTTTTACCAAAAATAACTAGAACTGTCGCAAAGCGGACAAATACCCCCCACTAGCGCGTTGTCACTGAAAAAGTGCTAAAGTTCAGAGTGGCATAACTCTGAAACTACAGCCTGGATCAAGATGAAAATTGCAGGTGCACAACTTCATATGATAGGAAACAACCTGCTAAAATTTCAGCAAAATCGGTCAGAAACTGTGGGAGGAGAAGAGGACACAAAATTATGTCCACGGACGGACGGACAGACGGACGGACAGACAGACGGACAGACGGACGGACGGACAGACGGACAACCTGAATCCAGTATACCCCCCATAACTTTGTTGTGGGGGGTATAATGATTTGGGCACTGATTGAAATTCTCTCTAGTCTGTCAAATGCTAGACAAGAGATGTTTGTAAAACATATATGCCCCCTCAAGGGCCTACATTTGATGTAGGTCAAAGTCCAAGGTCAAGTTAACAAAGTCCAAGGCCATGGTCAAATATGAAAGGTCTTTGTAGGAGGTGTCTATGTGTGAAATATCAAAGCTGTATATGTAAAAATATTACATTCTGTTACTATAAATAGTAACATTTTCGGCTAGAATCGGCCAGATATCGGGCGGGCCGAAAAAGCTATATCCACGTGAATCCTTAGCAGCGGGCAGATATGCGATATCTGCCCGCTGCTAAGGAATATATTCCAAAAACTATAGGTACAGATCTTTTGCACGTGCCTTTCCGTGACGAAAAACGTCAATGACCTCAGAAAAACGCAAAGTTGTTTACAAAAATGGCTGCCGTCGTAACGGTCTCTGTCTGCACTTCAAGTGCGATTTATGTAATAAATGAATGATATTGAGTTTATTCCAACTGGAAAGTCTGTGGAAACTATGTTGAAAGGTAAGATCTACTCATCGAATGAAGTTTTTATTTTTGCAAAAAGAATGTATTATACAGATTATTACACGGCAGATGAGGGCCGGAGAGTGATATCGGCCCTGACCTTGATATCTGCCCTCGGCCTAAAGGCCTCGGGGCAGATATCACGGTTGTGGGCCGATATCACTCTCCGGCCCTCATCTGCCGTGTAATAATCTCTAAGTAAAATGAAACATAGGCCAGATTAAAGTTTTTAAAAGTAGGCCAAATACCAAGGTCAAGGTCATGGTCAAATGTGAAAGGTCTTGGTTGGAGGTGTCCATCTGTGAAATATCAAGGCTGTAGGTGTAAAAGGACATGATATACTGGTATATGCCTGGTTTCAGTCTTTTTAAAAGTAGGTCAAACTCCAAGGTCAAGGTTGCAATATTCAAGGTCATGGTCAAACGTGAAAGGTCTTGGTAGGAGGTGTCTATGTGTGAAATATCAAGGCTGTAGGTGTAATAGGACATAGGCCTAGTTTAAATTTTTTAAAAGTAGGTCAAACTCCAAGGTCAAGGTCCAAGGTCATGGTCAAAAGTGAAATATCTTGGTTGAAAGTGACCATGTGTGAAATATCAAGGCTGTATGTAAAATGACATGAAATATAGGCCAGGTTAATGTATTATTAAAGTAGGTCAAACACCAAGGTCAAGGTCACAAGGTCCAAGGTCATGGTCAAATGTAAAAGGTCTTGGTCATAGGTGTCCATGTGTCAAATATCAAGGCTGTATGAGTAAAAGGAATTGATATATCGGCTAGGTTAATTTTTTTTAAAGTAGGTCAAAGTCAAAGGTCAAGGTCACAAGGTCCAAGGTCATGGTCAAATGTGAAAGGTCTTGGTAAGATGTGTCCATGTGTGAAATACCAAGGCTGTATGTGTAATAGCACATAAGATATAGGCCCAGTTTAATTTTTTTAAAAGTAGGTCAAACTCCAAGGTCAAGGCCACATGGTCCACGGTCATAGTCGTATGTGATAGGTCTTGGTTGGAGGTTTCCATGTGTCAAATATCAAGGCTGTATGTGTAAAAGGACATGATATATCGGCCAGGTTAAAGTTTTTTTTAAAATAGGTCAAACTCAAAGGTCAAGGTCACAAAGTCCAAGGTCATGGTCAATTGTGAAAGGTCTTGGTAAGATATGTCCATGTGTGAAATCTCAAGGCTGTATTTGTAAAAGGTCATGAGATATATGCCAGGTTTAATTTTTTTTTAAAGTAGGTCAAACTCCAAGGTCAAGGTCACAAGGTCCAAGGTCATGGTTAAATGTGAACGATGTTGATAGGAGGTATCTATGTGTGAGATATCAAGGCTGTATGTGTAAAAGGACATGAGATATAGGCAAGGTTAAGAAGTAAGAGTAACAAGTATCTGGTGTTGTATGCAACACATAAAGTCCCCTACCGGCTTCACATTGACTCAATATGGTAATCAATAATAGATTAAGATGAACAAGTCATCAAAATAATTGTCAAACATATGAAATGTTATGCCCGACTGGAGGTGATTAATACAAATGCATCACCACCCTGACTAACATGGCTTATAAATTTTTTTACATTTTAAAACAGGTTTCATCAAGTTAGCTTGCTTAGTTATTAAGTATTTCCGTTACCATAGCAACCGCACTTTTCGTCAAAGAACAAAGATAAAATGATGTGCATAATCTACACATTGCCATCTAGTCATATACCAAGTCTCATCAAATTAGCTTGCTTACTTATTAACTTATCGCAGGATCCAATATTTTTTGCCATATTTTCACTATTTCCGTAACCATAGCAACAACAATTTTAGTCTAAAAACAAAAATAAAAAGAAGTGCATAATCTACACATTACCATATAGTCATATACCAAGTCTCATCATACTAGCTTGCTTAGTTATTATCTTATCGCAGGATCCCATTTTTGGCCATATTTTCACTATTTCTGTAACCATAGCAACCTCAATTTAAGTCGAAAAACAAAAATAAAATGATGTGCATAATCTACACATTGCCATCTAGTCATATACCAACTTTCATCAAAAACGCTTGCTTAGTTATTAAGTTATCGCGGGATCCAGATTTGAGCGAACAGACCGACGGACAGACAGATGGAAGGACGGACAGACGGACGGACGGACAGACGGAGGGCAAACCTATAGTCCCCTCCGGTGTGAACACCGGTAGGGGACTAAAAATTAACAAAGGGCAATAACTCCAAGAATTTGATTGGCAGAGTTACGGTTCTTGTGCACTGCACCTCTCCATAATGAAATCTATTCACCTGTAAAGTTTCATTATTCTACCTTACATACTTTTTGAGTTGTGCTCTGGACAAGAATCAAGTTATAAAATCAACAAAGGGCAATAACTCAGGAAATTTGATCGGCAGAGTTATGGTTCTTGTGCACTGCACCTCTCCAAAATGAGATCTATCCACATGTAAAGTTTCATGATTCTACCTTACATACTTTTTGAGTTATGCTCCGGACAAGAATCAAGTTATAAAATCAACAAAGGGCAATAACTCAAAAAAATTGATCAGCAGAGTTACGGTTCTTGTGCACTGCACCTCTCCATAATAAGATCTATCTACCTATGAAGTTTCATGATTCTACCTTCAATACTTTTCGAGTTATGCTCCGGACAAGGTTTGGTCTACGGACAGACCGACCTTCCGACCGACCTTCCGACCAACCGACCGACACTTGCAAAACAATAAACCCCCATTTTCTTCGAAAGGGGGCATAAAAATACCTTGTTGTCATAAACAATATGAAGATTGAAGACACTGCTTGTGACAAGCAATTTCTTAATTTCTCACGACGTTTTCTGTCCAGAAAGATAGAATTGTACTCATCTAAAATTTTGCCGTCTGGTAATGAGTTAAAACGTAAATAAATAGGCCTATAACTCATCGGGTTTAAATGTACACTTGTATACAAACACTTTACTTCTTTTTGTTTATAAATGGCCCAACACAAACACTTCATCTTTTGGGATTAAACGAGTTATGACATTAATTCTCTCGTATAGCTCACGATAAATGGTTTGGTAAATGTTAGAACTATGTATTTGTTTTTTAGTGTTTGTATACAAGTATACTTTTATAGCCGATGAGTTATACAGTTGTCGCCACATCGTATGGCACGTGTTTATGTTTTGTTTAACGTTCAATTATATTTGAATACAATATAAACATTGTGCCATAAGATGTGGCGCCAACTGTAGTTAGTATGCCCATGTATGTATTTCACAACATATACCACGAATAAAAAATATGTTACAATGCAAGATAATTAAGTTTTCTCCTATTTTCATTCAATAATATTCCTCATAAATGTGACCTCTCAAAAGTGTCCCCCTGTGTTTGAGTTTGAGTTTATTGGGGTTTTACGCCGTTTTCAACTACCAGGGTCATATCGCGGCGGCTGGAGCACCTACCCATGGATTCCTGTTGTTTCTCAAACCAGTACTACCACAACACCCTTACCGAGCCTCCAGCTGCTCGCCCACTTAGGTTAACGATTTCAAACCCATTGGTGGGTGACAATTTTGTCAGAAAGGGTATTAGCCGCGGCCGGGTATCGAACCCGGGACCTCTCGAATGAGGGTCAGATGCGCTACCAACTGCGCTAAGGCCGCGGCCCTGTCCCCCTGTGGGTAACCCTTTTTCACCCATTTTATAAAAGGTGCGACTCGACGTTCCAGGAATAATCCAATGATATAAAACTTACAGGTTTCTATTTTAACCCTTTATCAAACAAGAAGAAACAATTTCAGCAATTTCTCCATTCCCTCGACATTTCCCCTGCAATATCGCCCGTATTGTCTAGTCAAGACATAAATAATACTTTATTTATCTCCTGGAACCTTTCAAAATGAACAGTCTGAATTTCGCTGTTTGGGAAAGGATCAATATCGATTTTCCATAATTAAATGACACAATAGGTTATGTTAGACCGGAAGTCGTTTGACCCGTATCCCTAGCAAAAACCCCATGGTTTCGCTAGAGATACAGGCCCGTATCTCTAGCAAAAACAAGGGGGTTTTGCTAGGGATACGGGCCCGTATCTCCAGCCCCCATGGGCTAGAGATTCGGGCCCGTATCCCTAGCCACTTCTTTTGCTATTTATATGCTACTCGTCAACTGTGATCTCTTTCATCCATCAATGTTCAACTTCTCTTTCTCACAATGTAACTCGATCACACATATAAATTTACAGTGACTTTCCCATTATATATAGTTTTACCAATTTTTTTTGCAGAGAGAAGAGAGGCAATGAGTTTTTAATTCACTGCTACCCATTTACAGCTAGGTAGACTGAGGCGTTGACAATTAAGTGTCTTGCCCAAGGACACACCTCCCGAGCGGGACTCGAACCTGGATCCTCCAGGTTACAAGCGCAGTGCTCTCACCACTGCGCTATCGAGGCTATTGCAATTTTTGGGATAGGGACTCGCTCAACCGTGGGGAAAATCAAGCGTCTTGAAAACTTTTCTAGGACTGAAAAAGGCTTGGATAAGGTTGAATGATTTTTACCCTGACCTTGATATTCCAGAGTCTAGTTTCTGTTTTGTTTTGCAAAAAAGATTTTTCAGTGTAAAAATCAGTTGTCTCAAAATTTCTTTGACCAAAGAGTTTGTTTGTAGCAAGAGTATTTAGATGCACATGGAATGGTACTAAGATTGTAATCACTTGACTTATAAAAATCACAAGGCTATCGAAACCATGGAACCATGAGAGGAAAGGCTAATCCCGAATTGGGAACAAAAAATAAACAAAGATGGTGGACATGAAAATGTCAAACCTGATTGTAACATCCTTCTCCAATTTCAGAAGTGTCTGTATTTCTCTGTATGTATAGCCCTGCATGAAATACCCGCGTATGTCCCGTCTTCCAAAGCCATTGTCTGGGGCGAAACTTTAGAGGGTCGTGATCGACCGGTGATACAGTAATTTTTATAGTGTCCATTTTTATACCATACACCGGTTCACGCGGCAGAAGAAAGATTCTTTCCGGATTTTTTTCCTACCCCGAAATTAGTCGCAATAGTTTCAACTTTTCGACTTTTCACAAGAATGTTACCTAGGAAAGAAGAAAAGTTGAAGTTAGTCACACTGATTTCGACTTTTCGAGGAAAATTGAGTTTGTGAAATGTAGAAATGTTGAAGTTTTGTTTGTGACAATAGTCAGAAGTTAGTGACAATTGTCAGAAGTTAGTGTGACTAACTTCAACATTTCTACATTTCACAAACTCAATTTTGGTAGAAAAGTGGAAGTTAGTGCGACTAACTTCCACTTTTCTACCAACATTGAGTTTGTGAAATGTAGAAATGTTGAAGTTTTGTTTGTGACAATAGTCAGAAGTTAGTGACAATTGTCAGAAGTTAGTGTGACTAACTTCAACTTTTCGACTTTTCACAAACTCAATTTTGGTAGAAAAGTGGAAGTTAGTCGCACTAATTTCAACTTTTCTATCAAAATTGAGTTTGTGAAAAGTCGAAAAGTTGAAGTTAGTCACACTAACTTCTGACAATTGTCACAAACTTCTGACAATTGTCACAAACAAAACTTCAACATTTCTACATTTCACAAACTCAATTTTCTTAGAAAAGTGGATGGCGGAAACAGGATTCCGTATAATTTCGGTATATCGGAAATATAAAAGACAAATTGGTCTCCCATATACCACATTATAAGCTATTCAGTCTCATTCTTAGTCCTAAAAAGTATGAAATACAGGCCCGTAGGAACAGGGGGGCAAGGGGGTAGGGTGGGGCTAAGTCCCCAAAAGTTTGCAAAAATGCAAAATTTTCCTTATTTTAGACTGAAATCTAAGGAAATTCCAATTTAGCCCCCTCCCCCACTTATATTCAGACACAGGGGTTTGAGCCCACCCATTATGAAATTGCTTCCTACGAGCCTGAAATATCACAACCCTCAATCAAATTAGATGAGAGATAGTTTTGTCCAATAAGAATGACCGTAATGTTCTGAGATTCAAACTTAGAATTTCTAATGCATCTATTATGAGATTAATAAGACATGAATGATAAAAGGGCCGGAATCTGTAAAATGGTTGTTGCTTTTTAGAACAACTTGGACCCAGATCAGACTGTGTGTACGCACAGTCTGATCAGGACCCATGTTGTTCCTAAATAGTATCTTCGTAATATGTAGCTACTGTAAGAGAGCAGCAGAGATGCTGATAAGACTGCATTTAGGTACAGGCTAGTCTGGAAAACTAGATGTCTCAAATGCTTTTACCCATTACCAAACGACAATATTTTAGGGCTGTCTAAATTGAAAGATCATACAGACTACAATTTCAAGTGAATGGAATTTTTTAATTTTTAGGTCTTTTTGGATAGAAAACATTGTGGGAAATGAAGAAATTGCTTGTCACATGCAATTTCTTCATTTTCCACAATGTTTTCCATGGCCCTTATTTTGTTAGGAGTAAAAAAGAATCATTGTGTGGTAATGGGTTAAGGGACGTTTTTTCCAGATCCCGGCTCAAAAATGTTCCCCTACCTGAACAGATACAATGTGCCTGTATTACTGACGTATGTAAGAGTTGATGTGGGCGAGTCAGCACTGAGAGTCGAACTGAATCCTGATATAGTGGTACTGTTAACTGTCCATGTACCACGACCGGAGCTGAGCCAGGTACCATCACCCAGGGGTATTGAGGCTTTACAACCTATATCATGAAGTGAAAGATTCATCGAACTTGCTGATTGGATTAGAAGTTAAGGGAAAATGAGCTATTTGGTAAACATTTCGTCAATTTATTTTGCACGAACTTTACATTCATATCGTGTATTCTATTGATAGATTATGGAACTTTTTTATGATTTTCATATGTTGGATTACAGCCGTTTTGAATTAAAAGTGAACATGAGAGCATGAAATTATATCATTCAATACAAACAAAATAAAACGAACTATATTTTGTATAACAGCTGGCTTCATTAGTAATACGTTAACGTACTCAATAAAACACAAGCCTTTAAGTTATAACAGTTACACGTACTATTATGTTAGGAAAAACTTACATGCAAATAAAGACCATATTCCAAATTCGATCAAAACAATTTGTATACTTTTCATCTTAATCAGTCCATATTACCGGTCGACTCTTCGTAAAAGTCATAGGTTAAACATTCGTGAGCTCGAATTCGGTGCTTAATAAATAACCAGTAAGCCGGATATGACTTAAAAACAATGGAAAATAATGAAATTCCTTTTGAAATTCTATATGTAATATAATCCATTTAAAATACTAGATTCTATGTTTGATCTGATCTATTCTGAACTTAACAAAGCCAATATAAATGATATATCTGCGTCTTCGTCAATGTGTAGTTACGATAACTAAAAATGCGAACTTTACACTTTTTTTGGATAATGTACCGTCAGCAAACTTAACATATGTCTTGCTTTCTCTTGTAGGATGAAACATTTTATTTTATAAACGTCATTGAAAACTACTACCAATATCATAACATTGTTATTCGTGACAAGTCACGCTTAAAGGGACCTTCTGTGCAGTGAGATATGTCGACACTAGTCAGTCTGCGCGGAATGCGCAGTCTTGCTAAGATCGAACCATTTCGTTTAATTGTGTCCTGCTGTGTGTCCAATTTCTATATGCACCATCTGGTCGATGAGTGTTAAAGTGACATTTCAGATTCTTTTCTCATAACTTTCACTTTTATTTTTATCTAAAAGAGCATATATTCTTACGAAAATTCTGAAAATTTCAAGCCAAAATATTGCGTCGTTTACGAGAAATATGTATTTTTGTGTTAAAATTACACAAGTTGTTGTCCACAACAGTTTAGATGTACATGTATATAGAATTTGTCATTTCTGTCTCAACTTTGAAGGCATGTTTTTCGGCTATCAGCATCAACTTAACCCTTTCCCAAATGACAACATTTTAGGGTGATCCACTTCTAAAACTGCCACAAATGACAAAATTGTTGTTATCAAAAAAAGGATTTGTGTAAAATATGGCCTAGAAAATATTGAGAAAAAAGGAGAAACTGCTGGTTATCAGCAGTTTCTTCTTTTGTTTCAATGTTTTCCCAAGCCTTTTCTCTTAGGGACGTCAAAACCAGGTCTTGTTTGGGAAAGGGTTAAAAAAACTGAGCATTTATACCCATTAGAATAACCAATTTTTTGCATCAAGACATACTTTAAAAAATTGAAATGGGGATAAAATGTCCCTTTAAGTATAATTGGTTTCTTAAAGTTGGATTTCATAGAAGGCCATTATAGCGAGAATAGTTAAATAATCATTATGCACTTGTCTCAAATACACGAACATGGTATTTCTACACGTGTACTATTTCCCTCTGGTGATAACTATTTACTGAAAACAAAAAGTCATAAGGTATATTAGATAAACATGGATCCAAATTAGCCTTTATCTTTATAAGGTCTTATCAGGATCAACCATACTATCTTAGATTTGCCAAACGTTCTACGGAATATGAATCAAACCACTATGGACCTTGATCAGACTGCATATAGGCGAAAACCGAACTAGATCTAGATTCAAGTTCCTCTCAAAATGCTAAAAGGTCCCCCTTTCGAGATCTAGACTCGTAATTTTTGATGACAAGTTGAAAATCACACAATTGTTTTATTTTAATTTGATTAGAATGTTCAAATAGTTCCGAATAGACACAGGTGTGTCTTTAAATGGTTGGAAGTCCAATATATCTTAGTCAAAACAATTGTTGTATTACTTCATTTACCCTTTCCCAAACGACAATGTTTTAGAGTTGTCAATTTAAAAAAATGCTATTGAAGACGACAGAATTAATGGCGATAAAGGAATAATTTGTGTACAATATAGCACCGAAAATATTGAGACAAAAGAAGAAAATACTGATAATCAGCATGTTCTTCTTTTGTTTCAATATTCGGCCAAACCTATTGTATCAGAGACATCAAAACCAGGCCTTGCTTGGGAAAGGTGTAAATAGAATAGTATTGAAATTCACTCTCTATTGTTTAAAGCCATGATATGAAGGGTATTTCTAATTTTGTAAGTGAAAATTGATATACCTGACATAGTGACTGTCGGTCATGGTATAAAATGAACTAGCTGTGAATCTGTCCGCATGTTTTTGGTCGGTTTCGTCTATACGTCTGCCCATCCGCCTGCATCCCATTTAAGTCCACACAAAAGATCGCAAATAGAACTTGATTTGATTTCAAATGTGATAGAGTCGACATACTTATTGTTCATAAATATGTGGTGAGTGTGTAAAATATAGCACGCAAATCCCTACTTTCATCATTTTCTCCTTTTTTTCGTTGTTTTCTGTTGAAACCAGGGACGTCAAAACAGAAATATTTGTCACAAAGTTATGTCTTATGACAGAACTATATTTTCATTATTTAAGAAGGACAATTCTTACGGTTTCAATCCAATAATGCCCTGAATATTCTGATTATCCCCCTTTGACAGTACACTGATTTCTTAGGACTTACCACTGAAAATCGAAAAGCAATGAATTTTGTGTTAAACATAGACTTAGTTTAAGTTATGTTTTGAACGTCAGTGTTGTTATAAAATCTCGTAACTACGGCTTGACTCAAGCCGTAGTTACGATATTTTATAACAACACCAACGAAATACTATTGATTGTCCGAAATTTCGTCACGGTAAGATGGATAAAATCGTTACCTATTGCCTTGAACATTTCCCAAATGATTTAGATCCCTTAATCAATGTTGTTAAAGTATGGTCATGGCAAACGTAACGAGTCTAAAAAAACTTTGGTATGTACACGGAGAGGAATCACGTGACACGGCAATGTCCGAAATCGTCAATGATTCTGCAAATACTTGACGAATTTGAATTCGATTTAAAGCGCAGAATATTGGAAAACCCCAGTATTTGGATAGATTGTTTAAATCTACAGTGTGTCCCCCCCCCCCCCAAAAAAAAAAAAACGGAACCCTATTTCAAAGTCAAATATTTTAAAACGAAAGCATAGAATCTAATTTTTGAATTTGTAGTACTTAAGATACATTATTTTTGCAGATGTGTTCCAAATTTCACTTCAAAATATGTATTGGTTCAAAAGTTTTATGAAATTTAATAAAGACACTAAAAAATCGTTTTAACACGAAATCGATTATTTTCGTCTTGTTTGTTAGTAAAAGCGCACTGACGGTCAGCTGTTGAGTTCTTAACTGTTGTAAAAGTGCGTACCAATTTTCTCAAAATTTAATAATATAAAAGTGCAGCATGTGCAAATTGAGTCCGTAAGGTGGTTGTTTGAAATAATTTTAACCCTTAAGTTAGGATGGACTGGATTGAAAGCTATTGCTGATGACAAAATTGACGCTGATAAAGACAGAATTTGCGTAAAATACAGCACAGAAAATATAGAGGCAAAAGGGGAAAATGCTGGTGACCATTATTTTCTTTTTTTTTGTCTAAATACTTTCTCAAGCCAATTCTCTCATGGATGTCAAAACCAGGTCTTGTTTTGAAAAGGGTTAAAGTACTTGGCATTTGAGCGCTGAACGGAATATAGTAGAGTAATAAAATAAATGCATATGATTACATGTATTATGAATCTTTGATACACTTTGATATTTTGTTTGTATTAATTTTTTTTGGTTACACCGCAGCTCTACTTTAACAGTTTATTTGTTAGAGGTAAAGACGAAACAGATATGCACTATTGTAAGTAAAATGTTTCAAAATCACTTTTGTATTGTATTAAACAATTGTGAAGAGTCAAGTGTAGGCGCGCGCTGCGAACGGAAAGATCGATATCGTGTTAAAATGGTTTTCCGGGTGCATTTCTTTGAACGCCAATATTTTCGAAACTAACAAACATTTTTCAACCAAATTTTAACTGCTGATAGAAAACTGTCGTTTCTATTGCATATTAAAATTTGGTTGAGACATATTACTTAATACACGAGCAATTCACTTTCAAAATGGGTTCCGTTTTTATTGGGACACTCTGTAGATCATTTGATTACGATCTTTTAAAAATCTGCAGATAAAAAAGTATTTGACGACAATCTGAAATTTTGTTTGGTCGTCAATAACTTTTTAACAACTGATTTTTAAAAAGACAATTTGCATTTAGCAAATCCCTGTTGTTATCCAGCCTCTCAGATTCAACACTTTTTTGACTTATCACAAGCAATTTCATATTTTTCCACAATATTTTGCTAAGGCCTTTATCGTTTGGGGAGTAAAAAAGTTAATGTGTGGAAATGGGCTAATTCAAAATTTAAAACCAAGATTGGACCTAGCATTTGTCAACCAATTATTACTTTTAGGAAATGCATAGACTATATACATGTAGTAAATCAGCCACCATAGCGGACCAGTACTGGTAAAATAATAGTCTTGACTCAGAAACTCTCCCCTCATTACTAGAAGGCAACTTCTTAGACAAACATTCAAAGATGTCGCAAATAGCAATTTCAAGTGAATGAAATTTAAAGCTTTATGGTTCATCTGGGTGGAAAACAACGTGGGAAACAAATGAATTGCTTGTGGCAATTTCTTCTTTTTACTTTATATTTTCCACAGCCTTTATCTTGTAAGACGTCGAAAGTAGAAATTTCACTGTCGTAGATTTTCTGTTAAATTATTTGAGTGTAGAAAACATGAAGGTCCGGAATGTCTGTAAATCTGTTTTCATTGTAGCCATTTTCGTTGGGCCTGAACTCTTAAAAAGACTACACAATTATAGAACGGTCTTGTTCAAAAGCTGTTGTGGACGACAAAATGGATGCTACTTAAGACATTATAGCACAGAAAACATTGAGGCAAAATTAGAAAATGCTGATTAGCAGCATTTTCTTCTTTTATCTCAATGTTTTCCCATGTAGATTTTATCATGGACGTCAAAACCATGTCTTGTCTGTGTGTAACTAGTTTGTATACCGCATCCTCTGTATTATGGAGGACATGGGACAGCCTTTATATAGAGGATAATCGTTTGTTTCAGGGTAAGATCGATTTATATTTCATTGAGTGAACAACAAAATCTTTATTTTCACGAGTGGCGAAGACACGAGTGAAAATGTAGCTTTCGTTGTTCACGAAATGAAATATAAATCGTTCTTACTCGCAAAACAAACGATTATTCTATTTCTTTAAAGCAAAAATTAGACAAAATGCAAACATTTTATGACAGAATTTCTTAAAGCGCGTCATTTTGCACGTGACTGCTATGCGACGCTTATGATGACGTCACTTATTTGGCCCGGCTTAAATAACGTCAGATAGGGTGAAATGAACGAAAGTGGGGCACAAGTTTTTGATAATTTCACTGGATAGGCGGTGAGTTTATCAAAATGATAATCTACCGTTACTTCCCGATAATCCACCGAAAAGCATTAAAGAAAGAAAAGATATTCATATTTTACAGACAGTCTAACAGACACAAAAATACTTGTATCATAGTACACACATATAATTTGTCTGCATGAAAGTATTTCTGAACTATTTTTAGGAAAAACCCAAGATATGTACATGTAATTCACCACGTCATGTCAAATAAAATCTGCAATAAAATATTTTTAGAATGAAAAGTTGTTCACATAATGGCCGCATGCAATTATAAAATGTATGCTGGCTTTGTAAGCTTTGTTTCCCAAACGGCGATATTTTATGGTGGTCCAATTTTACAGTTGTTGCAGACGACAAAATAGATGTTGATAATGGTAAGATTCGTTTATGATATGTCGAAAAAAAATATATATTGAGGCAAAGACAGAAAATGTCCATTTTTGGCATTTTTTTCTTCTCAATGTTTTCCAAGCAATTTCTTTTTGTGACATCATTAGATCTTGAAACGGTTAAACTGGATTCAAGCACACATAACATACTCTAAAGCTATTGCCAAGAGAAGAATGTTTAGGTGTATAAGGACAAAAAGTATCTGTTAATCAAAAGAAGGGATAATGATTGAAATTGAATAAAATTTTTATAGTAAAAATATTGCGGGGAAAAATTTAAAGTGACATTTCAGAATTTTTTGTCATAAATTTTACTTTAATTTTCATCTGAAAGAGCATATTTCCTTATGAAAATTCTGAAAATTTCAAGCCAAAATATTGCGCCGTTTACGAGAAATATATATTTTTGTGTTAAAATTGAACAAACAACAGTTGACAACCGTTCGGATTGATATGCAATTTATCGATTATGTCTCAACTTTAAATGCGTGCTTCTCGCTTATTGTTATTGGCAACAACTTAAAAAAAAACTAATAGTATTTATACTCATTAGAATAACAAATCTTGGCACCAAGACATACTTTAAAAAATTGAAATTGGAATGAATGGTCCCTTTAATGGTCAATAATACAGTCGACACTCGTTATGACGACATCGGATGAGTCGAATTTTCGCTTAAGTTGAAGTTCACATCTGGCCCCGGTTTCTCGAAAAAAAACTTAAGTACATACTCATGAGAACAGGCTCAACTTCAAAGGAATACTCTCCAACGTTGAAGGGTATATATTCGATTGAAGTTCACGTGGATTTCGTGCGATTTGAGCATGAGAACGTACTTAAGTTTTTTTCGAGAAACCGGGGCCTGGTCCCGTCCTCATCAATGGACATAATTTTTTCGAACAAAATAATTTCGAACTGAATAAAGCCATTGAAATGAAATAGGAAAAGGATAGAAAATGCTCTAAACGAGCAATTTCTTTCCTTTTCCTACTATATTTCAATTATAATCGTACTTGATTAGTTTCAAAAACGGTCAAATATCATTTTTTTCGAAACCGAACAAAATCAGATGAGGCAAATTCCGGATATGTCGAGGTATTTTGACGGCCCTCCAACTTCGACACAACGAGTGTCGACTGTATTTCATTCCTTTTGTATACAACAGAATAATACCGCAGCGGGTAATCATGAGAAACAACGATTGTAGAAAATATTCAATAATTCTCTTAATACGTGACCGATCTGAAAATGGTTTGAAGCAGAAAATGCAGATATACGTCAGGATTTATCCACTTGATGTAGTATATCTTTAAAAAAAAATCAGCTGATTAAAAATAATAATTGATGACCAAGTAAAATCTGACTTGGTTGTCAATAACTTTGTAATCAGTTTTTGAACGATATTCCACTGCAAGGAAATTTCTGACCTCATTTCCCATTTTCTGCTTAAAATCTAATTCAAATTGATCACGTATTAACAGATTTTTCAACGATTTTCTGATATTGTTGTGTCACATAATTCTCCACCGCGAATATTAGAAAATGCAGATTGGCAGACGTTCCTTGCGTCTTTATTTTAAGTAAGCACATCAATGCGCATCCTTCGACATTGACATCTAATGAATATTTGTATCTCGCATTATCCAGCATTTTCGGTTATCGATTCGTGGTGAAAAACATCTGATTTAAATATATATTTGGGGAAGATCGTTCGAGCATTCTCGCTCTTATTTTCTTAAAAATAACTTATGATAGAAGCTGGACAAAGGACTCTAATAGTATGCGAGACAACATGATCCACATCAAACTATGCATAATATATCGCTGCTTTTCTACGAAAACCTCGTAACTGCAGCTTAAAACAAGCTGCAGTTACGAGGTTTTCGTAGAAAAGCGACGATATTCTCTTTTATCTATAGCAAGTATGAGACTGCAGCATTGAATCTAAACAAGGTTCCGCGCATGCTAATCTTGGTCCAATCAGTCCATGATAGTCTCAAATATTATTTGATACTTTCCCAAACAAGTAATGGGTTTATAATTCCCCGTAAAGATGATCAAAAAGTTATTCACAGATATGAAGGACTTGCAGATAATCAGCTATTTCGCCTTCTCCCTCAATTTTATTTGGGCTATAACATATACATTTCCTTCTTCTGAAATGAATTATTTTGTCGTCTGCAAATCCTTTCATGTTGGAGCAGCTTAAAATGTTAAGGGACAAAATGGAAATGAAATCAAATGTAACAAGCTTATAACATATCCGTGTTATATTTACAAATATTAATACACAAATATGAAAAATGGCAAACACAAGATGTGAATTTTTTTGTTATGACTAGCGAAGCATATTCCTGTGACCAGCCACGCTCATAGGCACCGTTAGAGCTCAGATTATATTGAGGCAAAATGAGAAAATGCTGGTTATCAGCATTTCCTTCTTTTGCCTCAAGGTTTACCTCGTATAAACACTTTCCAAAAGCATTTTGGCACTCTAACTAGGTGGGGTGGGTAGACGTCATCGCAGAAAAATAAGGAAATGCTGATACAAGTGATTATCATTTTCTCTTTTTTTTTTTTTTTTGCTTCTGGGATTTCTAGGATACACTATGGGAGTTTCTTCATGTTTCGTCGTCATTATAATTCGGATCTAATTACAAAATGATAACAATAAATTAAAAGAGCTACTGTTGCGACAAAATATTCGGATATGTAGTACACGTGATTTAGTAGACAAGTCTTTACGCAAGAAGACAATGCCATTTGTCTTTGATTAAAATGTTTATCTACGAGAAATGTTTTTGTTTATGTACGGTCTTTGTCTATTGGTTAATTTCAAAATAACACATCTAATAAAACCACATGATTAAAGTTTACAAAAAATGTAGCCAGAAGGTTTATGAAGCAAGACGATGATAAGGTACAAAAATGCGTATCGAGAAACCTAGATCTAGTTTACAGAAACATGTTAATATTTCTGTTGTTTTTTTTATTTCAAAATGTTGGATCGTTTCCTCTCTTATATTTTAAAATGTTAAGATTTAGACGGTTGATGGGGCGCGGTGCCTAACAACGTTGCTGGTCACGTGATTTACACAAGCATTTGGTTATGGTCGGCAAGGTGGGCTATTGTTTAGCAAGTCAGGTTCAATTTTAGTCTTAGCAGACTCACTATGTTTCACATCAGAAGGCGTATGTGAGAGATCACTTCTATCTTTAGAGTCCTTTATTTGAATAGAGTTATTGTTCTCTAACACTTGGTCACCAGGCGATCCCGGAAGTGACGTCAGACTCGGGCTGGGAGGGGAACCAGGAGAACCGGAACCGGAAGGTAGAGGTCTGGGTCTCCGTTTTGCTTCGTCTTTCTTCCACTTCATTCTCCTATTTTGGAACCAGATTTTTATATGTCTCTCGGTAAGATTCAACATGGCTGCGAGCTCTATTCTCCGTGGTCGTGAAATATATTTGTTAAAATGAAATTCCTTTTCTAGTTCCAACAACTGTCCTCGAGTGTAGGCCGTCCGAGTCCTCTTGTTTTCGTCTTCTATTGAGAACTGGGCACCTGGAATATATATATAATGGCGAAATCATAATCTTTTCCAAAAGCGGCAAAAATGTAGACGATTCCAACTTGGAAGCTATTGCAGACGACAGAAATTGGTCTAGAAAGCAGATTATGTGCAAGTAACAAAGCATAGATAATTCATTTATATTTTGCACGGTAAAGGCTCTATTACAGTGACATAAAAGATTATAGAAGTTTTTGGGTATAAGTGAAAAATAAGTAAAAGGACAACAAAAGCAAATTATAAAAGTTATGGTTAAAGACCAAAGTGTTTTTCGTTTGCAATGTAAAAAAATATCTTGCAAAAGAGTTTTCGTCCTTTTACGTATGGACGATAATAACGCAAGATAATGATTTTATTAAGCGCGTGCCGAATTTTCTTCAATTCAAAATTCGTCTGAAAATAAACCATTCCTTTGTGGTATGGTCAATAATGAAAATTTATTCCATCCTTCCCCAAAATGGCATAAATATGGACTGTACCAAAGTGAAAGATCCTCCAGACGACAGTTTATGTTGGTGAAGAAATAATTTGTGTCAAACACAGCACAAAAATATTGAGATAAAATGACTCAGTACTTTCAAAAGTTTTCCTCCTACAAAGGTTACAACAATTTCTTGTTTGTAAAATTGATCAAAATATTTTAGTTGCATAATGAAGTAACACCTGGTTAAAATCACGTACTTGTTTTGAAATGCATTATTATGTTATCACTTCCATAGCGTGGGTCGGTTATTATATTGTGTATGTTTAAACAAATCACATTCAAATCAACAAAAGACATACCCATATATCTAGAATTTGATATCCTAAATCCTTTCCATTTTGCCAAAGACCATATTGTAACAATATCTTTTTTTAAAGTAAATATCTATCTTTTGCTCATTGTAAGAAATTTGTAAATGCATTTACATCATTTCTAATGGCGTCTTGTTTTTTTTTGTCGTGAAAGTTAATAACATTCATATATTTAGATCTATCTAGATCTTTTCCTGGGAAGAGAATCTCTCAATTTTCATAGATGAGGAAACTTACAATAGACAATACTTTATTGACGTAAACTTTTTACAGTTTCTTGTCAAACAACAATAATACAAACAAACAAAAGCAACACGTGATCAAATAGTTATAGACAAATATATCATATATATTATAGCAGCATATTACAGATCGCATGAGCATGACGAAAACAGCCTCGACGAATTCAGAAAATCCCTGGAGATGGTCAATCAGCTGAAAGGCAATATATGGGTTGCAGGGGACTTTAATTTTCCCAAAATGCAGTGGAGAGAACAAACGCCTCATATAGACAGAGACTGCCAACATCACCATATATATGACAAATTTGTAAGTATTCTGGACGACTTTAATCTTGTTCAGATGGTGTCACAACCAACCAGAGGTAATAATGTCCTGGATCTATTCCTGACAACAAACGACACACTTATAAACAATGTCTACACATTGCCTGGCCTCAGTGACCACGAAGCAGTATGCATTGAAGCAAACCTTAAGCCAAAATTTTCAAGAACAAAACCCAGGGAAGTCTTTATTTTCAGGAAAGCGAATTGGAATCTTTTGAGGGAAAAGATGGAATCCTTCAAAAATACTTTCCTAACCAGTTCCTCCAAAAAATCAGTACAAACCCTATGGAAAGAATTTACATCAGCTCTGGAAAACAACATGAAAGAATGCATTCCAACAAAACTTATAAAAGGTAAACCTTCTCTCCCATGGATAACACAAGACATCAGACGAACAGCAAGACGAAGGAATAAGCAGTACTGCAGGCAAAAAAGGTCAAACAAACAAAATGACAGGGATAAGTATCTAAGGTATAGGCATGCCTGCAGGAAAAAGATAAAACTGGCCTACGAACAATATTTGGATGGCATAATTGGTGCAGGTCAAGAAAATGAATCTATGTCTCAATCGGTCAACTCTAAAAAACTATTCTCCTTTCTTAAACATGCTAGGCAAGATAATCAAGGAATTGCTCCTCTCCTGTCAAATGGAAATCTGGTATCCGATACTAAAGAAAAGGCTAATGTCTTAAATAAGCAATTCCAGTCGGTCTTTACCCCTAAATCACCTCTCAGTTTAGCCCAATTATGCCAGATGGAAATAAACGACAAGACAGACCAACGACAGACTGACCATCCAAGGGAAGATATTCTATCGTTCTTACAAATCTCTACTAATGGTATCGAAAAACTTCTCAGAAATCTTAAACCAGACAAAGCTGCTGGACCAGACAGGATTAAGCCGTTGGTTTTGAAGGAGTTGCATCAGCAGATTGCCCCTATATTCCAGGTAATTTTCTCTGTTTCCTTGGAGACTGGTCAGGTGCCTGAGGATTGGACAGCGGCTAATGTGGCTCCACTATACAAGAAGGGAGATAAGTCAATAGCGGCTAACTACCGTCCTATATCTCTCACTTGTATAGCATGCAAACTTATGGAGCACATAGTTGCGTCCAATCTTGTTAGGTTCCTGAACAGAAACAATATTTTATACGACCTCCAACATGGTTTTAGGGAAAAGAGATCCACCGAGACGCAACTGTTGATGCTTGTGGAGGACCTTGCCAGATCAGTAAGCCAAGGTAAGCAGACCGACCTAATCCTTTTGGATTTCAGCAAGGCCTTTGACATGGTGTCGCATGAGAAGTTGTTGTATAAACTGCATGCATACGGTGTCCAAGGTCCTGTCCTCTCCTGGATCCGAGCATTTCTTGGCGGTCGGACACAGACAGTGGTACTGGACGGGGAGGTCTCTGATACTATACCAGTAACATCTGGGGTTCCCCAGGGATCGGTCCTTGGACCGATCCTGTTCCTGGTGTATATCAGTGACCTTCCAGACAACATAACATCCCAAGTACGACTGTTTGCAGATGACACTGCAGCTTACCTGACAATAACTGACAAGGACAAAGACGGAGCGACATTACAGACAGACCTAGATAGGTTGCAAAATTGGTCTCAAAAATGGGACATGAGCTTTAACCCCTCTAAGTGCCAGGTCATTCAAGTCACGAAGGCTAGGGTCCCCATACCGACAACCTACACCTTACACGGACAGACGCTAGAAACCGTCAGTAGTGCTCGGTATCTTGGAGTGGATATAGCCAGCAACTTGTCATGGAACACCCATGTCAACCGCATAACCTCTACCGCTAATCGAACCCTAGGTTTCTTAAAGCGAAATGTGAAGACTAAATCAACAAAGATAAGAGAATGCGCTTATAAAACCTTGGTTCGTCCACAACTGGAGTATGCAGGCAGTGTTTGGGATCCTCACACAAGGTCCAACATTGATAAAGTCGAAATGGTACAACGTCGAGCTGCACGCTGGGCCTTGGGTGATTATTCCAGACACTCTAGTGTCACATCCATGCTGGAGAAGTTGGGTTGGCAAACACTTGAACAGCGACGATCACATGCCCGCCTTTGCATGTTCTACCGAATTGTTCATGGCCTAGTCGCTGTCCCCATGCCCGATTACATCCACAGAAATGCCCGAATGTCCAGATACTGCCACCCAGAGAGCTTCAGACAGATCCACACAAGAGTAGATTGTTACAAATACTCCTTCTTTCCTGTCGCTATTGTTCAATGGAATGCTCTGCCACCAGATGTTGTGCTGGCAGGGGACCTGAACCATTTCAAGTCCTCTGTCAGCACAATCTCACACCACAAACCTTAAGCGCTGCCGCTGTGTGTTTTATCATTTTAGCTTTTCACCCTCTTTTTAACCCAACCATTACCCATCATTCATCATCATCATCTTTTAGCTCTTTTTACTTTTTCTCAATCTTTTTAACCTGGCACAGACGCGCAACTGCTCAAAGTTACCCGTGAGGGTGTGCAGCAGTATATAGAGATAGATAGATAGATATCAATCATAGTATATGGAAGAGAAGCAGATGAAAATTCAGTAAAAATGAAGCTGTATATGATTTTATTACACGGGCGTCTGCTTAAGCTCGGAATTTAAGAACATTTGTTGTGAATTTATAACACTATTTAACAGAGTATATTCATAAAAAAGTTTCAAATCAATTATTCCAGATTTTTTTTCTCGGTGAGAAAAGGGAATACTCATAATCAAATAATGTGCTACTCTCCATGCCGAGCTCTATTGATTAAACCATCAAATATGAAATATGAAATATGAAAGGGACAAATTGATTTGATATTGTAATAAAATATTTTTGTTGAAATTTGCAAGTTAAGATTACAAGGTGAGGATCGCAATTGAACTTAATTGAAACGTAGTTCAAACATTTTCACCTTGATGACAATAAGGCTTGTCACATACATGTATGTACCTTTTTACAAAAACAGGAAAAATCTTTTTAAAAATCATCGGAGGGGGGCATCAGCCAAGCTTCATGAAAATTGTAAAAATGGTCCATTGATGGAACATGCGAAAAGGAAATCAGAAAAAATGCCGTTTTTTCTCCGAACTAATTGTTTTATCATGCAAATATGAAAATATTCATGATCGTTGTGGTGCAATAGAATCCCATGCTTCCAAGTGACTTATGAAGTGCCGTGGCCAAGGTTCTGGTTTACCATAGAATTGAAATTGTGTATTAATGCAGGCTAAAATGCAGAATAAAGCTTTGGTTAAAATTATTCGGCAGAAACAATACACTTTGCCGTAATCCAAAGGAAAGCTGCGGAAAAAGACAAGTAAATTTTAACTATGCAATTCAAAAGTGGGCAATAGTAAAACTTTTTACTCGTCTTTGCGGACTCGTTTTCTTTCAACAGCATCTCACTCTATTCTCGTGAAATTTTCACATCACATTTCTTCAGTTAGTTAATTTCTATATCACTTATTTACAATCCATTCCGCTTAATTAATCAGGGACGTCCAATTACAGTCCTCCTAGCACTCTGATTATTTCAAACATACTTCTCAGGACTTCTAACTTCTCTCTTTAATTTTTTCATATTTCAAAGTTGACAACATTTTATTTGAAAGACATTTTCTGTCCTAGCCTATAAGACCATTTTAATATCATTCTCACAAAGGTTAAGTGACGATGAATAAATGGACCTCGTCGTAATATACAAAAACATTGAAATTCACAAATACATGTATAGCAAAATTTGTCAAAAAAGTGACATTATTTTTATGTTTTTTTTGTCAACATTGAAAGTTGACTAATTAAAATGCCCTTTCTTACGACAGAATACATGTTGTTAAAGAAAGAATGTGTGTCCATGGAGGCAACAGGTGAAATTTATAATTATCAGACTTTTTGTCATTTGCTCTAGTGCTTTCTCGTTCTTCTTCCATTAGATGCATGAAAAACCTAGTTGCTTGAATAAAGTGAACGCACGAGATTTAATTACGTATGTTTTAATTTTGTAACACTGGTATCATACAAGGTTAAATATAGTTTACGTCAAAAAGAAGATATTATCTACAGAAATATGTAAATACAGAACGTAAAGAAAACTTAGACTTTAACCCTTTCACAAACAGTCTATTGTTTTGACGTCCATTTCACTGAAAATACTCTTAAGGAAAAAGGAAGAAAATATCAAAATGATTATATCTGCATTTTCCAGAAGAAAACCACCATTTTGAATCAATTTTTAAATATTTTTTCTCTAATTATTTGAATTTTGATAACTTTACAACAGTGAATTTGTAAAAGGACTAAATCCTTTCAGTTTTACAGGTAATCTCCGTCTGACGGCTGTAAGTGATAAAAGTTGCGTAATCCCCGCCCAAATCTGAGTTAATTCTGTCTAAATAGTCCCCAAAACCTCGCAGATAAACCCTTCAAACTCGGCCTAGTTCTGTCTCGGATATGTCTATATTACCCAACATATGATACCCGTTGAACCTACGTGTATTGGTCTGTCGGGAAACAGAAACTTGGATTAGACCTTCGGTTAAGGTAGTCCACCATATGCGCGATGTCGGAATTATTCGAGCGAAGTCGAAAACATTCGGCGGTGGAGCCTTCCACCGCCGAACGTTTATGACCATGCCCGAATTAAGGTTCAGATACGCTACGATGTAACTCGAAAAAATCGGATGATTTATGAATCTCAGAATGGTCACATTACAGGTATTCTACCTTGAGCAAAGAACATTTCATTACTAAACCAGGTGTTTACGTTTCAATCTCTATTACTACACTCTTGAACATTTCTAAGTGACCTCTTAGTTTTTATCACAAATTTTCCGAATTGATAACGAGTTTTGTTAAAACACAAGAGAGAAAAATCATATTCTAAGTAATCGCTGCTAAAATTCTAAGGAGAAAGATCTTCGAATTGACACACTAATTCTGAATTTAGAATTGTTGGGAGGGTGGGTACCCAAGTACCGGCATTTTCAGAAAACTAGGCTTTTTCGGAACGATACGGAAAATAACAAAATCTTTCTTCGAAATTATATATCTCCAAGAATTGTTAGTAATGTTTCCAACTATGGATTTCATTCGAGAGGTCCCGGGTTCGATACCCGGCCGCGGCTAATACCCTTTCTGACAAAATTGTCACCCACCAAGGGGTTTGAAATCGTTAACCTAAGTGGACGAGCAGCTGGAGGCTCGGTAAGGGTGTTATGGTAGTACTGGTTTGAGAAACAACAGGAATCCATGGGTAGGTGCTCCAGCCGCCGCGATATGACCCTGGTAGTTGAAAACGGCGTAAAACCCCAATAAACTCAAACCCAACTATGGATTGTGTTCTTAATTATAATTATTATACATACAACACACATAACTAGATACCCTAGAGAGGTGACGACAGGTATCCCCAAACATACTGCCTTTGTCTACAGATCGAATTTTACTTATTTCGACGAGAGACTAGAAATATTTTTAACATCAATAATGGTTTTCTTTAAATATCAATAAACAATGTACGGATTTTTCATAGTCGAGCGCGACCTGCCATCGCCATATGATTGCTTTTCAACGAACATGTCATAGGACGTCACACCGTGTGCCAAAGCTGCATAAAAGGCTAGAAAGTCCTGAAGGGCTTGAATAGCTCCATAGGCCAGAATTTCCTTTGATAGTTCATCCTTTTTTAGCTAGATTGTTCAAAAACTTGTGGTTCTTAGAGCAAAGCGAAAATAAAACTATATGTTTTCCATTTGGGAATGTTTATAGGGAAGTGGAGAAAATTCCAGCTTTGGATGATACTAGCAAAGAAAAAATTCCTTCTTCCAAACAGATGATCTAAATTTACCAAAATGGTTTGATGTCGTTAACCTAAATGGCCGAGCAGCTCGAGGCTCGGTTAGGGTGTCTGGTAGTACTGGTATGAGAAATAACAGGAATCCATGATTAGGTGCTTCGGCCGCCGCGACATGACGATGGCAGTTGAAAACGGCGTGAAACCCCAATAAACAAAACTAAATTTACCAATCAATTAATCAATCCTAAATATTTCATATTTCTAAACAAGAGATTTCATGTTGGCCAAATAGATTTTGAGGAATACACATGCTTACATATTGCTAAAATTAAGACGGACATGGTCGTATGGAAACATACCCAACAACATCTCTTACATTGTCACTATTAGCTAGAGTAAACAAAAAGTGAAAACAGCAATGTGGAAAAATCTAAAGGAAAGTAACTGATGAACTCATAATTTAGGATGATAGGATAAAAACGAAATGGAAAACGACAATTTTGTCCAATTCAAGGACATTCATGGTGGAAACTCAGATCAGGCTGAAATTTGTATCCAAGCAACATCATATGAGTAAAAATTGTCTGTCCAAGTTTAATCGTGATTGGTCAATAATTGTAGTAAATACATGTAGAGCAAAAACAGCTTATTTGACATTCATGAGCAGATAACTCTGGTTTAATATCAAATATTGTTTGAAGGAATCTGAGAGAGGATCACCAAAGAATGATTTCTTTGAAATGGGGTGTCTCAAATCTGCCCACGCATGAATTCTGCATGGTGATTAAGGACCATATACAAGCTATGAAAATGCAATTAGTATCTTAGATAATCCAAACTGGATTCCAAAAAGCCACCTTGACTTATTCCCACTATGACATGAAACGTGGCCCCATTTTCATGTGTCCCAAAACCTTTGTTTTATGTATTTTCAAGATCTGCCAATTGAATTTGCTCCGAGACACATAAGGCATTACATTCATACCAGAAAAGTATTTGAGGAAATTATTTTGAATGTTTTTATTGAATTGATCATCAAAATATGCATATTTTTTCTGTAGAATTTCGGAAAAGAGCAAAATTGATTTCCAAAGTTAAGTATGTTGGAGTCTTTGTCAAGATTCCATATTATCACAAAAACATGCTACATGTTTTCTCTTACTTTGAGCTAAATTATATAGAAATCCAAAATCGGTAACAATGCCATATAATACATATCATTGATAAAGGTGATGTTTTGATACATGTCGTTGGGAAGCGAATAGAGATTTTTCTTTCGCCTTTCCACCTTCAATATGGGTATTCGACAATCATATAAAATATTGTAGCAGCAGCAACATTTCTCTTTATAAAGTAGACAATATCAGTACGTCATATATTCGTTATATTTTCTCTCCAAAACTGTCAAGTGCACTCGAATTATGCTCTTGAAAAACATATTCGACACGTCCCATGAAAACATATCAAAATGGTTGACATGAAGTATTGATTCGAGTTTGAAACGATATTACAAAAACTTAACATCGTAGCTATTTACACGAAAGTTTTCATTTCAAAAGCCCGGTCATAACTTTCATACGAGACACCTGTAGGCCGACTTGTTTGAACTTTTATTGACAAGGGGGTTAAGCCTTTCCCAAATGACAAATCTTTAGACTGGTTCGATTTAAAAGTTGTATCATTCGACAAAAATACATAACGAAAGTTCACGACTTTTTACTTACTTAGACATCCTTGAAAGAAAAGAAGAAAATGCTGATCATCAGCATTTTCTGCTTTTCTTTCATGGATGTTTAAAATCCCAAATCATATGGTCGCAATAAAATCAGTGCTTGCTTGCGGTAAGGGACCAAGGGTTAAGCATCGCGATTTTGGTCTAAATAAAGGAGGCATCATGATTGATGAGTTTTCCTCAATTCATCTCCGTTTCACTTTCGATATGTCAGGACATTTAGATTATTCTGTGTTCCTGTTGATTGTCAAAATTTATGTCAAAGATAAAGTTTATTAGAAAAGTAAATTTCATTAATTGAAATACATGTACTGTATAACAAATAATATTTTTTTTTCGGAATATGTTTGGGGCGCTGTCGTTCCTCTTGACAATATATTTCGTGTTCCATTTCTTTAAATCGTTAATATTTTTTAAAGATAAAATTGCTTTGCGCTGATGACATGAATACAATGCTCGGTAATGTAATGTTTCTGTCATTTCTCTTATAGCTTATTTCCGCTAATTTCATTCTCGTACATGTACATGTACCTGTATAGCAAGTTGGTTGAAGTAACTGGGTATAGCAAAACAATTTAACTCCTTATGTTTAATAGCAAGCAGTAAGTCTCATAGTTTAGTCTTTCTGATTAACCTTACATATTAAATCAATTTTTAGTACCTCATGGGATAACTTTCCATTGACATTAATCTGTTGGTATACTTCAATTTTCATTGCTCCCAAGGCTACATTGTGTGAATAGAAACAAGTCAACGAAAAACACATATGTAGTAAATAATCATGCATGTTAAAAACAATTGGTGTAATGTACATATACCAAGAAAATTGAAATTAACTACAGAATCCAAATGATCAAAATTTGATGAATAATTTTCATTATTTTTTATTAATGAAAAAAGCATAATTCAACCATATACGTGTATTATTCAAACCAAAACTATTTATCTAATGAAATAATGAAATAAATACATTTTTGTAACAAACAAATAAATGGAAAATTATGCATTTGATTCACACTTATTTGGAATTTCTGAACCAAAATTGCAAACATCAAAAAGTAACCCCCACGAATTAAGTAAATATGAATGTTTCGAACAAATACGGACGTGACTGTCATACAGCAAATTTTGTTATTACATTCCGGCCGTATTTTACGTTACCATGCGATGTTCAAAGCAAACGGAATTATGAAAGGCACAGGGCGTTTTTAGTTTCGACAACATGAATACAATTCCTGTATCAGAAGGAATTTCAAATGTTGAAATGATAATTGTTACTCATGTTTTATTTTTTTTTCCGAAACAGCAAAAGATGGTAAATTTAAACATTTGTTCTTACAATCCGTCTACTTGAATTGGAAAGAAGAAATAATTAAATGGCCGATGGAATTCTTTTTCGAACTACATTTTAAGTGATTATTGCCTAAACAGAGCACTTTTTGCCACACAATGGGCATTTTTATTTCATTCTTTACATTATGTTATATATCAATATATATATCTTAAACAAGGTTAAAAAATCGAGTACCTTTATTTTTGTTCGTTTCTGGTACCTTTCGTGCCAGAGTGGTCTGTTATAGACAGGGAATGTCTATTTTCCAGAGTATTACCCCATATGTCTTTAATGTCATTAATACGAATATATCAAGTTATTCCGAATGGATAATTTCGAACCGAATATCTCTTTTTAAAGACCACACATATGTACGACATTGCTGATAACATTTTTTCGGAAAATAGATTTGAAAAGTTGAAAAATCGCAATTTTCCTACAGCATTTATATTGTTTTATTTGCAAAGCTACACGTTAATTAGTTCTTGGTTTTGTTGTCTTTTTTAGATATTACAAAAAGTTATTTTACGAAGAGATTCAGCATACCATTTCCCACTTTATTTTACACTACTGCCCTTGTTTCATCGTCATTATGACAACAGTGTCTTTATTTTTCTCGCAAATGTCTGCTATATTTTGTATTCGTATTCATTTCAGAGATTTCTGTCACAAATGTCTGATTATATTTCGAATTCTTAAATCCTGTATCTGCTTTAACCCTAAATTTTGGACTGTTCAAAATTAAAAGATGTTGCAGACGACAATTGCCAATGACTGAAAGTTTACCTTCTTTGGTATTTTGTGTTAGAAAACGTTGTGGGAAATCAAGAAATTGCTTGTGACAAGCAATTTCTCCATTTTCCAAATTGTTTCCAAATTGTTATTTTGTAGGGAGTCAAAAACAGTCATTAGGTGGTAATGGGTTAATGAAATGGAAATTATACCATGTAACATGATTATATTAATTGGTTATTTTTCGTGTTTCCTTCCCTCTATTTGTAAAATGACGATGACGTTGTTGTTGAAGATACAAGAATTTGTGTCATTTTAAAGATTATAGAAAGCAATACCTCAGAAACACACTTATATCTCACGTTGTTTGAATGGTTTACGGAAAACTAAACGATGAAATTAACAAATAACATTACGCTACTTTGCTTCAATATCCCTGTATATGTTACTTTACACAAGCTATTTTATGAGGTTTCTGAATCAAATTGAAGAATGAATACAGTAATTAAGTTACAGAAATATGTTTGAAACAAGGACATGACTAGTGCATTTTTTGTGCAACCATGTCTCCGTTTCTGTGCATACACTGCGTTTTTATGTATGAGAGGTGTTACATTGCATAAACACAGACTTCCCCTGACGCCAGATGGCCCATCATCCCAACTTCCACCGAGCTGTTTTGCACAATCTTTATGCATCTTGCTATCTTATTTTTTATAAATTTTTTTTTTAGACATATTGAATTCCAAAAGACATATTAAATTGGAATTGTTCAAATTAAAAGATATGCGTATGGCAAAAAGGGAAAGCTAAAGCACCCTCCATTGTTATGAAAGTGCTACAAACCACCGTATTTTGGATAATTTTGGTACCGTTTTACATATAAATACATGTTTTAGTTTGTAATCTGCAGGGCTTGGCTTTTTACCAGAATCACCCTTTAAACATATTCAAATACGTTTGCATAGGTTAAACTGCAAACGAAAGGTATGTCACAACATTTCTAATAGGGAACCAGTTCAAGTATCAGACAATGACTGTGGAAGAAAGGAAGAGTGAGTGAAGTCCTAACCACCATGGAACTGTCGATATTTGGCACGTGGAGAATAAATTCCCCACAATTAATTAAAACCACACTGATAAATTGCTGTCCAATATTCCGTTAGCAGACCGTCAGTCGCACCGCCGTGTATCCGAGCAGACTTTGTCGAAGTGGAAACGACTGTTTCCCAAATAGTGGTCAAGAGCATCGATGTCGTGTAATTTTTCATATTGAATAAACATTAATGAGTGGAATTAATCCCTGGTCGAATGTATTACAAAGAGATTAGAGCGCATTTATCTCCTTGTAGTATACCTATAGCCTTCAATATTGCACAGCCACACAATACAAGTACACAGTAGGTTATAATACGACCGCTGGTAAATGACTTTAATCATTCTGCAATCAAAGCCAAATATGGATTTACCACGAGATAAATTATTATTACCCGTATTCATCTTTCAACCACAAAATTTATTTTGTTCACATTGTTCAATTTACAATTCATTTACTCTTACAGTAGTATATAGCGCAATATTTTCTTGTTTTTTCTCCAGTCTTGTAAAATTAGTTCTCGGATACTAAAGGACATTTTTTCCAACAAAAACAGGATTTTTGGAAATAAGGTTTGGCTTTCTTTCTTAAAAAGTTGATTTACTGTTGTCAAATGCACAATCTGTTAACCCATTACCAAACGACAAAATTTTGGGTTGGTCCAAATTCAAAGACTTTGCAGACGACAATTTCAAGTCAATGAATTTTAAACTTTTTTTGTCATTTTGTGTAGAAAACATTGTGGGAAATGAAGAAATTGCTTGTCACAAGCAATTTCTTCATTTTCCACAATGTTTTTTAAAGCCATTATCATGTAGGGAGTCAAAAAGAGTCATTGTGTGGTAATGGGTTAAACGAGAGCTTTAATTTCCGCGACAAGAAAGTGACGAAATTATTTCGATAGAAAGTGTAACTGCTTGGTTCTTCTAACAGGGTAATTTCAGAAAAAAATATGCCTAAAAGTATGTAAAATGGCAGATATTTTTGTGGCTTTTTATCATTTGAATTACTACATTATCAAAATCAATCTACGAGTATCCGAGTACAGTTGCTTATACATATCGTCGTTGTAAATGCAAAACCTCGTATCTCGTTTTTGGAAAATTTTGAAGGTGAGGGAAAAAACTGTAATAACTTTTCCCGAACTGAAATAGTTTACTTGAAATTTGGACATATTGTTCACAAATAATTTGTCATTAATACTGATCAGTAAACATATCTCAAAATCTGCGAGAATTCTCTAAACTGGGCACACAAGTTTGTACTTTGAAAATTGCACGAATCGACATACGAGGTTTTGCATTTACACCGACGATATGCAGGGCAACAGTTAAGAGGAAAATGATATTTTGTTGGAACCAATTGGAATAGTCTCATCGAAACGATTCCAATAAGTACCCACACTATGCGAGAAAAATAAATCAAATATTGTATTTTGAATAACATTTAAGCCGTATCATCTGTAGCTCTGTATGTGTATATGTATGTGTATCTGTGGCGCATAACAAGATCGACACTATAATGTACATTTCGCGACAATTATCATAGTAGTTATTGAATTGTGTCTTCGAATACATGGGCCATTTGCTTATGCATGTATCAATTTAATACTGCTTAGTCTGGCGATTTTATGGTATACAGTCCCTCATTTAAACACCACTTTCTAGCCATACGAAATCCATTAAATAACAGACACTTGTAAATACACCTCGCATAAGTTGATTCGCCATGCCGGATTTCACGATTATGCTTCAACAAGAAAATGACTTACAAATATAAATTCACTCTATATTCATATGCAAGGGAGATAATTTTGAACATTTTTGTCAAATATGTCCATATGTATGATTTAATTCAAAATTCCAAACCGTTCAAATTGCTTAGGCTTGTATTTGTATTTGAAACGAAATTTAGGAATTACTTGCACCTGGCTCTTGAGTGCTGGATGGATTACATACCTTTTCAGGGACAGATAGATTGGGTAGATATCATAGAACACCCGTGTAAACTCGAAGTTAAAAAACAAACAGATATATTCCTCTGCTTTCTCATAATTCTATGATAACGCGATTCAAAGCCACAATAAATAAACGGGTTTGACTTATTGCGATGTTGTATTGCCCAGCAAGATTAACCCGGGACATCTGCATATGTAATGACCCCACTTCGGCTTTGTTTTGTTAAGATGCTCAACTAACGGACTTTGCGCACGAAAATTAAGTTGTCCCGGGTTAACCTTGTTGGACAATACAGTGTTTCATTTCTATATTCTTTACGGAAAAAATAAATAAAAAAAAATAAATGCACACAAACCACAGTCTGAATTATATACAGCGTTATTCGCATCTCAAAAAAAAAACAAAAAAACAAACAAACAAAAACAACCCAACAAACAACAACAACAACAAAAAAATAAATAAATAAAGGAAAAAATGGTACATGAAATTAAATCTGAATTCGAAGAACGACGCATTAACGTATGTCCTGCTTTTAATCGCAAGCAAAACTTTATAAGCACACGGAATAACATGGCAATGATTTGTTCTTTGACAGAAAAACAGAAAGTCGATACATCAATGCCAGTTCCTTGGACAATTCTCAACGAAGTATGTAAACAAAAAATTAGACTTTTTCTGGAGTTAGGCTACTTTTTAAAGTCAAATTTAAATACACGAATGTGCGTTGAAAATCGTATTGATGATATTGTATTTTGTGTACTACAAACTGAAAAGGTGCAATTGTTTTGTACATTGGAAAGTCACAAAAAAACATTCTTTACATTAATTTCTGAGTAAAAAGAGGAAATCTTCAGCGAATATAATTGTCTACTATTCTAAGGAAAATAAATAAATAAATAAAATGTTCCAATGATAGATTTGATTTGAAATTTCAATATTTGTCTTACCTTTTTTTGCTAAACAAAATAAATAAATAAAAGAATAAAATCAATAAAAAAGAGATGAATGAAACAGCTAGTTTAAAGAAAAAATATGTTTTGGAAGAATCGGAAATATTATTACAAAAGAAAAGGTCTTTGGTATTTTACCAACTACATACACTTGTCAAATTACGTACCTTTCCACACATATAGTTTCAAACTTGGATATGAATTTGTATAGGAAGCTAAACTTCAATATATACTAAATGGAATAGGAAAGAACGAATATCTCTTAAAAAAAAAGAAAAAAAATCGGCCATCTGTTGTGAGCATTACTTCACTGTTTATGAATTCAAGTGTACAGATATCTGTCGTTTTTAATATATTTTCTCTTTTTTTAAAAAAAATTTTTTTTGCTGATATCCATATTATTTGACGTTTAAAAAGAGAATCTATTCGGATGTATGTTTTTTCTATGGAACAGAAAATTCTTATTTGGGTGTCGTCCTACCAAAAAAAAAAAAAAAAAAAAAAAAAAAAAAAGTACGCGTGTTCAAAATAATTGCGTACAAACAATTGTTACAAACGTCTTTAATTGTGTTATTTTCACTTTTATTTGAAATGGTGCATTTCCATTGAAAAGTCACAATGACTTGCAGAAAGAAAAATATTTTCTTTTAAAACTGAAAAGATATATTCTCAAAACTACGAGCTAAATGCAATATCAAATTAAACACAAATATTTTGAGATAAAAAGTAAGGTGTTCATAAGTAAGGTAAGTTTGGACTCGGGGGTTACTTTTTATCCGCCCAATGAATTTTTTATATGTACATATGTTGTAGAGTAACTTTTCCTAAACAAAACATGAACAATTCAGGGTAAGTTTCCGGACTCGTTTTTCAAGTCAGAGTTATCTGCCCTTGACTAGTAATGACCATTTCGCAAAATTACCCTTATGTTTAAAGTCGTATGGCAAATTATTCTGAATGGATAATTTCAAATGTTATATCAATTTAGAGACTTAAAGTGACATTTCACATTTATTTCATTTTTTAAAAGTATGTTTTGATGCCAAGATTGATTATTCTAATGCGTAGAAATGCTATCAGATTTTGAAGTTGTTATTTATAAGCGAAAAATACGCCTTTAAAATTCGGGCAGAAATGACAGATTCTATGTAAATCTGAACTGTTGTCCACAACAATTAGTTTAATTTTGGCACAAAAATATATATTTCTCGTAAACGGTTCATTATTTTGGCTTGAAATTTTCAGAATTTTCATAAGAAAACATGCTCTTTCAGATAGAATAAAAGCAAAATTTATGTAAAAATAATCGTGAAATGTCACTTTAATATACTAACCAAAAACATTTCACGTTTATAATATGCCATGTTTATTGTTATTCTTTGAAATTGTAAAACATTGTAAATTTTGTATGACAAGAAGCTCGAAGGAGCTTACGTCTAATAAAATGGTCTATGTCTATGCCTATGTCATATGCACAAATGCGATGAAATGGTTGAAAGAAATATTCTAAAACCATTTTCTGGAAGAAGTTTTGTGAAAAGTTGAAAAATCACATTTTTTGAGAAAATTTTGCAACTTTTTTAATTCGCCAAAAAATTACCCAGTGAATATTTCTGTTTTTAGATATATTGAAAATAAAACCAAAAGCTATTTCTACAGCTTAACTTTCCACGTAAATAAAAAAGATATATGACTTTATCTTACCCCACCCACCCTGTTTTAGCCTAATTATGACAAAATATCTATATTTTCAAAAAAAAAAAAAAATAATAATAATATTTTCAGGCATATGCTTACATTTAGAACAATAAAATACTTCATTTGACATTCGCCATCACAAAAAAGGTGAATGTTTCGCTTTAAAAATTTGATTAAATGCAATTTCCACAAAGAAGTAATACTATACTCCGTAAATATTGACCTGAACCTATTGAATATGTAATGAGTAATTGTAATGCGAAATACTCACTCTCCAGCATATGTTGACACGAGAAGCATGTGCAGAATACACAATCATAATGCCTATGGAAACTATCGACTCTGCTCGACGGTAAGGACTGCTGATGTGTATTGATAATTCGGTGTCACAATTACTCATTACATATTCATCGGGTTCAGGTTAATATTTACAGAGTATACTTTTTGATATTTTTACATTCTAGAAATTCATTGATTTTGTAAAGCTTTCAATAAATCGATTCCATTCCATACAACACAAATGATATTTCAACGTAGAGAGACATCATAAACCAATGTGTTGAAAATTTTCGGCACACAAGTGTCTCTCTGACAAATAATAATTCTACCGTTTATTTGGTCTCACTTTTGTTTTTCTTTCTCTTGTGGAATACACCAATATTGAAACAACAAAATTATTTCATGCATACAGTAATTATCTATGCATGTTTTTTTTATTTGCAGTACCAGTGTTGTCCTGGCATTGCTAGTATAGCAAGTTCAATGCCAATTGTTGCGAAGCATCTTGTTCGCTTAGGTTATCTTCTTTTGTGTATGATTTTTATTTTTTGCATGCCTATATATTTGAGCCATCGTCTGGAAAAAAGGTCCTTTGAGGCTTTTGAGCCTAACGTAATATGCGTTCTGTTAATTTTAACCAATTCGTGTATTCTATTCAAATAAAAATACAAATAAGGTAATAGCAAAAAGTAAATAGCAAAGCAAACAGTAATAAATTCCGTGCAATTAAGCTTATCAATTTGGCTCTCCGTCAAGCCGTGTGCTGAATAAAGCAATTGAAATTTACTGAGTTTCAGAAAGATTTATTTCTGTCGTTGTGTACACGTTTAAAGATCAATGTTTGATATTGTTGAACCTGTAGCCACGTATAAATATGTAACCGACGATTTTTGAAGGAGCATTAAGACCACATCATGTAAAGCAATAACCCATGTCTTGCTATGCTTCGTTGTTCCTTAAACAACGGTTTTGAACGGCCCTGTGCAACGAATAATCCACTAGAGCATTAGCCCGAGTGGATTATTTTAGCAAGTTTGTTACTATGCCGTTACTTCCCCATTCCCGCAAACCCAGCGTGCAGCTTGAACAATTCTATCATTCATGACATTTTTCATCTTAAGAGTAAAAATGCATTAAAACACCCATCAGATTCTGTATTTTATATTTACAGCAAATAAATTCCGAGATAATATCCGATCTCCCAAAGATTTAAAAATGGACTTTCTTCGTCCTAAGTCTATCAAATCATAAAGAAATCGCGATATGCATGACACAATTGTAATACGTACATAAAATCTAATGATCTAGGTCAATATAACACACAAGTAAACTCACGAATATCCCCAACAAAGTAACATTCATTTAGTTTTCCCCTTTCAAGTAATGTGCATTATTTCCAAATTTACTTAAAAAAGAAATCAACCTCATGACGTCATTACATTCTTTGATGACATATAGGCCGTAATTTTATCGACATTGGCCAAAATCTTCTTGCCACGTAAGAACCTTCATCTTATTTAATGAATATGTATGGAAGCACTGAAGGGCAATTTTGACTTGCGACTAATGATTTAGGACTTCGGACTTGTGACTTGTGACTTTTGAGTTATGACTTGTACAATTTGGCTAGGTGCAACACTGTTGTAAGTATGTACGAATTCCACATGCCAATACAACATTGTTGCAGTTTCTTCTGGATGTCGCTTAATGACAGAAAAGTCGTGCATTTTCATGTGTCAACATTCTCATGCTCGCCCATTCTAATGGCACCTTCGAACGTTTATAATACGTTTGGAACCGTATCAGTAATAGTTTAGCAATTCACCTAAAATATCCAACTTCTGTTATTTTTAATAGCAGAATTACCTTTATCAATGCTAAAAAGTACAGTTTGAAACTAGTACACAACTAGCATTTTTTGATATTTACGAGAAACTAAACCGAGATAAGAGCACATTGTTGGTTTATTTTTAGCCACTGTTGTTCTATTTTTAGAGTTACGATATTTTTTTTCTTACGTTCAAAATTTTCTTACGATCGTTTTGTAAAACGCACTTAAGAATTTGCGTAAGACTTTTTTAGACGTAAAGTTACGCAAAAACTTACGCAAATGTTAGTAAAACGGTCCCCTAAAGTCTACATTTTAGCTCCACTGCCCGAAGGCCAGCGAGCTATTGTCATGGCGTTGTGTCCGTCGTGCGTCCGTCCGTGCGTGCATGCGTGCGTTAACTTTTTTCTTTAAAAATCTTCTCCTCTCAAACCAATGGGCCAATTTTGACCAAACTTTGCAATAAATGTTCCTTGGGTGACCCTTTACTAAAATTGTTGAAAATGTGGGCGTGGAAGAGCGGGGCTTATCAGACTTAGAGAAATCACAAAATAATTCTTTAAAATCAACCATTTGGCCAATTTTGACCAAACTTGGCAGAAATGTACCTTGGGTGACTTTTTAAGTTGTACGTGAATTTTTTATTGGTTCATAACTGTGGGCGTGGCAGGGCGAGGTTTATCCGAATTTGAGAAATCACAAAATAATTCTTTAAAAATCTTCTCCTCTCAAACCTGTGGGCCAATTTTGACCAAACTTTGTATGAATTTTCCTTGTGTGACCCTTTACTTAATTGTTCAAAGAATTTTGATTGGTCTATATATGTGGGCGTGACAGGGCGGGGGCTTATCAGAGAAATCACAAAATAATTCTTCAAAAATCAACCATTTGGCCCATTTTCACCAAACTTGGCAGAAATTTACCTTGGGTGACCCTTTACTAAGCTGGTCCGTGAAATTTTGATTGGTCCATAAATGCGGGCGTGGCAGGGCGGGGTTTATCTGACTTAGAGAAATCACAAAGTAATTCTTTAAAAATCAACCATTAGGCCAATTTCAATTAAATTTGGCAGAAATGCACCTTAAGTGACCCTCAGGGCGGGGCTTATCAGAATGGGAGAAATCACGAAAATTCTTAAAAGATCAACCATAAGGACAATTTTGACCAAATTTGGTAGATATGTTCCTTGGGTGGCCAAATACTTAAATTGTAATCACGAAATAATAAATGTGACAGGGCAGGGCTTACCACAATTAGACAAACCATGAAATAAATCAATAGGCCAATTCAGACCAAACTTGGCAGAAATGTTCGATGGTTGGTTCTTTTCAAGATTTGGCAGTGCTAGGCTTACAAGAAATCAATAGATAATTCTTTTACTTTAGCCAGTGGAGCGATTCAGGCCCTCTTGGGCCTCTTTTTTAATGCAAACTCTCCTTTACAAAATGGGTTTTAAGTGCGAAATTTACAAAGAATGGTCCTGGTCATCCGACCTTGTAAAGGTCATTGGAGCTTAGCCGCTTGATGCTTTGCCACAGAGAAAATGTACACTTAATGCAAAACAGTGGAGTATATTGACACTGTGGCAATATATGTATAATAAGAATTTCATTGGTTCTAATTTGTGCGCATAGGTCTGGTGGTAGAACTCGGGCGTTGGAACCAAAGGGTCCTAGGACCTTCAAATCCAACCGATGCCATTGGAGTTTTTCTAAGCGAAAATGCATCCCAACTTTGCTTCTCTTCCAAAATGTACATAAAAGCCGCGGTCATAGCGCAGTTGGTATAGCAATTGACTCTCACTCATAAGGTCCCCGGTAAACTATTGTGGGTGAGCAGCTGTAGGCTATGTAAGGATTGTATGGGAGTAATGGTAAGAGAAACGACAGGAATCCATAATTATGTGATCTTGCCGCCGTGATAGGACCACAGCAATTGAAAGGCATCAATCAATCAATCAATCAATCAATCAATCAATCAATCAATCAATCAATCAATCAATCAATCAATCAATCAATCAATCAATCAATCAATCAATCAATCAATCAATCAATCAATCAATCAATCAATCAATTAGGTGTTTTATACAGTCAGGGTTGGTGTTATTTGTCAGAAATGTCATGAGAGCATTAGAATTCTGACACAGTTCAAATGCACGACTTTTCGGTCATTTAGCGACATCCATGTCAGAGCTATTGCAAAACTGTTGTATTGACATGTGGAATTCGTACATACTTACGGCAGTGTTGCACATGGCATAAATGCACAAGTCATAACTCATAATTCACAAGTTACAAGTCCGAAGTCCTAAATCATTAGTCGCAAGTCAAAATTGCCCTCCAGTGCTTCCATAAATATGTAAACATACTTCATGTTTGTTACCTAGTTGATTAGATCGAAAACTATTTTCGCGGAAATGAATTTCATGAATGATAGATAAAAAAATATTTTGCAAAATAATCATTTTATGTCATTTTAATGACTGTGATAGGTTTTCACAGTCCACGCAGTTCTTTCGAATCATCTCTCTTTGTTATTATTTGTTTTGTTAGGTCACATGACCATGGATGGGGTTTAAGCAATATGAATTATATATGTTTACAAGCAGCGTTCCGTTCTGCTATTTCCTACATATGAACATGTTATTAGTGCACCGTTATAGGAAACGACATGTTTGACTCCCACGAACATGAACCTTTTTGATTACTTTTTTCCCAAAAGTGTGTAATAGTTATTTGTTTCAATATGGTAAAGAAGGAATTAAGGACAGACATTAGGGATGTTTTAAATTTTAAAAAAAATCTTATTCTTGATATACATGTATTATGATTTGGGCTTATACAGTTACAGTCGACACTCGTTGTGTCGAAGTCGGAGGGGCCGTCAAAATACCTCGACATATCCGGAGGTCGACTCATCTGATTTTGTTCGGCTTCGATAAAATTGATATTTGACCGTTTTTGAAACTAATCAAGTATGATTATAATTGAAATATAGTAGGAAAAGGAAAGAAATTGCTCGTTTCGGGCAATTTCTATCCTTTTCCTACTAAATTTCAATGGCTATATTTAGTTCTAAATTATTTTGTTAAAAAGTACCTTGTGTATGTCCATTGATGAGGACGGGACCAGATGTGAACTTCGACTTAAGCGAAAATTCGACTTATCCGATGTCGACATAACTAGTGTCGACTGTATATTAGAACTGTATTTTCACGTACTGATGTTTCTTGTTATTACCATCACATATGTACATCAGTAGGAATACATATATCGCCATTTAAAGGGACATGGCATTACGGTGTTTTAAATCTCGCTGAGCACAGATGACGTATCTCTGACGTAATTGATTTTTGAAGGTTGGGCATATGTAGCCGTTACAAAACAAAAACAAGGACGACCAGCATGTTATTAATTGACTTGGATTTTAATACTTAATAAAGCTCGACGAGTGGTTACAATGGACATAAATGATCTACCCCTTCAGGTTGGTAATTTCATTCGTTATTTCTGGTTTGTAATTATTGTGCCATTTGCATTTTCGACAGCCTAGCTCGTCCCCCTTTAATTTTAGCAGAAAAATATATTTCTCGTAAACGTTGCACTACTTTGGCTTAAAATTTTCAGAAGTTTCATAAGAAAATATGCCCTTTGAGATGAAAATAAATGTAAAATTCATGAAAACATATCGTGAAATGTCACTTCAACAAACATCCAGAAAACTTTTTTTTATAAGAAGGTAACTATTTCAACAACTGAAATGCACTTTTGCCTTATTTGAAATAGTGTTCAGCACTTTAAAAATGCAAAAAATGATATGGAACAAACTCGTTAAACATTAATTAATGCGCTAATGTTTGATTTTGTTTTCAACAGCTCAGAGACAGCATTGTGATTGCACCAAGAATAATCATTGGCTGCTCATGACAGTATACACGATGGCTAATCACGTGACTCAGAATTTCAGAAAATCTTCAATATTTTTGTCAATACTTAACCAATTTGAATACGGTTTGAAGCAGAGAAGTTGGTGAAAATGTCGGTAATAAGCTGTACGTGATAGATTTTTGAAAAATCAACAGATGAAAAAAATATTTAAAGGGGGAATGGCACTTAAAATCATGCAAATTTTCCGATAACTTCGTACAAAATAAATATGTATTATGACAATATGGCCTTTAAATTGCATCTATGCCAAATCTTAGCTTTCTATCTTGTGTATTGGCTTGGATGTCGACGGATTTAAAACCCCATATGTTCCATTATTGTAAATATTATCCCCGGGACAACAAATCATGGGGTTTTAAATCCGTCGACATCTAAGCCAATACACAAGGTAGAAAGCTAAGATTTGGCATATATGCAATTTAAAGACAATATTTTCATAACATATATTTATTTTTTTGTACGAAGTTCTCGGAAAATTTGCAATATGTTAAGTGTTATTCTGCCTTTAAGATAAACCAAAACTTCGGTTTATCTTCAATAACTTTTTTATCAGTTGATTTTTCAAAAATCCAACATTAATATCTAATGCATTACGTATGTCCGCCTTCTATGCTTCAAACCGAATTCAAATCGGTCCCGTATTAACAAAATTATTGAAGATTTTCTTAAATTATTGCATCACGTGATTATCCACCGTGGTATAACTGAGTTATGAAATTGTATTAGATTTCCCAACTAATGCTAAAATACTAAATTGAGAAACAGCACAGCCTCGATCACTCAAAACCATGTATAGCACTTTAATTTTACTTATTGAACGTTTTCATGCTTTATTTATAATACCATAATTTGGACATCTAATAAAATGATTTTAAAATAACCAATTGTTAACAACTAGAACCATTCAGTCATTTCGAAATCTAAACGGATATGCAAACTGTTTTTGTAGAAACAGTTTTTTGTTTATCATCTTCCTATTTTTTAAAAGAAATACCCCGACACATTTCTGGACTGCTCCAGTGTTAAAGTTGTTGCAGAAGACAAAATGGATGTTCATAAATATAGAATTTGTGTATGATGTAGCATAGAAAAATGTTTGAACAGGAGAGTATGTTGGTAATAATCAGTATTTTCTTCTGTTCCATCATTGTTATTTCGAATCATTTTCTATCATGGGCTTCATGGCTAGAGAGATGTTCTTTTAAGATATTTTATGCCAGTCAACGAGAAACTTGATATTATTATGCCCACATATCGAAGCAATTCATATTTCATATCATAAACAAGCAACTGGTGCAAAGAAACAGTTGCGTATAGATAGGGACATGCATTTTTCATTTGTCCCTTGTACTTTAGACTTAGCGAACCAAGGATATGAAACTCTAGAGGAGACAGTTTGATTTTTACCATCGAAGTGGTGGAAGTTTCCACCGTTATCACAAATGGGGTTAAGGTTTAAATGTTCAATGTTTATGTTTTCAAAGTAATTTTCACACCTCCGATAAAACTTTGATAGGACATGGTTCACCCGAGTTTTGTAAACTTGGTCGAGTAACGACGTATAAAATTTTCTTGTTATAGGACAGACAGAGCTACATGCATAGAATGAAAACGGTAGACAAGAATCTCATACACACTTTCACATCTCCGTTCATGTAGAGATTTTATGCGTTCCGGGACTTTATGTCCAGGGAGCTTATGTCACAGCCTTAGTGTCTGCGTCGCGTCCCGTCGCGTCGCGATTAAAAACCACTTTAACATGGTTTATATCTCTGGCACTATTAGAGATACATCTTTGATATTCCACACATGGATACTTTCTGCCAAAACCTTTCATTTCTGACCATGGCCTTAAACTTAGTGACCCTGACCTTGTAGTTTGACCTACCTTAAAATCATAAACATGGTCTACATCTTAGGCACTATAGTAGATAGAGCCTTAACATTTCACATGCATATGCCTGCTGCCAATACTTTTCCTATGGGACCATTACCTTTGACATCGTGACCTTAGAGTAGACCTATTTTGTGACAAGCACCCGTATACGTATCTACGTTGTCCGTGGACAATTTTTGAATCCATTCTTTTAATATGGTACAAAAATGATATATTCAAACTGGAATGAGTCGAAAATATCAACAATAAGCGAGAAGCTTACGACGTACATGCCTTATGTAAAGCCTCTCTTACAACCGGTCGTACGTGCTCCTGCGTGCGGTCTGCGTCTAAAACATACGTTTAGTCGTGCGGTGCACGCAAGTGCAACGTACGATTTTGGTGGACGCAACCACGACGCAGACTGGATGCAGCAAATAATTGGCCGAACAATATTTTGATGCGCTCTTACAACCCGTCGTGCGTCTGTATAAATCGTGCGATTTTGCAGAGTTTTAAAACGTACGATTTAAAAAGACGCACGACGGGTTGTAAAAGAGGCTTAAAGTGCATATAGTCGCTTTTATTTTTTTAGACCCTTTAGTAGCAGCATGTTTAAAGGTGTTGTTCAGAAGTTTTCGGAAGAAAAGCAATGATTCATATTTTCATGACACCTACTTTCTTTAGACGATTCCGAGCAAAAACTGGAATGTTCATTCTCTGTTTATGGATCTTACTAAATGATCAGAAACGACAAGAATTCCTTGTAGTAGTTGTTGCATTTCTAGGGACCTTTCTTTACTTGACGCAATGTATGTCATAGGGAGTGAACAAACGAACAAAGATTATTATCCACAAAAGAATACCTTGCATTGTTTACATTTAAAATATTTCACATTCCATCGGTTATCCATAGTTTCTGCTTCATACTGTCATTTTGGTTATATTTACACTGATGATTCAATCTACATCTATTCTTTTGATTAAACTTCCCACATACAGAATCGTAATTAAATGAATTCTTTAAGCACGTATCAATAGGTTTTAGGTAAGTTAACATTTGAATTATATATTTAAAGGGGGAATGGCACTTAAAATCATGCAAATTTTCCGAGAACTTCGTACAAAATAAATATGTATTATGAAAATATGGCCTTTAAATTGCATCTATGCCAAATCTTAGCTTTCTATCTTGTGTATTGGCTAGGATATCGACGGATTTAAAACCCCATATGTTCCATTATTGTAAATATTATCCCCGGGACAAAAAATCATGGGGTTTTAAATCCGTCGACATCTAAGCCAATACACAAGATAGAAAGCTAAGATTTGGCAAATATGCAATTTAAAGACCATATTTTAATAATATATATTTATTTTTTTGTACGAAGTTCTCGGAAGCAAGATGTTAAGTGTTATTCCCCCTTTAATATTTATGCATTAATAACGTAAATCCACATATTTTTCCGTCGATAACATTCACGGATTCCCACAAATGCTAAGCTAAAATGGCTCTCGTAATTCGCACTCGGACGTTTACGTCTTTCTTGAGCCTCTGCGAATGTTAACGACCTCAAAAACGTGATCTAACCCTATAATCAAATATATTAAAATTATATTTATTGAAAAGCATCAGAAGCATAAAATGGAATATATTATGAGATGCAAAAGGTTATGTAGGGTTTACATCCTTTTAACTTGTCTAACCGTGCCACAGATTCCGATGTTACTATGAAACCTTTATACACCTTTTGACCATACGTGTATAATTATGTTTGATTCATAGGTGTATCTTATACATCGTCGCTTTTCTGCAAAAATCTCGTATCTGCAGCTTGTTTTAAGCTGCAGATACGAGTTTTTTGCAGAAAAGCAGCGACATACTCATTTGCGATAGGGTCATAGAGTTTATAATTTTGCTGCCTCTGATTTCTTGGCTGAACTCTGTTATTGTCCGACAAACTATTGTAAAGGTACATTTTTGTAGGCTTCAAAAATACATTGCACTTTGAATTCCTCGATAAATACATTTATAGTTTTTTTCTTTTAATAAAATTCTGACACCGGTATTTCTGAAACATTACTGAAGAATACATGATTATGATTTTTGCATTTTGCCAAATATAGATAATACCATTTTTTGTTCCTTGCAAATTTAATATACATTTAAATATTTTACGAAAAAATACATACCCTTTTGTGTTTTAGCTTTGTTTATATGATATAACATTTCCTTAACATAAAAAAATTAAATTGTTCCAAAATAAAACTACTTCAGACGACAACATATGATGATTAAGACAGAAATTTTGTAGAGTATAAAAAGAGAAAATAGACAGAAGGACAAATATGGCTTATCAGGATTCCCTTCTTTCACCTTAATCATTTCACTAGCCTGGAGTTGTAAAAGTTCGTCATAGTTTTACTAAACCTGACATGGATGAATATGTCTAGTTATAAAATTACATTCTGAGATTAGTCAAAAAGATCGTTTAAATTTAGAATATAAAAATGGCATATTCAGTATTATGTGTTTACCAGCTTAATTTGCAACAGAAACCGAAATACTATGAAACGAATTAGAAATTTTCAATGGAATTGAAGAGAAATAAAAGGAGGTAAAAATTATTATTACTAAACCTGAAATCCTGTCAAAAAGAAGATGCACATAATGATCAAACCATATTGCCGATTTAATTTCCTTATTAAACCAAGGTGCCCATACGTGAAATCGACTCTATTCTAATATCAAACTGAAGACATCGCTGTACATGTATTTGTTTGCTTATAGGGAGAATCTGTTTTTTTACCAAATCAAAATGGGTTAAAAAAATTAAAAAAAAAAAACACACAGATTCAATGGCAAAAGAAACAGAAATAAGTAAATTGATTGAAAGAAAAGAAAAAAATGGACGAATAGCGTCTATTTTAGTTGTCTTTGGCGTATAATGTACATGTATTTGCAACCAAGAATGAACACCGGTTTTTTTTATCTTACTAGTGATTTACTAAAACAAACTTGATTCAATGTCGTGTCCAGTTTAACTAATACTGGGATTAATGTATACATCGCTCACTGAGTTAACCTTATCTTAATGAGCTAAGATATGAGAAAAGGGGTTTATGACATTTGAGATTTAACCAGATCTTGGTCAGCCTTCATATACATGCAGTCTGATCAAGGTCCGTGTTTACCCTTTAGAACTAAAGGGTCTTCAGGACCACGATGGAAATAAGAGATTTCTCTTTATCGTGTTATTCTGGGTTAAAGGTCATTCAATGGGTAGTGCAACTTTGATATGCTTGTAAAATTTGTAATCGTGACAATATTTTATGTATGTACATGTATTTTAATACATGTATTGTTACATATTTCTCACATTTGAATTGTAAATGCATTTTATTATCGTTTTGTAATGTACTACATGTGATCTTTTTTACCGAAATAAATCTATCTATCTATATATAAAGAGTAACATGAATTCTGTTCACAATGTACTGACTTTACTTATATGCCTAGGTATCTGGTTACACGTTGGTCTCTTAAAAACTTGACACTCATTATCTTGACATCGACTAAGAAGTCAAATAACTGATTGTTGATGTAGTTTGGCCCCAACTTCATCAGTGTAAATAAAAATTATTTAGTATATCAGTTTTGATATGAATCCATTTAACCATAAACTATAGTAGGCCAAAATATATAAAATGCCCGTTTCGGGCAATTTCTTTCTTTTCGTAATATTATTTTAATAATGCAATAATATAAGGTCCGTGAAGTTGGCAGCCCAGCAGCCTAGCAGCCTAGCAGAGTGAAGTTGGCAGCCTAACAGCCTAGCAGCCTAGCAGCCTAAAATTTTTTTTCGCAAAATTCTTGACATCTGACACTAGCAATATACACGAGATATAAGTTTTACCCAAAAAACTGAATTTCGAGTGAAAATAGAATAGTTCCGGATATCTCGAATTTTTCAACTTTTCCGACAAAAATATCTCAAAACTTGTCATTAATACATAAATGCGGTCCTTACTAAGATAGTAATTCAAAACTTAGAAAAAAACACGGAATTTTTCATTTTACGAAGCTAAGTTGTTAGACTGCTGGAAATGTGAAGTTGGCAGCCTAGCAGCCTAGCAGCCTAGCAGCCTAATTTTTTTTCTCAAAATTCTTGATATCTGACACTAGCAATATACACAAGATATAAGTTTTACCCAAAAAACTGAATTTCGAGTGAAAATAGAATAGTTCCGGATATCTCGAATTTTTCAACTTTTCCGACAAAAATGTCTCAAAACTTGTCATTAATACATCAATGCGGTCCTTACAGAGATAGTAATTCAAAACTTAGAAAAAAACACGGAATTTTTCATTTTACGAAGCTAAGTTGTTAGACTGCTGGAAATGTGAAGTTGGCAGCCTAGCAGCCTAGCAGCCTAGCAGCCTAGCAGCCTAAAAAATGTTTTCGCAAAATTCTTGACATCTGACACTAGAAATATAGACGAGATATAAGTTTTACCCAAAAAACTGAATTTCGAGTGAAAATAGAATAGTTCCGGATATCTCGAATTTTTCAACTTTTCCGACAAAAATGTCCCAAAACTTGTCATTAATACATAAATGCGGTCCTAACAAAGATAGTAATCCAAAACTTAGAAAAAACACGGATTTTTTCATTTTACGAAGCTAAGTTGTTAGACTGCTGGAAATGTGAAGTTGGCAGCCTAGCAGCCTAGCAGCCTAGCAGCCTAAAAAATTTTTTTCTCAAAATTCTTGATATCTGACACTAGCAATATACACGAGATATAAGTTTTACCCAAAAAACTGAATTTCGAGTGAAAATAGAATAGTTCCGGATATCTCGAATTTTTCAACTTTTCCGACAAAAATATCTCAAAACTTGTCATTAATACATAAATGCGGTCCTTACTAAGATAGTAATTCAAAACTTAGAAAAAACACGGAATTTTTCATTTTACGAAGCTAAGTTGTTAGACTGCTGGAAATGTGAAGTTGGCAGCCTAGCAGCCTAGCAGCCTAAAAAAATTTTTCTCAAAATTCTTGATATCTGACACTAGCAATATACACAAGATATAAGTTTTACCCAAAAAACTGAATTTCGAGTGAAAATAGAATAGTTCCGGATATCTCGAATTTTTCAACTTTTCTGACAAAAATGACTCAAAACTTGTCATAAATACATCAATGCGGTCCTTACAAAGATAGTAATTCAAAACTTAGAAAAAACACGGAATTTTTCATTTTACGAAGCTAAGTTGTTAGACTGCTGGAAATGTGAAGTTGGCAGCCTAGCAGCCTAGCAGCCTAGCAGCCTAAAAATTTTTTTCGCAAAATTCTTGATATCTGACACTAGCAATATACACGAGATATAAGTTTTACCCAAAAAACTGAATTTCGAGTGAAAATAGAATAGTTCCGGATATCTCGAATTTTTCAACTTTTCCGACAAAAATGTCCCAAACCTTGTCATTAATACATAAATGCGGTCCTAACAAAGATAGTAATTCAAAACTTAGAAAAAACACGGAATTTTTCATTTTACGAAGCTAAGTTGTTAGACTGCTGGAAATGTGAAGTTGGCAGCCTAGCAGCCTAGCAGCCTAGCAGCCTAAAAATTTTTTTCTCAAAATTCTTGATATCTGACACTAGCAATATACACAAGATATAAGTTTTACCCAAAAAACTGAATTTCGAGTGAAAATAGAATAGTTCCGGATATCTCGAATTTTTCAACTTTTCCGACAAAAATGTCTCAAAACTTGTCATTAATACATCAATGCGGTCCTTACAAAGATAGTAATTCAAAACTTAGAAAAAACACGGAATTTTTCATTTTACGAAGCTAAGTTGTTAGACTGCTGGAAATGTGAAGTTGGCAGCCTAGCAGCCTAGCAGCCTAAAAAATGTTTTCGCAAAATTCTTGACATCTGACACTAGAAATATAGACGAGATATAAGTTTTACCCAAAAAACTGAATTTCGAGTGAAATTAGAATAGTTCCGGATATCTCGAATTTTTCAACTTTTCCGACAAAAATGTCCAAAAACTTGTCATTAATACATAAATGCGGTCCTAACAAAGATAGTAATTCAAAACTTAGAAAAAACACGGAATTTTTCATTTTACGAAGCTAAGTTGTTAGACTGCTGGAAATGTGAAGTTGGCAGCCTAGCAGCCTAGCAGCCTAGCAGCCTAAAAATTTTTTTCGCAAAATTCTTGATATCTGACACTAGCAATATACACGAGATATAAGTTTTACCCAAAAAACTGAATTTCGAGTGAAAATAGAATAGTTCCGGATATCTCAAATTTTTCAACTTTTCCGATAAAAATATCTCAAAACTTGTCATTAATACATAAATGCGGTCCTTACTAAGATAGTAATTCAAAACTTAGAAAAAACACGGAATTTTTCATTTTACGAAGCTAAGTTGTTAGACTGCTGGAAATGTGAAGTTGGCAGCCTAGCAGCCTAGCAGCCTAGCAGCCTAAAAAATTTTTTCTCAAAATTCTTGACATCTGACACTAGAAATATAGACAAGATATAAGTTTTACCCAAAAAACTGAATTTCGAGTGAAAATAGAATAGTTCCGGATATCTCGAATTTTTCAACTTTTTGACAAAAATGTCTCAAAACTTGTCATTAATACATTAATGAGGTCCTTACAAAGATAGTAATTCAAAACTTAGAAAAAACACGGAATTTTTCATTTTACGAAGCTAAGTTGTTAGACTGCTGGAAATGTGAAGTTGGCAGCCTAGCAGCCTAGCAGCCTAGCAGCCTAAAAAGTTTTTTCGCAAAATTCTTGACATCTGACACTAGAAATATAGACGAGATATAAGTTTTACCAAAAAAACTGAATTTCGAGTGAAAATAGAATAGTTCCGGATATCTCGAATTTTTCAACTTTTCCGACAAAAATGTCCCAAAACTTGTCATTAATACATAAATGCGGTCCTAACAAAGATAGTAATCCAAAACTTAGAAAAAACACGGAATTTTTCATTTTACGAAGCTAAGTTGTTAGACTGCTGGAAATGTGAAGTTGGCAGCCTAGCAGCCTAGCAGCCTAGCAGCCTAAAAATTTTTTTTCGCAAAATTCTTGATATCTGACACTAGCAATATACACGAGATATAAGTTTTACCCAAAAAACTGAATTTCGAGTGAAAATAGAATAGTTCCGGATATCTCGAATTTTTCAACTTTTCCGACAAAAATGTCCCAAAACTTGTCATTAATACATAAATGCGGTCCTAACAAAGATAGTAATTCAAAACTTAGAAAAAACACGATTTTTTTCATTTTACGAAGCTAAGTTGTTAGACTGCTGGAAATGTGAAGTTGGCAGCCTAGCAGCCTAGCAGCCTAAAATTTTTTTTCGCAAAATTCTTGATATCTGACACTAGCAATATACACGAGATATAAGTTTTACCCAAAAAACTGAATTTCGAGTGAAAATAGAATAGTTCCGGATATCTCGAATTTTTCAACTTTTCCGACAAAAATATCTCAAAACTTGTCATTAATACATAAATGCGGTCCTTACTAAGATAGTAATTCAAAACTTAGAAAAAACACGGAATTTTTCATTTTACGAAGCTAAGTTGTTAGACTGCTGGAAATGTGAAGTTGGCAGCCTAGCAGCCTAGCAGCCTAGCAGCCTAAAAATTTTTTTCTCAAAATTCTTGATATCTGACACTAGCAATATACACAAGATATAAGTTTTACCCAAAAAACTGAATTTCGAGTGAAAATAGAATAGTTCCGGATATCTCGAATTTTTCAACTTTTCCGACAAAAATGTCTCAAAACTTGTCATTAATACATAAATGCGGTCCTAACAAAGATAGTAATCCAAAACTTAGAAAAAACACGGAATTTTTCATTTTACGAAGCTAAGTTGTTAGACTGCTGGAAATGTGAAGTTGGCAGCCTAGCAGCCTAGCAGCCTAGCAGCCTAAAAAATGTTTTCGCAAAATTCTTGACATCTGACACTAGAAATATAGACGAGATATAAGTTTTACCCAAAAAACTGAATTTCGAGTGAAATTAGAATAGTTCCGGATATCTCGAATTTTTCAACTTTTCCGACAAAAATGTCCAAAAACTTGTCATTAATACATAAATGCGGTCCTAACAAAGATAGTAATTCAAAACTTAGAAAAAACACGGAATTTTTCATTTTACGAAGCTAAGTTGTTAGACTGCTGGAAATGTGAAGTTGGCAGCCTAGCAGCCTAGCAGCCTAGCAGCCTAAAAATTTTTTTCGCAAAATTCTTGATATCTGACACTAGCAATATACACGAGATATAAGTTTTACCCAAAAAACTGAATTTCGAGTGAAATTAGAATAGTTCCGGATATCTCGAATTTTTCAACTTTTCCGACAAAAATGTCCCAAAACTTGTCATTAATACATAAATGCGGTCCTAACAAAGATAGTAATTCAAAACTTAGAAAAAACACGGAATTTTTCATTTTACGAAGCTAAGTTGTTAAACTGCTGGAAATGTGAAGTTTGCAGCCTAGCAGCCTAGCAGCCTAAAAAAAAATTTCGCAAAATTCTTGACATCTGACACTAGAAATTTAAACGAGATATAAGTTTTACCCAAAAAACTGAACTTCGAGTGAAATAGAATAGTTCCGGATATCTCGAATTTTTCAACTTTTCCGACAAAAATGTCCCAAAACTTGTCATTAATACATAAATGCGGTCCTAACAAAGATAGTAATTCAAAACTTAGAAAAAACACGGAATTTTTCATTTTACGAAGCTAAGTTGTTAGACCGCTGGAAATGACTGTGAAGTTGGCAGCCTAAAATTTTTTTTCGCAAAATTCTTGATATCTGACACTAGCAATATACACGAGATATAAGTTTTACCCAAAAAACTGAATTTCGAGTGAAAGTAGATTTCTTACTGATATTTTGAATTCTTAATATTTTCCAACAGTAATGCCCCGAACTTTTCTCTCTGCACATCAATTCGGTCCTTACAAAGATGAGAACTTTAATTTAGAAAAACACAGTATTTGTCCCATGTTACTAGGTTGCTGTAAATACACTACTCAAAAGTTCTAATTGGCCACATCATATTTTGGGAAGTACAGACTACAACTTTGTTCAAACCATATTCATTTTAATATCACCAGCTGACATATTCATTTATCATAATTTACACAAAATTTCAATAGCTTCTTATAACAAAACATTATCAAAATAATGGCATCAGATAAACACCCCTACAAATGAAAAGTCACAAACAGAGGCAAATTACTTATTTTCTCCAGGAAAAATTCATCATGGCTTGTCATTGCTTTCTAATGATTATTTCACAGACAAGGGTGTATTTCCTTGATATTTTTCTCCATTCTTGAGTAACAACATGATTCAGATTGTCCAAAATGTTGCGTTATGAAAGATTGTCTGCAATCTCTTCAATCCAACCCATTATGCTTAATGGGGCTAAAATTTCACTGTTAAATGATAATGAACGCGTTTGAATGTAGTTTGATGTCAATATGCGGCGATTACCTATCGATTAATGACACATGAATGACATTGTTGACAAGAATGGTTTCCAGATATGCCTCGAAATGGCTGGAAAATGGGTAATTTTGCCCCCGGTCGTACAAATTGCGCTGATAACTTTTTCGTGTAGATTACAATTGAGTCTAACAATCTAACGGGTCGAAAGGGTATCCGATGTTCATCGGCTTTGTAAGCGTCATATTTACATATCTACTTCCGGTTCTTGGAAATTCCTAGAACAGCCCTCTTTAGGCAGAATTGGGAGGACTGAAAATTCTAACAACATGAAAATTATTGTTAAAGGCACCAGAAACCATAAAAGAAGATCATATTTGTTCTGTTAAAGTAAGAATGGTCAAATAAATTATTGACGACATACCCCTATAACTGACCTGCCAAATTCGATCATTCCAAGCTCTCTAGCATAGCCGCGTTACTTGGTTTTGGTGATGTTTTCTGTTTTTTCCATGTTCTAGGCTGTTTAGGACATGATGTATATAACATTTACGAGTTTTGAATAGCGCACGTGTTTTTCCTGCAAGTCTGACCAAAACGCGTTTTTCACCAATAACTTATGCAAAACGAAATAATCGGCGTTATAATTTAGTTATTCGAAATCTTTATTAAATAGATAAACAACTGTCAAAATTTCAGTTTTTTATGTTTCGGTCATTTTCTAGTAAAACGAGTTTAAAAAGTGGCCAATTAGAACTTTTGAGGAGTGTATGAAATTGGCAGCCTAGCTCCCTTAATTATTTCTCAAAATTATTGATATCTGACACTTGTCACCAGCATTATACACGAGAAATTAGTTTTAGTGCTGAAAATCTGATTTCAAGTGATATAACTCACTGGAGGTGAACTCGGCCAAAGCGGGGGACGTTCTTTTCGCGATCAATGCATTCCGTCTGTGTTGTTATAAAATATCGTAACCACGGCTTTATCGAAGCCGTAGTTACGAGATTTTTTAACAACACCGACAGTTTGTCAATACAAAACGGTAAACCCGGCCCCGGTTTCTCGAAAAAACTAAGAACTCATGCTCAAATCTGAGCACCGTGCTCAAATCGCACGAGATCCACGTGAACTTCAATCGAATACCCTTCAACGTTGGAGAGTATTCCTTTGAAGTTGAGCATGTTCTCATGAGTTTATACTTAAGTTTTTTCGAGAAACCGGGGCCCGGTCTGTTTTACATTTAAACGCAAAATATATATGCCTTGTTGTAGCGAATATTGTTTTAGTTCACCACCAGTGTAACTGCGATATACAGTAGGTACGGATATCTCGATTTCTTCAACCTTTCATTTAAAAATAGGCTGATATAGGCTTTCTTCATTTTTTTCTTACCTGGTTTGCATTAATTGCTAAAATCCACATTGACAAAAGAAGAAAAAATCGTTTCCAGCCCATGTAATGACTTCGTGAAAACAAATACTTCTAAGAATTTGAATATATTGTAATTATCTCCATTATTTTATGATATATTTATTAATATCATTGTTACTATTATTCTGAAATTATAATTAATGTGTTTATTGACAATATCATTCAAATATAAAAACAAATAGTGTGGGATATTATTCGTGGTTCTACATTATGGCTATGGTCACATATGGGCTATTTTCCTTGTGTCCAGTGGGCTTTTGTCCCAGTGGTCTTTTGTCCTGCACTCACCGGCTACACCTTTATTTGATAGGTATCAAAAAAAATCTAAATATAGGCATTACATTACAATCATCATTCAAAAATGATCGCATACTATTACAGGTCACGCCTACTAAGAGCGTCTAAAGCGTTATTAAAATGTAATATTTCAACTACATGTATTGTTCCCCAAATTGTATGCTGTGGGGATCATTGTGGGTACTCATCCTTGAGTACTTATTAAAATTATCTCATTGCGATTTTTCGAATGATTACCTACAGCATAGGGATGCAAGCGTATAAATAGAATGACTTTACCCCTCTTGTCTGTTGCTCTGAATATACAATATAGAATAATTCCGTCAACTGCAAAGCTTCTTCGTGTTGAGGTGTTGGGTTTGGGGTACGGACAAAAGCCCACTGGATAAAAGCACACTGAACATAAGCTCATTGGACAGAAGCCCACTCCTTATTATGACCATTGGAATAATACATTTGATGGAAAAATGTCATTTTTCTTCGTAATTCCTTTATTTTGATAACATTTATACTTTTTTTGCTTACTTTTATTCATTTTATAAACTTTATTCATTTAATTATAGCATATTGATTCAAAATGCAAAGCCAATTTTATTATACTCCATTGATTTACAATTAATTTATTTCTTTGGTATAATACATCAAGGTGTCTATGAATTAGTTTATGAATAAATAATGTACATAAAAACAATCAAAACATTAATCATAATTAAAACAAACCTAATATATTAATATACTAATGGAAAAAAGTAAGTATACATGCTTATTTTCTTATTCAATGTAAATATACGACCTATTGAGAAGAAACATCCCTCGGAATTGTCCATAAGAGACACTTGTTAACGAAATGTCAAATGCCACCAACTGCACATGCACGGACGTTCGACGTTAACGTCCTTTTCGTTTGAGTGTTTTGTTGCACTACGTTATTCCTAAGTGAGGTTGAAATTTGTTTTTATAGCGAAACTGTTGCTGACTTGCTTTTTGTTCAGAAAAACATGTAAATTTGTTTAATTGAACAGAAAACAACGCCATACGTTTGTCCAAAGATGCACGTTAATGCATACTTTAGACAGTAGGCCCCTTATGCCAAAGCAATAGGTCGCCAAGCGTTTTGGTTTGAAAAGAAACATAATATAAGCACTTTTGAGACAATTTCAACAATTAAGAAACACACGCAACTTGCCACATTCGATACGTCGACGCGTGACGTCAATCCGACAAGTCAAGCATAATCGGAACAACCACCAGTGAAATCGATTGTTGTCGGTAAAAGTTACTGCAAAGTTGATTCCAGAGTTGAGTTCTGTGAGCAGAAGGCCTGTTAGAGATCAGTTAATGGAGCGCTACGTCCGTCTTTCACGTACTCCGATACGTCTAGTCCTGCTACCACGCCGTCGATGACATCGTTTACAGTGGCTTAAACAACATAAGGTCGATTTGAACAAGTTATTGCTGATTGACGCGCCTTGAATACATCTGTACAGTCCGATGGTCGAGCTTGCATTCATAAAGCGTTGGGGAACGTCATGTGGATTCATGCTTTAGTCAACGTCAGCGCTTGACTAGTTGTTTAAGGAGTGTTTTTTGTCCAGTGGGCTTTTGTCCAGTGGGCTTATGTCTTGTGGGCTTTTGTCCCAGAGGCTTTTGTCCTACACTCGTCACGTTTTTATCACAGTCGTGTGTACATATCATGGAAGAAGCATAACGTCCCTATAAATGCAAAACCTCGTATCTCGTTTTTGGAAAATTCTAAATGAGTAGGAAAAAGGTGTCATAACTTTTCCCCAAATAAAAGGTTTTACTTGAAATTTGGACAAATAGTTCACAAATAATGTGTCATACTAATCAGTAAAAATATCTCACAACCTGCAAGAATTGTCTTAAATGGACACACAATATTTCACTTTTAAAATCCCAAGAATCGACATACCATGTTTTGCATTTACACCGACGATAATTCCTACTTGGTTGACAAAGTACTTAAAAAACAAAAAACGGCATATTATTTTTGTATGCCATTTCCTCCGTTGATTGTCGGAGCAACCGGGCAATTCTCTCCGATATACGTAAACCGTGGGTCGAAAACCGTCTGCCCCGCAACCAATCCGCATCTTAAAGTGACATTTCACATTTATTTCATTTTTTAAAAGTATGTCTTGATGCAAAGATTGTTTATTCAAATGCGTAGAAACGCTATCTGTTCTTTGAGGTTGTTATCTATAAGCGAAAAATACGCTTTCAAAGTTGAGACAGAAATGACAAATTCTATATAAATCTTAACTGTTGTCCACAACAATTTGTTTAATTTTAGCACAAAAATGTATATTTCTCGTAAACGGTTCAATATTTTGGCTTGAAATTTTCAGAATTTTCATAAGAAAACATACTCTTTCAGATAGAATAAAAGTAAAATTTATGTAAAAATAATCGTGAAATGTCACTTTAATGGTTGAACGAATTTCTATTAACTCAATCAAGAGTGTTTTTAAGTTCCTTACAAGTAAAGCATTTGTGAGAACATTGAGAGTAAAGAAAAAATGCTGATGTTCATCATTTTTCCATTTTGTCAGTATGTTACAAACGTCCCTTTGTCGCCTGCAGCAGCTTTTCAAATGGGAATTGTATACATTTGTGATGTTTGAACAGGCGCTAAACTGTAAAGGTGGGTTCACATTGACGAATTTTCCTTACGAATCCTTACGAATTGGACATTCGTAGGCCATTCGTGAACATTCTTAAACAATACGTTAGCATCCGTAAATGACTCGTAAGAATGAAATGCCTTTTTTCTCAATGTCAGCTACTGAATGATGATATAGAGATAATATCTTATTGTCTACAACCAAAAAAATAAAATAAATGGCATTGTAAAAAAATCGTGCATTCTCATAGATTTCGTTTTCAGTGGTCCATTCGGAACGGCATACGTAAGTATTCGTAAACAATACTTAAACATTCGTAAATAGCTCGCAATAAATCGGCGACTATCGCAATGATTCGTGTTCATACGGGGAAGTTTTTTGGCATGTCCAAAATGTTCTCACGAATGTCCACGGATTGAATAGCCCGTTATTCATTCGTAAATGACTCTAAGTAAAGGTGGGTTCACATTGACGAATTTTCTTACGATTCCTTACGATTTGGGCATTCGTAATCACATTGCCGATAAGGACACGAAATTTTACGATTTGAATTGATCTAACGGACGGTTTACGTATTTCTACGACTAGTTTACGGGCTGGTTACGGTTTATTAACGAATCATTAAGAGTGTTGCCGACTTAGTTACGAAAGTCCCTTTTTATTATTTTTCTGTTGTTGTGAAAATATAACCTCGTTATTGAACATCTGACATTAGACAAGACAATATGTCTAACAAACGAAATAGGCTTGGGTTGTACCAACACTTTCATTAAAACCATTAACCCTTTCCAAAAACAAAACCCTAGTTTTGGAAAATATTGAGAGAAAAGATGAAATTGCTGCGATAATCAGGAATGCAATTCGTTCTTTTTGTTCAAAATTTTCTATTCAATAACATACACAATCTCCACTGTCCTATTGGAGCTTCTCCATCAAACACAACCCCCAGCAGGCCTTTTGTGGAGCCTGATCAGTTTTAGTATCATTCTTGGGATCTCAAACCATAAGAGCACATTTTTAGATATCTCGGCTGGTTTATATTCGTAAAGTTGTCGTATACATTCGTGAAGCAAGCACGTGTGATTTGCGATTAACTAAGAGTCGCTTATGGATGAATATAACGGAACCTTTAATCCGGGAACATTCGTAAGAAAATGCATGACATGTTAAAAGTGTTCCCGTATGAGCACGAATCGTTAAGATTATCACCGATTTATTGCGAGTTATTTACGAATGCATAGGAGTTGTTTACGAATACTTACGTGTAAAATACGATAGGCCTTCCGAATGGACCACTCAAAACGAAATCTATGCGTATGCACGATTTCTTTACTTTTTTCAATTTTTTTGGTTGTAAACAATAAGATATTATCTCCATATCATCATTCAGCAGCTGGTATTGAGAAAGAAGGCATTTTATATTTAAGAGTTGTTTACGGATGCAAGCGAGTTGTTTACGAATGTTCGCGAATGTCCTACGAATGACCAATTCGTAAGGATTCGTAAGGAAAATTCGTCAGTGTGAACCCACCTTAAATCACTCGCATATCATCCGTGTGTGATTCACGAATATATACGATAACTTTACGAATATAAACGAGCCGGGATGTTTAAAAAACGCACTCATGGTATGAGATTCCGGGAATGGTACTACAACAGACCAGGCTCCGCAAAAGGCCTGATTAGGGTTATGTTTGATGGAGAAGCTGAAAAGGGGCAATGTGAGTCCTGGTAAGACGTTGTGTATATGCAGAGTCTTATGATGATAGAAATCCTAGATTATAACAAATATGAACGTCATCGTTTGTTATATGTTTTGTTTATGTGTGAATAGTTCGTATATCATTTTGTACATGATGTGAACAATAAAAATATTTGATTTGATTTGATTGAGTATGCCAAAATTGTTGACAAATAAAATTAATAATGATAGATGAAACACTATTTAATGTTTTGCTAAACGTCAAATGATTTCTAATTGAATTTGCAAAATATGAGGACTAAGAGCCCATTTGTTCAATGCGTTTATATGCACTGGGGTCATTTTTTTTTTATCCCAGCTCAAAATTGACGATAAGTCCTTCAAACGTTGTTCGATGTTCAAGACAATTTGACTTATTATCGACGAATATGAGATAGAAAAAGCAAAAAAGTAAACGCGCATCGGAGAACAACTTTGAATATAGCAAGCATAGATATATTTCTGGGGTTATAAAGGACCCCAAAAATGCATGAGAGTTAATACGGTAGAAACATTTAGGATTTCTTTCCCAAACGGTAAGATTTTTTATTGTTTTAATTTGAAAGGAGTTACAGACGACACAATTAATTGATGTAAGAAGTGGAAACTTTGTATGTTATTGAATAGAAAATTCTGAGTGAACAGAAAGAATTGCATTAATGATTATTAAGCAATTTATTCTTTGTTCATAATATTTTCCAAAACCATGGGACGTCAAAACTAGATTTTGTCTGGGAAAGGGCTAATTGTTTTGAAGAAATTGTTGGTACAAACCAAGCTTGTTTCGTTCGTAAGACATGTTGTCTTGTCGAATGTCAGATTTTCAATAACGAGGTTGTCTTTCTTACAACAACAACAACAACAACAACAACAACAACAACAACAACAACAACAACAACATAATAATAATAATAATAATAATAATAATAATAATAATAATAATAATAATAATAATAATAATAATAATAATAATAATAACAAAGGACTCGCAAATATTCGTAACTAAGTCTGTAATACTCCTATTGATTCGTAAATAATCCGTAACTAGCCCGTAAACTAGTCGTAGAAATACGTAAACCGTCCGTTAAATTCGCTCAAATCGTAACAATACGTGTGCCTTTCGGCAATGTCATTACGAATGTCCAATTCGTAAGGAATCGTAAGAAAATTCGTCAATGTGAACCGACCTTAAACGTTAATAGCCATCAGCAGATGATGGGGTGCCAGAAGTGACTATGAACAATCACCAATATCTTGCATACGTACCATACTTGAGCTCTATTATACAAGAATTCAAATCAGATAAGCATCCGCTTATTATTTCGTTTGCTTTATATCACTTCGAATGTTTTCAAGTTATGCAGATAAGCCGAACACAATATATTTGGTCATTTGAAATGAGGATTTTAATCCACAAAGTAGGTCTGCAGACTAATTTTTTGTAGGATCTAAATGTTCTTTTTTGTAGCGCACAACGTGTTTAACGCTTTGGCTACGGCGCCGTAAAATGTTCCAGATTTACTAACTTTAATCTTTTCTATTCACGCTTCTTAACTTGTGGGAAATTCATAACAAGTATTTCCATTTCTTATTTCATCTTAGAACATCTTGATATAAGGTTTTGAAAACTCTGCGTTTTTAAATGTACTAAGTATATGTAAAACTTAAGGTTTACAGACCCTGAAAAAAATCACCACTTTCTAGCCATACGAAATGCACCAAATTATACACACTTGTGAATACACTTCACATAAGTTGGTTCACCGAGCCGGATTTCAAAAACAACTGTTCTCATCTTTGTGAGGACCGCATTTATGTATTAATGACAAGTTTTGAAACATTTTTGTAAGAAAAGTTGAAAAATTCGAGATATCCAGAAGTATTCTATTAACACTCGAAATTCAGTTTTTGGGGTAAAACTTATATCTCGTGTATATTGCTAGTGTCAGATATCAAGAATTTTGCGAAAAAAAAATTTAGGCTGCTAGGCTGCTAGGCTGCTAGGCTGCCAACTTCACATTTCCAGCAGTCTAACAACTTAACTTCGTAAAGTAAAAAATTACGTGTTTTTTCTAAGTTTTGAATTACTATCTTTGTTAGGACCGCATTTATGTATTAATGACAAGTTTTGGGACATTTTTGTCGGAAAAGTTGAAAAATTCGAAATATCCGGAACTATTCTATTTTCACTCGAAATTCAGTTTTTTGGGTAAAACTTATATCTCGTCTATATTTCTAGTGACAGATGTCAAGAATTTTGCGAAATTTTTTTTAGGCTGCTAGGCTGCCAACTTCACATTTCCAGCAGTCTAACAACTTAGCTTCGTAAAATGAAAAATTCCGTGTTTTTTCTAAGTTTTGAATTACTATCTTTGTTAGGACCGCATTTATGTATTAATGACAAGTTTTGGGACATTTTTGTCGGAAAAGTTGAAAAATTCGAGATATCCGGAACTATTCTATTTTCACTCGAAATTCAGTTTTTTGGGTAAAACTTATATCTCGTGTATATTGCTAGTGTCAGATATCAAGAATTTTGCGAAAATTTTTTTAGGCTGCTAGGCTGCTAGGCTGCTAGGCTGCCAACTTCACATTTCCAGCAGTCTAACAACTTAGCTTCGTAAAATAAAAATTTACGTGTTTTTTCTAAGTTTTGAATTACTATCTTTGTAAGGACCGCATTGATGTATTAATGACAAGTTTTGGGACATTTTTGTCGGAAAAGTTGAAAAATTCGAGATATCCGGAACTATTCTATTTTCACTCGAAATTCAGTTTTTTGGGTAAAACTTATATCTCGTCTATATTTCTAGTGTCAGATATCAAGAATTTTGCGAAAAAAATTTTAGGCTGCTAGGCTGCTAGGCTGCTAGGCTGCCAACTTCACATTTCCAGCAGTCTAACAACTTAGCTTCGTAAAATGAAAAATTCCGTGTTTTTTCTAAGTTTTGAATTACTATCTTTGTAAGGACCGCATTGATGTATTAATGACAAGTTTTGGGACATTTTTGTCGGAAAAGTTGAAAAATTCGAGATATCCGGGACTATTCTATTTTCACTCGAAATTCAGTTTTTGGGGTAAAACTTATATCTCGTCTATATTTCTAGTGTCAGATGTCAAGAATTTTGCGAAAAATTTTTTTAGGCTGCTAGGCTGCTAGGCTGCCAACTTCACATTTCCAGCAGTCTAACAACTTAGCTTCTTAAAATGAAAAATTCCGTGTTTTTTCTAAGTTTTGAATTACTATCTTTGTTAGGACCGCATTTATGTATTAATGACAAGTTTTGGGACATTTTTGTCGGAAAAGTTGAAAAATTCGAGATGTCCGGAACTATTCTATTTTCACTCGAAATTCAGTTTTTTGGGTAAAACTTATATCTCGTCTATATTTCTAGTGTCAGATGTCAAGAATTTTGCGAAAAATTTTTTTAGGCTGCTAGGCTGCTAGGCTGCTAGGCTGCTAGGCTGCCAACTTCACATTTCCAGCAGTCTAACAACTTAGCTTCGTAAAATGAAAAATTCCGTTTTTTTTCCAAGTTTTGAATTACTATCTTAGTAAGGACTGCATTTATGTATTAATGACAAGTTTTGAGACATTTTTGTCGGAAAAGTTGAAAAATTCGAGATATCCGGAACTATTCTATTTTCACTCGAAATTCAGTTTTTTGGGTAAAACTTATATCTCGTGTATATTGCTAGTGCCAGATATCAAGAATTTTGCGAAAAAAAAAATTTAGGCTGCTAGGCTGCTAGGCTGCTAGGCTGCCAACTTCACATTTCCAGCAGTCTAACAACTTAGCTTCGTGAAATGAAAAATTCCGTTTTTTTCCAAGTTTTGAATTACTATCTTAGTAAGGACCGCATTTATGTATTAATGACAAGTTTTGAGACATTTTTGTCGGAAAAGTTGAAAAATTCGAGATATCCGGAACTATTCTATTTTCACTCGAAATTCAGTTTTTTGGGTAAAACTTATATCTCGTCTATATTTCTAGTGTCAGATGTCAAGAATTTTGCGAAATTTTTTTTTAGGCTGCTAGGCTGCTAGGCTGCCAACTTCACATTTCCAGCAGTCTAACAACTTAGCTTCGTAAAATGAAAAATTCCGTGTTTTTTCTATGTTTTGAATTACTATCTTTGTTAGGACCGCATTTATGTATTAATGACAAGTTTTGGGACATTTTTGTCGGAAAAGTTGAAAAATTCGAGATATCCGGAACTATTCTATTTTCACTCGAAATTCAGTTTTTTGGGTAAAACTTATATCTCGTCTATATTTCTAGTGTCAGATGTCAAGAATTTTGCGAAAACATTTTTTAGGCTGCTAGGCTGCTAGGCTGCCAACTTCACATTTCCAGCAGTCTAACAACTTAGCTTCGTAAAATGAAAAATTCCGTGTTTTTTCTAAGTTTTGAATTACTATCTCTGTAAGGACCGCATTGATGTATTAATGACAAGTTTTGAGACATTTTTGTCGGAAAAGTTGAAAAATTCGAGATATCCGGAACTATTCTATTTTCACTCGAAATTCAGTTTTTTGGGTAAAACTTATATCTTGTGTATATTGCTAGTGTCAGAAATCAAGAATTTTGAGAAAAAAATTTTTAGGCTGCTAGGCTGCTAGGCTGCTAGGCTGCCAACTTCACATTTCCAGCAGTCTAACAACTTAGCTTCGTAAAATGAAAAATTCCGTGTTTTTTCTAAGTTTTGAATTACTATCTTAGTAAGGACCGCATTTATGTATTAATGACAAGTTTTGAGATATTTTTGTCGGAAAAGTTGAAAAATTCGAGATATCCGGAACTATTCTATTTTCACTCGAAATTCAGTTTTTTGGGTAAAACTTATATCTCGTGTATATTGCTAGTGTCAGATGTCAAGAATTTTGCGAAAAAAATTTTTAGGCTGCTAGGCTGCTAGGCTGTTAGGCTGCCAACTTCACTCTGCTAGGCTGCTAGGCTGCTGGGCTGCCAACTTCACGGACCTAATAATATAATGAACAGTAATCCTACGGGTAGAACTCCGGGTACCGTGAGAAAATTGTGACGTTCCATACGACTTCAGCTGTAGGCCTACATTGTACCATAATGTCCATTTTTCAATGTCCCGGTGCCAATGTTTGACGTTAGAATTTAGACATTTTGATACCTATTGACTATTCTTGTCCTACCATGTTCAATATTTGACCATGACTTATTGTTATCATAATGTTATTTCAACCAATCGTTACTTTGTTTGTATATAGTAAGATGATCATATTTGTATTGTAACAAGTGGTCTTTAACGATCAAGTGGCCGTAGAGGAACTTGAGGAGTGCTTAAACCCTTTCCCAAACAATACCTGTTCTTGAAGTCCCTGTTATGAGTTTTGAGAAAAAATGATACAAAAGAAGAACATGCTGATAATCATTTTCGCATTTTGGCTCAATATTTACTTTGTTATATTGTATGGATATTTTGTCCTTATCAACACCCATTTCGTCCCTTTAAAGTGACATTTCAGAATTTTTTGTCATAAATTTTACTTTTATTTTTATCTGAAAGAGCATATTTCCTTATGAAAATTCTGAAAATTTCAAGCCAAAATATTGCGCCGTTTACGAGAAATTTATATTTTTGTGTTAAAATTGAACAAATTGTTGTGGACAACAGTTCGGATTTATATGTAATTTATCGATTATGTCTCAACTCTAAATGCGTGTTTCTCGCTTATTGGCAACAACTTAAAAAAACTAATAGTATTTATACTCATTAGAATAACCAATCTTGGCATCAAGACATACTTTAAAAAATTGAAATTGGAATGAAATGTCCCTTCAAACAGTTTAAAAAATGAACCAGTCCGAATACCGGTATTTGCCGTTTAGGAAAGGAGTAATCACTGGAAGTGTGTCGCTTATGCAATGCTCTCTTGAAATAATACTCATCACATTAATGGAAATCTTCAACTACTATTAGTCCATTGGAAAGGTGTGTATCACATGCGTATTTATATTTAATAATCGTTTTTCACATTAAGGTAAGTTTGGAGAGCGGCCATGTGACTTAGATCTACAAATTTTGTGTTTATTCTGCAGCACCAAATGCCCATGCTACACTTTTCATCAAAATTTTAAGTGAAATATTCTCACTTTTTCTGATGGTGAATGTCATAAGAAGTATTTTATTGTTTTAAATGTAAACATATGCCAGAAAATTTCAGATTTCTTTTGAAAATATAGATATTTTTTGTCATATTTAGGCTAAAACAGGATGGGCGGGGTAAGATAAAGTCAAATATCTTTTTTATTTGCGTGGAAAGATGTGCTGAGTTTTTGTGTAAAAATAGCTCTTGGTATTTTCTTCAAAATATTCAAAAACAAAAAAATATTCATTGGGTAATTTTTTGGCGAATTGAAAAAAAGTTCAAAACTTTTCTAAAAAATGGTTTGAAAATATTTCTTTCAATCATTTTATCACATTTGTACTTATGTTAAGTTTCTAAATTGATAAAACATTTGGAATTATACATTCAGAATAATTTGCTATATGACTTTAAAACATAATAGTAATTTTGCGAAAAAGGTCATTATTAGCCAAGGGCAGATAACTCTGACATGAAAACGAGTCAGGAAACTTACCCTGATCCTTTTATATTTTGTTCAGGACATGTTACTTTACAACATATGTACAAATAAAAAAAATCATTGGGCGGATAAAAAGTAACCATCGAGTCCAAACCCACCTTATAATATCTTTAAGAAATAAGCATCGGCCAACTTGTTGTTCAACTAACTATCGCGGTCCTTTTCTGATCCATAGCCAATTTCTTATGAGCATGAGGTGCACTGAGTTTGTCGCCTTCATCAGGCTCTTTTAATTTCTTGTAATGGTAACCGTTGCTTATATAAATTACTTCAAGTAAATTTATGTTGTGAAAAAAATTAGCAACATCTATTTTTTATTTCCTGCTGGAATTTTGAAATAATTGCATTTGCAGAGCAATTGTGCACTTTATTTACTTTCTAACATAATTTTCCTCGAATTGTATGTAATTAGCTTTATGTTTCTGTCTTTTAAAACAACAGCAAACATTTTTCATATTTACAATTCGTAATAATATACGAATATCGTATCTGCTTCATAAATGTGGCGATAATTATATAATTCATACGTCTTTTTTTTCAAATGAAAATTTCTTTTTAGTAGAGCTACATCATTTATTTTGATAACTGATTTGAGTACAACAATCGCGACCAAGAAATGGAAAGATACTTCAAAAAGTAGGTTAATTGTTAAAAAACCCTTTCGAAAAAAGATACAAAATGGTTTAATGATTTTCTGTTTGGTTTAAAAATATGTTAGAAGTATATAGTGATTTATGGTAATTGATATTTTAACAACTTAATGGAAGATAACTTCTATTTTGCCTTAGAACGCGCATGACCATGTTGTTCTTATTTAAAAAAATAATCTTCGACATTGTCAAGTGCTGTGTAAGTGTATTTTATTTGCGTAAACTTCATAGTGCTGATAATACAACGTTGACCTATACGGTATTTAGAAATTGCAATAAAAAGACGATGCTTATTTTTAAAATACTTTTATGTCGCGTTCTTAAGTCTGTAAAATAATATACCTGGCCATTGCGCTTTCCACTGTGCTGCATGAGATTTTGTAGTTTTCATCCAGGGAAACTGTAATGATGATTGTTGACTTTTTGGGCTCCCGTGCATGCTAGGTCCGTCTGACTCGGGCGTTAATGGTTGTGTATTCTGTGGCTGGTGTGCCGGGGGTGGCTGGCTCATCGGTAGTTGTGACATCTGATGGTGTGGACTCGGTCCGTTCTGCATGTGTGCCGGGGTTGTGTTTGCCATCGGGTTCTGTGAGCCACCGCCCAGTGACATACCCTGCTGTATACCATGATTGTGACTTAACTGTCCAGTTGTGTGTCCGAGCCCGGCTAGTCCTTGATCCACGACCGACATTGGTTGACCACCGTAGCCATTGTTAGCGTCATTACGCGCATACACACACGCACTCCGCTGATTCTGATATCCCACAGTTGACAGGTTATATGAATCATGGGCATATTGCATCGACTGGTTGTAATATGCACTTGGTCCTTCCATTTGCAACATTGAGGATGTCTTTCACAATGATTTCAAACAAGATAGAAATTGTTACAATCTTTGTTGGTGAGTGTTTTTCACCATAATATATTAATCAAAACTATAATAGTTTTATACCTCTACACATCTTCCATACATAAATATCCCAACATCTTAACTCATAAATCCACAAAGAAGCAAGTTCCAATGTTTTTAAATAATGTCTTTTACATTCCCCGTTGAAATATCACCAGAAAGACAAACGATGTCTCGCGTCCAGAAAACATTAACCAGACTGATACCTTATTTGAATTTTTCAATTCTTTAACACTTATTTAATCTTCGCTTGTCTTCTTTTTATTGATCCCGTAAAACAAAATGTTTTCTTAAACGTTATATAACCCGGTTGTCTGTTCACCAATCAGAAGGAACCTCGCAACAAGTTATTAAATTCCACTCGTTTGACAGTACGTTCACCTTGCTTTACAAACACGACAATTTCCATATCGTGCCGGCCCCTTACGTTCACCTCTGACCCCTATGTTTGTATCAAATGGCTCCTGATAAGGTGATGCCTAAAATTGTAACAGATTTAGTTTTGATAATTCCAATATTTGCATTCGTTTACTTGATGATTTAGCGTTTGTATTCAGAAATGATTGTGCATAAAAGAATATAAGCAACCATGTATCCCATGGATCACCAAAGCATAAGTTCATCTCTTCAATTTAGTACCTATGTTCTTTTTCCTCCCTTACACATACAACGTGAACTGCATCATTTAACATTTTGTTCAGCATACCCTATTTTGCTTCTTACTTTGTCTATGAGGTACTATCTTACCGTGCATTCATAGTACTTTACATATCCTTATAAAGCAAGAAAACACTGTCCTAAGATTAACTGCAATTGGCGATTAAGATACAATGAATTTTGGTAGAATAATTATGATATTTTCATTTTAAAGGTAATGCAAGGTTATTTGGCAATGAAATACCACACAAAAATCCATTTCCTAACTTAAGTTCCTACATAGAAAACTAACCAAATAGTTCGAAACTTATCCGAAGCATTAAATCTGAGTCATTTACATTTTTCAGTAAGCACGAAGGCTACCCGTAGATATCCATAAGGAGAGAAAACGTAGTCTATTTGTTAAAGATATGTCCTGATTTGGCAGTAGGGCGCTCCCCGGGTTTATCTTTGGGTCGCCGTGAGCCTATGATGGGAAGTTTCGTCGTTGTTTGACAGATAACTGATAGCCCATTATCGTCCATTTTTAACGCCCCCGAAAGAAATTGATTTAGGAAAACATTGTGGTAAACTAAGAAAATGCTGGTATCAAGCATTTTCTTCGTTTACCACAGTGCTTTTCTTATTATTTCTTGAATTTCCTTTTCAAAACTTGAAGAAAATACGGATATTTTGTTGTACAAATAGGTTTGAAATTGAACGTTTAGTAATAGTTTGTCGTTTGGTAAAGGGATAAGTGTTGAATTAGCATTGAACCATGCGGGCTATTGCCCCCTCTCGCTGAGTGGGGCTCATTATTATACATCGATTATGCCAAACGACAAATATTGGTTATAGATGAACACTTTGGTGTACAAAATGTTTCCCAATCGAGTATTCTAACAAATGATTACTTTCTAAAGAGTCAATATTTTAAATTTTCTTATTTTCTCTATGATTAATTCGATTTCGGTGTATGATGATAGATAGTCAATGGGTATTTTGGTGGTCTTTAATTTGAAATCATATGCTTTATATCACATAAAAAACATATACCGACTGTGCAAGGGATTTTATATTATCAATGGACTAAAGATCTAAAATGTAATAGTAATAAATGATTCCAAATGGAATTATTTTAATGATAAATGCAGTATTTTTCCGTAAAAATGAATTGACATTGCTGTGCAATATGATATAAGGAGGCATAACAAATAGTGATTAAATAAGACCAACGTGCATAGTCACCAATTCTTGAAAACTCAAAAGATATATCACAGGAAATATCGCATAAATATCAATTGGGCTATTAAGTATTTGTCTTTGTAAATCTAATGATCATTTGCGTTTCATAAGCCGGGTAGAAAATGTTTAAACATTTTCAAGACAAAAATCCAAGAAAGTATAATCACATCAATGTTTGATCTATCATTTCAGCAAATTTTGATACCCCGACCTTATGCAAACTTCTATGAAAAAATCCACTTTAAAGAAAAACACACGAGAAATAAAATACTTCACTAAAGAAACTAATTTGATCGTTTAATAACAGAATAAAAAAGATCAAACCATTGTTTGATTCTTCACGTATGTGCATACTCTTGGGGAACTGGTATATGACTGAACCAATATATTTTCGTGTTTTGTATTCTATTCCAGCGACGTTTGTTTTGAGTCATGGTGAAAACAAGAGCCAGAAAGAAAAACAGGGGAGGCAAGGTCTTGATGATCAACGGGGAAGTTCGACTACCCTTTCGTAGAAAAGAAACTCGCCTGCAATGGTAGCCTGGTGACACGAGCTCCTCAAGGAAATACCAAGAGGAGACTATGAGAATGCTTTTAGAAATTGATCATGAGGCTAAGATAGTACAGAAAACATGCGGACCGTGAGTACCTTTGTAACATACCTTGAAGGATCCTTGCAGTCTGGTTATGGCTATTTGAAAATATTTTCAAACCTATGAATATTCACATTGATTTGCAATGCGGACATTTCTCGTTTGTTTATAATTGCTGGTGGTATAGCCTATAGTAATCCGAGTCTTCTCTGATGTAATTACGCTCTTTGATATTTTGATTTTTCGCTATTTAATAGCGAAAAATCAAAATATCAAAGAGCGTATTTACATCAGAGAAGACTCGGATTAAGCCTATAGATACTTGAGTAAGTGTACGAGGGACGTTCAATTAATTATGGAACTGGGGTTCTATAAGCTATAGTTATGTCGCAATTCAATTTTAAGTCTCTTCAATCCTTCGAAGTAATCCTCTTTGACACCCACACACTTCTGAAGTTTTGAGATCCATTACTTATATGCCAATACATGGGCCTATTTTGGAACACCCCGCAGACACTGGTATTTTGCACTGCATATGGAACATGAAGGCCCCAACCGACGACCAAAGACTTTTTTCGTCATCATGGGGAACACAAAAAAGCCACACGGGCTTAAGCCCGGCTATAAGGGTGGATGAATACGCTGTGCAGCATGTGTCTCTTTCAGCACGTCTTGGACAAGATGACACCTGTAGACAGTTCCGCTGTCATGGATTTGGTACATGCCTCTTTAGCCGGCCCTAGACCTGCTCTTTTCGTTATATTTCTTTATTTTCCCCGACATACAATTCTTGTATGAATGACCGGCGATAGTGATACTACTTGAAACAGTAATTTGAACAATACACCCGTTTCATTTGAAAATTACCGCGTATAAAACTTTTTCCGCGCTTTTAATTTTTGGCTATTACGGACCTTGTCTGATCTTTTCGCAACCATTGCTTGCTAATTACACACAATTTGGTGCTCATAATAGTAGATTATTGTTCAATCATATGGATAAAGGTCAGAAAGCCCACATTTGTTGCATTTATTGCATTATTTCAAAATATATTTTGCACGGGGTGCTCTCTATCCTTTAGGCAGCAGGTGGGGGACCCAACGGGCATAAACCATTCTGTGTTTCAACCATTTCGTCAAAATCGTATAACATGTCCCCGATGAAAAAAAAACAACTTTATCTGCTATTTCTTGCACATTTAACCATGCGTCTTGTTCGGCAATGTCGGAATCTACAGCAAAATTTGCTTTGGTACTAGCTCTACCCGGATTGCCTGAGAGGGTGGCATCATTCAGGCCCGTTTTACCAATTATAAGTTTTATTATCATCCTAAAAACTGGCGTATATTCAACGTTCGGATGTCCACGATTCTGATATAGTTCATTATATACATGTGATGCAGATGTTTAAAAGCCAATGCGACCTTTAATGTAGACCCGTACATCCTACTTCAGTTCGTTTCACATTTTGCGCACAGCGAAATAGCCAGTGTATATGACTGAACCAACTTAAAAGTTCAATAACTTTTTAAAGAGTCGACGAATTTGTCTCAAATTTTGACCAAGTATAGACAGTAATATTCCCGTCAAATAGCCGCAAGCACCACTAGTTCTATTAGAACCTAGAGGTATAGTGGACCATTAGTGCCACTTTTAATTGAACGCCCCTCGTATCATACGTTAGCAGCAACCATTCAACTGGCATGTTTCAATACCACAAAAGCAAAACAATTATTTAATATAAGACTGTGCTTAAACTTCTGAGGAAGGAAAGAAATGTTAAGATTTACGGTCATACAACGTGTTTTTTTTTGTGTGTTTATTCTATGGCACCAAATGACCATGCTTTTTCTAAATGCGAAATATTCCACTGGTTTAACAATCAATTTTAAATGAAGTATTAGGGTTCCTTAATGCAAAAGTCTGCTGGAAAATGTTTTTGAAAATATAGACACTTATATTGGAATTACGCTAGAATGTGGTAGATAGGTTGAGTATTTGCACTTGATTGCTATTTTTTATTTAAAAGAGCTCTTGGTAACATCCTACTATACATGTATATAATAAATCAAACGACGTATCATTTGCAAATCGAATTATAAGTGATGCAAAATTATCTTGAACAATAAACCAAAATTCTAGTTAATCATATAAGCAGAATTGTACTTATAGGTGTACCGTCTTAAAAGAGGTATTTGAGCCGCAATAATCCATTCTACACAATCACGTGTAAAGTGGCTTTAAGACAAAGCTTTAATTTCTACGGAAAATTGACGTTAATACTCAATAAGGTAACTCTGGCGCGAAAATGAAAACGGAGAGGTACCCTGATTTTGTATATATTTTGTTAATTCTTTAAGTTTAATGTTATGTTTAGCAAAATACACCATGGAAGTTACCATAGAAGGTAATTTGAAATTCATTCTGAAACACTCTCCTCCAACATATGTGGTATCTGGAGAATCCGGTCAATACCCTATTCACGTTGATATACAAAATAACTTTGTTTCGTATTCGTATACCAACTTCAGAACGAATATGCACTGATTGTACAGAAATACGTGACGAATTCTATATGTTGTTCCGTTGCCCGATATATTTCGAACTTCGCAAACGATGTAGAATCCAGAAAATACCCCAGCGTATTTAAAATGTCTACGCTACTAAAATAAAAACAAATGACATTTTGACAAAAATCATTATGGTCATATCTAAAATTACATCTAGCCAGAAACGATGATTTGGAAATAAGAAAAATAGATTAACACTTTTCCACGTTTTATAAAACTTAAATCATTTCGTCGTCCGCGATACCTAGCTGCATTTGACTCTATGATTAAGTAACAATTAACGAACAATTTTCAACTTTGTCTTTTGATATAACGTCAAAAATTTGACCATGATTTTTTTCTGGATATCTGTTATTTGCTATAAGCTTGGTTAAAATATGTGTTATATATTTTTTCATGTTAATCATTGTATTATTCTAAGATTGGTTGAAATATGTGTTATATATTTTCTCATATTAATCATTGTATTATTCTAAGATTGAATATAATTTGAAGGTAATGAAATGATATATTAAGCATGACATTCTTCAACTAGACTCGTACTTCAGGCACTTTTCATCTCTGTCTAAAGGTTCATTGTTTTTATACGCCGCCGGAGGCGGACGTATATTGGCGTCATCTTCTCCGTCTGTCCGTCCGTCCATCCGTCCGTCCGTCCATCCGTCCATCCGTCCATCCGTCCGTACGTACGTCCACTTTTCTTGTCAACGCAACTCCTCCTAAGTTTCTGGCTGGATCTTCTTGAAACTTGGTCAATGTTATCACCTCAATTGGTAGATGTGCATGAAGGAAGGATTTTATGGTTCGTTGATTTTTGCCTGAGTTATGCCCCTTAAAAACTTAGTCTCTGGGGCTTATTGAAATTGCAGCCTTGTCAACGCAACTCCTCCTAAGTTTCTGGCTGGATCTTCTTGAAACTTGGTCAATGTTATCACCTCAATTGGTAGATGTGCATGAAGGAAGGATTTTATGGTTCGTCGATTTTTGCCTGAGTTACGCCCCTTAAAAACTTAGTCTCTGGAGCTTATTGAAATTGCAGGCTTGTCAACGCAACTCCTCCTAAGTTTCTGGCTGGATCTTCTTGAAACTTGGTCAATGTTATCACCTCAATTGGTAGATGTGCATGAAGGAAGGATTTTATGGTTCGTCGATTTTTGCCTGAGTTACGCCCCTTAAAAACTTAGTCTCTGGGGCTTATTGAAATTGCAGGCTTGTCAACACAACTCCTCCTAAGTTTCTGACTGGATCTTAATGAAACTTGGTCAATGTTATCACCTCAATTGGTAGATGTGCATGAAGGAAGGATTTTATGGTTCGTCGATTTTTGCCTGAGTTATGCCCCTTAAAAACTTAGTCTCTGGGGCTTATTGAAATTGCAGGCTTGTCAACACAACTCCTCCTAAGTTTCTGGCTGGATCTTAATGAAACTTGGTGGATGTTATCACCTCAATTGGTAGATGTGCATGAAGGAAGGATTTCATGGTTCATTGATTTTTGCCAGAATTATGCCCCCTTCAATCTTAGTCTCTGGGGCTTAATGATATTTCAGCCTCGTGATAGAAATTCCTTCCAGGTTTTTCACTGGATATTTATAAAAACCTTTTTGTGAACACAATTTTTTAAAGGTTTTTCAGTGAATATTTATAAATCCTTGTCAATGTCATTTTTTTGTCTCAAGTTTTATAAGTGGCGGCGTATATTGTGACGATGGCACTCTTGTTAAAGAAGGGAACTAATATTTCTATTGCACATAAGTCTTTTAGATCCTTAGAAATTTGGTGATTTATTTGTGCATAGTGAGCCTCTCAGATTTGGTGTTCCCCAGGGTTCTTGAGCTGGACAGGTGATTTTTACCTTCTATATTTCGGCTTTGAAAAAAGTAGCGCAGAGGTACCCATCAGACCTCTATGGATATGCAGACGATCATAAGATTGCCTTAACATTTCTTGCTGGAAATCATTCCAATGTGAGGAAACGCTTGTGCAGCTTGAGAGTTGTCTGAACGAAGTTATCATGTGGATGACGACCTACAAACTAAAAATGAATGAATAAAAGACAGAGATTATCATATATGGTACAAAACAGCAGCTAAATAAACTTAGTATTGACCGTGTAAAAATTGGTAACGTTGAGGTGAAATGTGTAGATCAAGTCAGAGACCTCGGTGTAACCAAGACAAATACTCTTAGTTTTGACAATCACGTTCAAAAAAAGTGTCAAATTGCCCATGTTCAGCGGCGAAATGTTCGGGCTATTCGTAAACATCTCACACAGAAGTCTACTGAAGTCTTGGTTCATGGTCTGGTCCATTCTCATATAGACTTTTGTAATAGTCTCTACACCGAAATTCCAGCATATCAAATGAATAAACTTCAAAGGGTTCAAAACCACGCCGCGAGGGTTGTCTTTAATGTGTCCCTTGATGTGCCCAGTACTAATCTCTTAAAAAAGCTCCACTGGCTTCCAGTGAAAGCCAGGGTCACGTTTAAAGTCCTTGTGGCGGTATTCCGTGTCATAGAAGGAACTGCTGAATATAAGACAACTATTTAATATCCGCCAAGGTCGCTACAGACTTGGATCACAGAGCGATGCGAACTTTATCATTCCTAGACGGCGAACAAAACTGGCAGACCGATCCCTTGCGGCTGTTGGCCCAAAATGGTGGAATAACCTCCCCTCCACTCTAAAAGATATTCAGTCTGAGCAATTTTTCAGATCAAAACTAAAGACACACCTGTTCAAGAAGTTTTATGACTAACATTGTCCGATACAACAAGAGTGTGGTAGTTGATTTATTTCAATAATCATGCTTAGAATCTAAAGAGTGTCAACAATATTTGCAAAATGTTCATTTTCCTATTGTCTGTATGTATATATTGGTATGGTCATTGATTGTACAGCGCAATAGAATATTAATTTTTGCGCTCTATAAATGCCGTGTAATTGTAATTGCATGTATTAGAACATTCTTATTGTCCTGCAAATATTTGTTATGGATCTGGATGAGATTGAAATAACGTATGAAACAAAAAACCAACATCTTCGCGATAAAAGAATATTACGATTTTAATACTTGTTAATTGGCAAGTGTTTAGTTTTGTAATTTATCTTGTAGCCTGCGTTAGACGCTTCCTGTTTCTGTTTACTTTTGAAAGTAAATATAAAACCACATCAACCATGGACTCTTACCGCGGTTGGAAGATGTTTTGACTAATAGCGGGCTATGTTGTCATCAAATTCTACAATTTCTTTTTTATTTCTAATTTTCATTTCTATTTCTCTATCATATCTTTTACATATTCCGATTGTTCAAACCAATTATGTCTGAATGGTTTTTAGTCATTATTCATAAGTAAGTGAGGAAGAATGATACAACATGTTGATCTAATCAAGGAAGACCTAAAGGAATAACTGCAAAGAAAAGAACTACCATGAGCTTTTCCACGAAAAAATAAATGTACTTGTACTCCATAATAAATTGCGCAGCATCATAAAAAATTATATGCTTTCTCTGACAGGTCCATTGATTAAACATTGATGTTGAAAGGGAAAGCCCAGAAGCATACCATATGTTTGGGGCAGACAAATGATGACTATCGGCTGACATGTCAACGAATATCAGAAGTAAACACTGGTATAATAGCCACATAAAGCCCCACGTCAGCCTATCTCCTCTTATCATACAGGTCTATTCAAACTTACAAACTCTCGCAGTTACGCAGGTATTAACACTTTTCTGAACGAAATAATTTCAGACTGATTCAATTTGTACGCAACCGAAGACAAACTGGTCGGTAATTGAGGATTTGTGTAAAAATATAACACGAAAATATTGATGTAAAACAAAATACATGTAAATGCTGGTAGTCAGCATTTTCTTCGTTTGGTCTCAATGTTATCTTTAGCCTTTTCTATTGGGGAAGTAATAACATGAACGTATAAGAAAATACTAAATATATATTTATCAATGTTTTTCCTCGATAGCTGTTCCGCAAATAAAGGTATTAACGTACATGTATGTATGAATGATAAAAAGGGAAAAGTGTTTTCACTTTGTGAAATACTGTAATATCCAAGGAGAGTGGTTACTTACAGATAAACACACAAAGACGGATGGTGGATAATGCTATGACATCTTTAAAATTAATTTAAAGCCTGGGTCTTTTTTAAGATTTTTTTTCTATTTCGACATTGAATATGTTCCTTTCCTAAAGAGGATCTAGTGTAAAGGTAAATAATAAAGAGGGGCAAAGAAGACAAGTAAAGATGAAAATGTATATGACCAGACTTGCCCCCTTATCTACAGTATACTTATTACTGCGTAAATTTTTTGTGAACCAAAATGTTAATTTTTATACCATGGTACAACTTACGGGTACCTTGGTGTCGCTAAAATATAAGCATGACACTAATCGCTGGAAATCGGGCAAATATCAGAGATCTTTATCAAACAAAAAAATCTTGACTGTTATAGAAAAAAACAGAAGGCAGATACATATGTGCCTTAGATGTACTGCGTTGTCTTCTATAATATTTTGTTATTTATTATGCTTATAATGTCGTAGAGCTAAAATATGTTTAATTAGTTGAACGGCATCCTTTGTTACATGTAGCACGTACGTGCATTACAGACAAAGACCAAAAATAAATGGGTCAGTGAAAGTAGACCGAAAGTAAACAGGACATTAATCACGGTCAATTTAAGCTTCTTAATCAGCTCATTATTTAAGACTGTCGCGTGACGCTTAATTTGTAAATACATTTTGATATAGCATTAACCACAGATGTTTACGTTATTAATTGATGCTAGACAGAGGCATATTAACGATATTTACGATACTTAAATGAATCTGTTGGCAATTTTACCAAATCGAAAGAAACCATTTGGCTTTATGATGGGTTGACATATTCGAAATATTTTTTTACAAACTTGCGAGTTTTTTTTCCTCTGAATATAAAGCGGTGCAAAAGAATTCACTGCAAAAGATGGGTTGTTCCATTTCGATGGACGACCATGTTATCTTAATCTAAGGTACTAGTCTTTTCTTAAAAACACCATTTAAAAAAAAATAAATTCAAACTTTTTTGAAATACAAAAAATGCGGTTCAGTGACAAATATAGTAATTGAAAACTTCAAAATCATTGTAGATAGTAGAATACTAACAAACATAAATACTCGTAAGGGGGATAGAGAATCTTGTATCTTTTAAATAGTTGACATATATTTTTACAACCTTTAAGTGGAAATACTATTAATCAGCATGTTCTAATCTGTAAATTTTCATAATACATCAGATCAAAACGTTACATATAAGAATTAATTGCTAGCACATGTACCCGACGATTATACACGATCTGCTTGTTTTGAAGAAAGATCAATCCCATTCAATTCGTCATTATTTTTCACTTTATTACAAATATACGGATTATAGTTTAACAAACACATGCTTCTATCTAATATGATAAATGCGCCAGAGTCGCGTAAGATGAAAATTGTTCTAAATCAAATCGTAATGAATTTGCTTCGGTTAGTTTGTAGATGAGTTTTCCCACCTACAAAATTAATAATCGAGCGATGTGCGGAAACAAAATTAAGTATATCAGACAAACTATCAAATGATCATCATCGCATTTGAATTTTCTGAACCATTTTTTTCATTTCAAGAACCTATGTCATTAAAGGTAAGAACACGGAAGCACAGGAAATTTGAAAACAGCAGCTAGGATAGTGCTTTATTATGCTACATGTTTGTTATTTCGTAGCAAAAAAAAAAAAAAAAAAAAAAAAAAAAAAAAAAAAAAAAAAAAAAAAACAATAAACGAGAACCAGAAATTATTTCAATATGATTTAATTATAGTCAAACTATCTAACAAAGAATGCCACTTCAAAATTACGAACCATTGTGGTCTATATTGACACAGTGCTTACAATGTCTATTTCGCAATTCCTTTCTTGAATGCCCGGCATTATGGCATCTCCGTTAGCGAAGGTTCGTATTTATATATGGCGCGGTCGAAGTCATTCAGCAATGGAATATCATTGTGAAAAAACTGTATCTACTCATAATTTTTCCCGTTTAATATATATCTCAAGTATCATCTTAGGTCCGCAGCTAGATCAGAAAAGATGGGCTAATCTCTTTTAATCTCATGATGGCTCAACTCGCTTTGTACGTTAGTGTGTGTTTATCCCCTCCCCTCAAACAATGCTCTGTTTATATTATATAACGGGAACAACATACCCAATATCAAACGGAAGAAATGTTATCATCTGACCTCTAGGCCATGTTTATTCCAAACACGCTGTACGATTTATAAAGGAAAATTCATTCCAATTGCTCTAATGTTCACATGCAACATTTTCTGATATGACTTTATTTCATGTTCAAATTGAAATATGTTGTTATCAAAAAGAAAAATGTATGGATTTGCATAGAAACCATTGCAGAGGATATGCAGAAATGCTGACGGACACGAGTTTCTTTAAAAATGAGGATCCAGGCCTTTTACCAAAGGATGGGGTCCAACAAGTATTTTTTAAGCCGAGCTTAGCGCATGGTGACCATTCATACAAATTCATTTTGATGTCACTGCTTTTCCACCTGCAGGGGACAAGACCCCTGACACCCCCTTCGGGATCCGCACATTAAAATCATGGTAGATGTATCTACTACGAACGCAAGACAGTCAGAAAGTATGTCATTGCATTGATCTATAATTTGTGTGAGATATTTTCGTAAGTTAGAAATAAATAAATAAAATAAAAATGTATGACGGGGTAAAAGGGGCTAGTAGCAATTTTCACAATTCATATAGTATTTAGAATTATCCAATGAAATACATATTCAAAAGATATTCATTTGTTTGGTAATGCATTTTACATATCTATTGGTTATTTGTCTATTTAGTATCTTATTTGATATTGTCGAATTGGGAAAATCGGACCAACCGATAAAAAACGTAGACAGGGCATATCAGTAGGTTCTTTATTGAGTAGGTTGCCGATTCGGCCCTTTATTACGTAACGGACCTATCGTGTTAAATACCATTGTTGGGGGCATGTTGCGTCATTTGACAAAAATGTTTTGATCACGTGATATTGTCTTTGTGGAAACAGAAGCATAATTTTGTATACTTTGTTAATCTCACAAAAAACATTCGTCCAGGTATGTGAGAAATACTAATCGCTGCTTGAAAGTTGGGGTTTAATTAAAATGACATCAATGTCAAAATAGTTTGTGCAAAAATGGTTGTCTTTAAACGGTTGTCATAGATAGTTATTAGATTTTTATGACACGATTTTATCCCTTAGTTCAAGAAATCTAGTGAAAGCTTAAAGAATAATCATGAAATCTGTGTGCACATTCGAGAACACATGTTCTAAGACAAGTAGATGTTACGGATGTTTGGATGATAATGCTGTGTAATGCTGTACATAACACCAATGTCAATAATATTGTTATAACTTGACCAATATGAATTCGGGTTGATTAGAGAAGAAAGGAAACGCGAGAAGTGGTATTTTTAAAGGTACATTAGTATCCCCAGGCCTTAATCTCAACTGATCTACAAAAGTTGGCTTTTAGCATGTCGTCACACTGTTTATAGACGTTATATGACATAATACAAGATTCATACAAAAAATGACATAAATCGATAATCATGCAGCGGTGTAAACTATGTGAAATATTTAAAGCTGGTTGATCGTGTTTACGAAATGATATGATATGGGGTTTTATACCCGTTGTGATCTTGGCCAAAACAGACGAAGCTGAAATTTTACAAAAAGAAATATTAAAGGCCATATTTTAATCATGTACAGTTATTTTTACAGAAAATTACCCCGAAAATAAGTAAGTTACTGCAAATATGAACCTTTAACAGTCAATTGATAAAAAAGAATATTTGAAAAAATATAAAAATATCAGTTTCACGCGATTCCATGATGTGCCATTGCCCAAGTCTGTATTTTGCCCCAGCTCTAAATGTCTATTTATGTAAAAGTGCTGCTAAATTTCTCTTTTGATTAATTTATCAGACAAAAAAGCAACAATTGAAAGTTAAATAAAAACACCAAACACACAAAAAAACCTATTCGGCCACATGCTTTTATCTAACGAGACACATGCTTGATTTTTGTCAGGGCATTCGGAGTAAGCAACGTCATGTGGTGCACAACATAATCACAGACAAAAAACCACAACAAATTCATGGGCGTACCAAGTTATTCATATTCACATTCTATCATTAGCTAGTTTCCCCCTTACTGTTACTAGAAATGAATAAGAGGCTATGCCAAATGGATATGTACATAATGATTTGAATTATTACTCCGGAAGTTACTTTGATGTCGATTTCTGTTGGAAAGGAAATATACTGAGAGGCAAAAATAAGTATACACCCTGGTTCTCCCATGTTTTCTGAGAAAACGATTAATAGATTATGAACGATTTTTAAACCTCGCCGAATGTGGTCGTTTATAGATGTAACCTTGTCCGCCTATCCGTCTATCTGTCCTTTTTCCGTTGTGTTTCACATCAAACAGCGTCATCGAAAAAAGGGGATTAAATCAATGAATTAATGCAAGCATTCACGTTGACACAACCCTTAAATTTATGGACGGATTTGGATAAAATTTTCACAGAAAGTGCCTACTCACCTAGGAACATGCGTACATTGTTATTGCTTTTCCATATTACGATGCGTCACGGCAAAAGGGGGATTGATACAAACAAGTTATCTGACATAACTTCTTCTAAATTCATTGTCAGACTTTGATAAAATTTGCGCAGAATGTTCCTAGCTACCTGACTGAGTGTATAGAGTGTCATGTTTCTGTCGCATCATGCTGCGTCATGGAAAAATGGGTCTTATTACAAAAAAGAGACATATTGATCAAATTCAACCAGCCAGTGAGAGTTGTGTTTGAATGATAGAGAAAATTTAACGTTGTGATTTGTTGTGATAAATAATGAAGAAATTAAATACGGATTAACAGCAATATTTGATGATCCACTAAGTCGCACGTGCAAACTTTGCAAAATCGGCATTTGGCAACAGTATGGGAAGGCAAGCAATGTTAGCTGAAATTTATTAACACTGTTTTATTGGTCTATGGGTAGAAATGAAATGTACAAAATTATGAGTCGATATGATGAAAAATAAGCGAGATATTGACAAACAAAAAGTGTATACTTTCTTTTGCCTCTCAGTATATATACCCTTACATACTGACTGACTCAAACCTTATTTTCGTTTTTATATGTAATTTAGACATACAACAATGAGTCCTAAAGTTCTATTAAAGCAAAATATTCTTGAATTATATTCAAAATGAACAAGGGTTTCATTTCATTAATGCACAGTTGATATTGTAAAAGATATCGCATGTTTAAGTATGGTTCAAGTATCCCAGGTATTGATTGAAGGAAATGAACGGATTGATCCGTGGGATCTATTCACCACAGCGACAGAACAGAACAGCGCCAAAACCAAAGCTCTTCGGTTAAAGAGATTGACTCGGGCATACCTCGGTAATCTTGCTTTATTTGGACAAAATGGCGAGCGATGAAAAATCAATTAATCTCAGGGCCGAAATCCCGGTTTGAAGTTTACATATAATTTAGTGGTATTTTGAGGGGATAATGTGTTAAAATAGCAAAATAACTGGACTAGCGCTTATGTTGTCTACATAATGTGAGTGCCAATATACCGGTCACAATGTTTAGCTTGATAAATTACGATAACCTTTACACTCTTTCTAAAGATTTGTTTTCTCTTCCTCAAACATGGGCAATCAAAATATAACAATGTATACATGTTTATGTAGAGGAAGAAGTTCTTAAAGGGGGACGAGCTAGGCTGTCGAAAATGCAAATGGCACAATAATTACAAACCAGAAATAACGTATGAAATTACCAACCTGAAGGGGTAGATCATTTATGTCCATTGTTACCACTCGTCGAGCTTTTTTAAGTATTAAAATCCAAGTCAATTAATAACATGCTGGTCGTCCTTGTTTTTGTTTTGTAACGGCTACATATGCCCAACCTTCAAAAATCAATTACGTCAGAGATACGTCATCTGTGCTCAGCGAGATTTAACACACCGTACAACCGGCTGCGTAGAAAGTCAGCGAAGACAGATTCGGCGTCTGATGTCATGTGCATGGTAGGTCAAATGAATTTACTTTTATAAATAAACGAAAGGATCTTTGGTATTCTATAGTTGATAGATACGCGTATAAATGTTCAGTGCTTGTACAAAATAAACCTTTTCGTGTATTCCTCGCAAATAAGGTCACAGTCATCGACACAGCCGGTTGTACGGTGTGTTAATACCACGGAGGTGTGTCTCGTTGACCTTGACCTTGTGTTGTTTTGAAGTAAAAATAGAATGTGTAAACACGCTTGTAAAGGATTGATCTATAGCAAAGGAAAGATGTTTTTGCAGAGATTGAGGTTTTTATGCATTGCTAATTGTTTTTCCATGCACAAATATGAGTTCCCGAACAGTTCGGAAGCATAAAAACATAGAATGAGCCCCTTTAAAAGATCGAATATTTGATACGACATAATTGCAACACAGACTTTTCAAAATAATGTGTAAAACCTCACCTTATTCCTTTTCAAAAAAAGTTGTTTTAAGGCAGCGAAGAAGTAGGACTATAGTACAGAATGAAACCCATGGGACAGTTAATGGACTTCGAATATCAGTACTTGAGGTGTTGCATTATACTGTACATGTATGTTAGGCAATGTAAATTTAGAGTAACTTCACAAACAATAACATAATACAAAATGAAACTGTTACCATGTAGTTTGGAACTTGTGTTGTGCATAAAATTGCATTTACCGCCCCTCTTCTAAATTGAATTAAAATCCGTAGCTAGAGATTTAAAGTATGAATACATTCAGAATTTCTAAGTGGAAGCTCATGATGTATTTAACCCTTTCCCAAACGACAAAAGTTTAGGGTGATGCAATTCAAAACTGCCACAAATGACAAGACAGATGGTATAAAAGATAGGATTTGTGTAAAATGTGGCACAGAAAATATTGAGACAAAAGGAGAAACTGCTGGTTATCAGCAGTTTCTTCTTTTGTTTCAATGTTTTCCAAATCCTTTTCTAATAGGGACGTCAAAAACATGTCTTGTTTGGGAAAGGGTTAATTTAGAACCAGACACACGTGACCCTTACTACACTGTTGGACGTCAAGAACTTTGTAACTACAGCTTTAACAAGACAAAGTTTAGATGTTTTTGTCTTCCAACAAATTACTCGTCATATGAACACAATTCGTTGCTTTTCAAAAAAAAAAAAAAAAAAAACTTCGTAACTGCAGCTTTTTTAAAGCTGCATTACGAGGATTTTGTTGAAAAGCGACGAAACATTGTTCATATGACCACAAATATTCAGTGTCTAGTTTTAGCATTTTCAGTTGATGTGAAGACAATGTGGTTCCCCCATGGTGTTTTGGTCATGTGACCACAAGTAGCTGCCATTTTGTTTTCACTCCAAATCGTTTGACCCTCATACAAGCATGAACAAAATTAGCTGTAAAACTAAGTTGGGGTATAAAGACGTCTCGTGATCAGAAATATTTGGCAAATTTGAAGCATTTGTCGCTTGTGTACGTTTGCCCCCCCCCCCCCCCCCCATATTCAAAATTCATCGCAGAACCATAATAAAACATTAGTATGGAATTATCTTGACATACGAGTTCTTTACAATTATATGCTGAAATAATTTGAAAGATATTGCTCGTGTTGTAGTATCAATATTTAATGGGTGGTCGTGGGTGTTATGTTTAGCAGTTATAGAAGAGAAATACATGTAACTCTAACAATGGAGATCTGTCATAAGATTACTTTCTTACAACAAAGTACATTTCCTCTTCGTAAACTATGATGAAATGATACTTTGTTCCCACGGGGGTATTTCACGTCTAATCTCGGGGCCTTGGCGGGATTTCGTTATCCAATCATTGACTGCATACATCAAAACATTTGAATTTTTTGATACAGATTCTGATAGGCTGACGTCTCAAATTACAATCATCAGCCAAAAATAGAAACAACGTAATTATGCAGAGCACAATTCATAGGTTAATCTGTTAGATGTTATCACTGTTTACATGAATGACTGCGGGCGTGAGTAAAGACTGAACAATTTTGATTTGATCATTCAAATTGTATGCTATAATTAGACTATGACGACCAAATAGTCGGTTGATATATCAAAAACTGCAGAGGTCGTAGTTTGATGATTTAATCAATATAGGCCTCGGCTCTGGAGAGTATCATAAGATGAGAAGGTGTAAAAATGTCGAATTTGGATGAATTTAGGAAACATTGAAGAACAAACTTTCCTCTCTCGTAACATACAAGTCCAGTCAAAGGCGTTATTCTATGCTTATACAGCTCATTTAGGCCCGATCATGCCATCGAGAACGATCGAGCTCGGTTGGCGTGTTCTCATTTCCGAAAAAGTGATCGAGAAGTCATATTTTAGCTAGGTTTGATCGGGGACTTAAGGCGATCGAGTTGATCTGATCGGCAGTAGTAACATAGCATTAACAATCTGACTTCGAAAATCTATAAACCTTGTTAAAGACAAAAAAGAACAAGGGCAAAACTTCTAGTCTGAAAAATGTTAGTAGGTGGATTAGGTCATAACGGAAAGCGACAAGTATCGTCTATGGATTCTTAATATGTTTTGAAAAAAAGAGTAATATATCAAGTGTAGAACTCGCTGTTTACCGACACAACATGATAGACTTGAAACTATCATACTAAATACAGATTTTTATAGAAAAGTTTACATATAATATTGCGACGACATCCACAACTGCATATATATCGTTTATACTATTTAAAAGACAACAACGCTTACTTGTAATTGAACACAAAATGTACTATTATGACAAATAGTCGGTTTACTAAATAGTATTGGTTGGATTGAATTGTGTTCTTGAAGTGGTGTGTTTTTTAAAAACCTTATTTGGAAATTAAAGCGACGGTACTTAGAATATGCTAGAGGAAAGACGGAATGACATTTTTCTATCAGAAAGATGATATTACCTTTACCTTATCAATGTATGAACTGTTGATAAAAAAGGGAAAAATGTCATCAACATCGACGACAACGATTTCTGTATATACTTTATAGTATTTGCTGTAACAATGTCAAGTTTAGTCTGACAAGTCAAGAATCATAAATATGGACACGAACTATTACTAGGTCGTCTTTCCTGTGGGCTGATTTGTAAAAGATCTCTTACATCTAACAAATTCCTGACGTATTCCGTCTTCACGCAAGAACAGAATAGTAACTGTTGAAGATCTTCTGCAGCTGTTATACATGTATATCGCGTGATTCCACGCCTTGTATGATCTGCATACAACTTTTACAAGTCGCAATATCTATATTATGTGATACATACACCATTTCAATACAGGACATTTTTTACAGAACATGATTAAATATTTTCCAAATCTCTTTCATAATTTACTGTCGCCCAAAACAGTAGTATAAATGTGATTTTCTATCGCCGGTCTTTCCAAGTGACAAATGTTCTATTCATAACGTTGATTTACCGACCCGCGGTTTTGGTTAACTCAAGAGCGAGTAAATAAACCGTGAATAGAACGAAATTTCATGTCACTCGACGTTTATTTATGCGTAAGAAGACAACGTAAATTTTGTCGTGTTACCGGCGTTTTCAAGTGAACCAGATTAATTGTCAAGGGACCACTGCTGGCATACTGATAGTGAGTTTGGTGGATTTACAAATTCTTATTTTTCCTGTTTGTCTTAAATCTAATGCCAATGATAATATCAGCCTTAATACAATAACAATAAAAAGAAATAAAACCGAACACAAATTTGTTTTTTGGAATATGAAAAAAATTTGTAGCACATTAAATTAAGTGTAGAAAATGATGATAATCAGTATTGCTTTCTTATTTATCAATGTTTTGTATGCTATAGCAAATATCATTTTTGATTTTTGTAACACTGATTGCGTAGACTGTATATTTATGAAAAGATAAGGGAAAAAAAGAGAAAAAAAATTAGAACGGTTTTACCTGTCCTCAAATATGTGCACAGGAAAGGAGAAGGAAACGGATGAATGGTTGATCCGTCTTCGATCATCTGGTTTTTCCAGATTTTCGCAACTCCATAGATCCATTCTACCCTGCTCTGTATACAACCTGTACAACACGGAACTGCCACCACACAAAATAGCATTCGTAGCTAGATTGTGGGTGGCCGATCCGCGAGCTGATCCTTGCGTTGTGATCTGTGTGGTCGCGTGAATCTGGACAATACTAAACACAGACTGGCCGAATGCGCATCTACCTGTTCCTACAAGGTCGACTTAATTACCGACGTATTTGCGAGTGTGTCACGTGATGTGGGGCATGAATTATTGTTTGCAGCCAACGACAGCTTCATGTTGATCATATTGGGTACAAACCTCAATTCCCTGCAATCAGGCTACGAAAAAGAACTCCGTTTTAAAACTGTTCATTTCGTTTATAAATGTTTCCATAAATCACAAACTATGTAACAATATCGCTGCTTTTCAAAGAAAAATCGTAACTCCAGCTTTAAATAAACTGCGGTTATGTGGTTCGCATTGAAAAGCGACAATATAATTTTTTGTCTTTTTTGTTTTAGCTCACCTGAGCACGAAGTGCTCAAGGTGAGCTATTGTGATCGCTTTTTGTCCGTCGTCCGTCCGTCTGTTTTTCCGTCTGTCCGTCTGTTCACATTTTCTTGTTAACACTCTAGCATCCACAAATATTAACCAATCTTGACCAAACTTGGTCAAAACATGAATGACCAACAGTTCTCGGACGAGTTCGATTTTGGGTCAGATCGGAACAGGAAGTCTGGAGTTATCTGCCCTTGAATGTCAAAAATAGCCACGTTTGACTTTGTTAACACTGTAGCATCTACAAATATTGACCTATCAAAAAAAATCTTGAACACAATGTTGCTAACTATAAGATCTCGGATGAGTTTGATTTTCAGTTTGATCTGATCAGAAAGTTATGTGCCCTTGAATTCGACAAAATTTCCATTTACGGCTGTTTTCGACCTTGTTTACCCTCTAGAATCTACACTTTTTAATTAATCAAGACAAAACTTAGAAACAATGTTGGAGATGATAAGATCTCGGATGAGTGTGATTTTCAGTCTGATCTAATGAGAAAGTCGAGAGTTACTTGCCCTTGAACTTGACAAAATTGCCATTTTCGGCTGTTTTCGACCTTGTTTACCCTCTAGAATCTACAATTATAATTCAATCAAAACAAAACTTGGACACATTGTTGGGGACCATAAGATCTTGAATGAGTTAGATTTCAGTCTGATCTGTTCAAAAAGGCAAGAGTTACGTGCCCCTGAATTTGATAAAATTGTCATTTTCGGCTGTTTTCGACCTTGTTTACACTCTAGAATCTACAATTATCAATTAATCAAGACATAACTTGGACACAATGTTTGAGAATATAAGATCTCATAGGAGATTGATTTTCAGTCTGGTTTGACCAGAAAGACGAGAGTTATGTGCCCCTGAATTTGATAAAATTGACATTTTGGCTATTTTCGACCTTGTTTACACTCTAGAATCTACAATTATTAATCAATCAAGACAAAACTTGGACACAATGTTGGGGATCATAAGATCTTAGATGAGTCTGATTTTCAGTCTGATCTGTTCAAAAAGTCAAGAGTTATGTGCCCTTGAATTTGATAATATTGCCATTTTCGGCTGTTTTCTACCTTATTTACTCTCTAGAATCTACAATTATTTATCAATCAAGACAAAACTTGGACACAATATTGGAAAATATAAGATCTCAAATGAGATTGATTTTCAGTCTGATTTGACTAGAAAGACGAGAGTTATGTGCTCTTGAATTTGATAAAATTGCCATTTTTGGCTGTTTTCGACCTTGTTTACACTCTAGAATCTACAATTATTAATCAATCAAGACAAAGCTTGGACACAATGTTGGGCACCATAAGATCTCGGATGAGTTTGATTTTCACAACGTTATTGTCCATAAGTTCATATTCAGTCTTAAAGTCATAAATATTAATTGAATTGAACAAAAGTGTTCCTCATATCATTTTGGTTCAGGTGAGCGATATAGGACCATCATTGTCCTCTTGTTTAGTTTTTTTTTCACTGATTATTATTATGTCGAAAAAGTAAAAATTCGTCTCTGTCAATCAGATGGATTGTTGTGTAATTTTAAGGTAAACTTAGAATTAAACTGGTTTGGTGATTACGACCCCAGAACAACAATGTTTCGTGGTCTCCTCTCCACCTATTCATGTATGGTCTCCAGTCAGTTTTTGACATGTAAACATTTCTGCCAGAAACTTCAAAATTGATTCAAATAAAAACAGTGAATAGAACAACATTTTCTTGTCATTCCGCGTTTATTTGTGCGTGAAGACAAAACGCAAATTCTGTTGTTTTACCTGGGGTTTCAAGTTAACCAGATGTTAAGATTACAGAAGAACCAATATATTTTTAGTCACAAGTTTACAAAGGCGCAGGAAGGTTTATTATATGGGGGCAAATGTTTAAGTATGGGTGTATTATTGGGGACATAGGATATGCGGGCCCCTCTTCCTACGCCAGTGGTTTATTATTCACAAAAATACTAAACGTGTGATTAAAAATGTACAAAGTGTCTTTGGTTTAGACCATTTGAAGCTTTGTTTTTCGGAAAGGGTTAGCTGTTTTTACATATTGCTATACAGTATGCTAATCTAAGAGCCCAGACGAACCTTTGGCCCCTGTAAGGTCGTATATCAGAAAAGAAACAATATGTTTGTGAATAAGTGAATATTAATGGCTATTTATTTTTTCTGCTAGGCTACTTACTATCAAACAATGAGCAATGAGAATCTTACCTGAATTAAGTGATATATCAAATTATTGTAATTAAAAGGATGTTTCAAACTATCGAGATGTAAATTTTGCCTTTGTGTTTTACAACTATGCAAGTAACATTCTCTTTTGTAAGCATTTTCTTCTTTGTCTTTAGCACTTTTCAAAACAACTTCCATTGAATATGTTTAGGGCGGACATTGTTTTTGAAAGTACTAACATGCTAATTTGTAATTTACCGATCACTGGTAGGGTACCTTCCACTCTAGTGAGACTTAAAATTATAAAGAGGTCTTGTTTCCGTGCGATTCCATACGATTCGTAGAAGGGAGGTAACTTGCCTAGTCTATACAAATTTTTATTGAGGAATGATTTCCCTTTGGCAAATAAAACCCGATGATCGGTGGCTCATTTTAATTTCGTGAATTGATAGGGTTACATATTATCTTTAATTTGTATGTACAAGTATAAAAATTTGATGATGGCTTTCTGTTGGAGATAATGACTGAATAAGTGGGTGGGGTAAAATGACGCGAGAAGCATTTTTAACTCCCATTGGACAAAGGACAGAGCATTGTAGGAATCATTAATCATATTTACCAGTGTGTTGATTTTCTGTATTCGTTCTTCTGTCAATCACAGATTTTGCTCATTATTGACGTACAAACTTTACGAAATAATCTCTACAGCATTTATTTTTGTATGAATTATCATGATAATTATCTTCTGAACCTGCTCCTATATGATTAAGCTAAATATGTGTACAGTTTGAGTCGAATTCAACATAAAGTACCAACGTTTAACCTTGACCTTCAAAGATCACTTCTTGTGTACGCCACACATTTTGACACTGACAGTTAAAAATTTTTTTAACGATTTTGATAACGTTACATTTGTTGTAACTTTAAAAGTCATATTCAAAGATAGTTTAGTGAACAAAATGAATGACTTCATCATTAAATTGGCACCTTTTATTAGCGCACTTGAATAAATATGCTGCCAATCTTTCAGCAGCATCAAGCAAAAACAGTGTTTTGTAATTTAACGAGAATTTAATGTCCTTAAATAAGCATGTGTACATGACATTGTCAACTGATAATTTATTACCTTAGTTTGATTGAAATGGTTCTAAACCAGGATGATTTCAAAACTTCGCGTCTATTGCTATTAAAAAATAAAAGATATCAAGCAAACTGGATAGAAAATAAAATGTGATCCGTCACTCTAAAAGGACCTTATTGGAAGTGGGGAAAATATCGACCCTAGTCAGTCTGCGCAATCCGCACAGCCAGACTAGGGGCACTTTTCACTTTTATTTAATTTTCTAAATTCGGAATGTTTTCCCTATCTTACTATATGTTCATTTTTCGCATACGGGATCTGGTTGACAAGACTTAGTCATTTCTGAGCAATTTCTTCATTTTCCACGATGTTTTCAAAAGTCATTTTATTTTAGGAGTCATAAAGATTCACTGTGTGGTAATGGGTAAATCTTCTACCTAACAATTCATAGCTTTGGAGTCTTCTATTTGCAACATTGAAGACATTGGAGGGAGTTACTGATGCCAGACATTCTTCAAAAGAAAATTAATATGAAGAAATAGCGGGACCTTAATATTTTTGCAAAAGTGATAGAAAGGTGATGGCTTGAAGCTAGACTTTTTGTCACGATATGATATTAAAGCGACACTTCATTTTTTTTATTCTTATCTGAAAGAGCAGACTTTTTTGAATGAATATTCTGAAAATTGCAAGCCAAAACAATGGACCGCTTACGAGAAATATATATTTTTGTGCTAAAATAAAACAAATTGTTGTGGACAACAGTTCAGATCTATATGGAATTTGTCATTTCTGTCTCAACTTGAAAGGCGTTTTTTCGCTTATAAATAGCAACTTCAAGAAAAAAAAGAAGAAGAAGAAGAAAAAAAAAAAAAAAAAAAAAAAAAAAAAAAAAACTGATAGCATTTCAACGCATTAGAATAACCAATTTTTGCATCAAGACATACTTAAAAATATGAAATTGGAATGCTATGTCACTTTAAGTACAAGAGTTTGGCATTGTTTTATTTGGATTGGATGCAACATCAATGTTAGGTAAGATAGAAATATTATAAGTCAAAATGAGAAAATGCTGGTAATCAGAATTGTCTTCTTATGCTGCACTGTTTTCCCAAACATTTTTTACTATTATGTACGTCAAAATGCGGTCTTTTGGGGGAAACAGTTTAAAAGGCAAATTTTCGAAAGCGAAGATAAAGAATAATTTTGGTTATTATGAATGATATAATTCGAGTTTTCGCCAGTTGTGACATTTTTGAAAATCATCTAATTTGCCTCATGAAGTAAAATATAAAATTCGGCACCACCGCGTTTCTTTTGAAAAGATTGCAGCTTCAACATTAAATAATGTCAACAAAGACTTAGTGGTTTTTTAAACGATTATTTGAAAGTCATCTGGATTTTTTCGGGTTTGATATTAATTACCCAGTTTCATCAAAATGGGGGTCATTAAAAAGTTCATGAAAATCCCGTTAATTATAGAGCCTCAACATGTCCGACATTTCACCGACAGATATTTTGTGAAAAAATGAGACTTTAGATGTTTTAAAGGTTTTAGTTTTTGGCTTCCAAATAGCTGTAAAATGATAAGACTGTTTTTTCTTACGTGCAGAATTGAACGATTGTCCTAACAAGGCCTGATTATAACGTCCCCGATGAGAAACGTTCGGAAGAACATTGAGGCAGAAGGGAAAATGCTGATAACTTGGATGTTCCTATTTTGACTCAATAGTTTCTGGGGTATGTTATACACAATTCCTGTTGATCCACGTCTATTTTATTATATGGAGCTCAAATAGAAATACCAATTGCTGATAGTTGCTAACTCATGTATAGTTTAGAAGAAGATATTTTGAGTATTTCAAATGTCCATATTTGTTGATCCATAACCACACATAGACGTTTTTTGGTGCCCTGCAGGGGAAGAGCAATTTCTTCATTTTCCGCAGTTTCTATCTCAAAATAGAAACATTATTTTTTTAATGTCTACAAGTATAACTTACTGACAAAATGTCACCCATCAATGGTTTGTTATCGTGAACCTATGTGGGGTAGCAGCTGGAGGCTCGGCAAGGGTGTAGTGGTAGTACTTGTATGCGAAACGACAGGAATCCATGGTTAGGTGCTCCAGCCGCCGCGATATGACCTTAGTAGTTGAAAACGGCGTAAAACTTCAATAAAACAAATTCTCCAAGTTTAATCTTTGTGTGTGAGACCTTTAAAATTGGAGCATACCAATCGTTTGTCGTCTGGAAATTTGTTAATACGGTTTGAATTTCGTACATGTTTTTGAAGTATTGAGCCAAACTTTATTCGGTATCCACACGATATTGAATAAAATGTTACAATTTTTAACATAACAGGACAGAAAACGACATTTAAAGCCACGAATAATGCCTGAATGGACGTCAGATTAAATGCCAAAATGCACGTTGAGTCAAGAGCCTGGCATCGAACAGGACGACGACAGCGAACCCCGTCTTTTCACAGGCGATTTATCACGATGTCGCAATGTAGAGGCCGCCTGCGATTACCAACCATAGAATTTGCAGTAGACTGAGCCGTCACAAATCTGTTGCGTTAGTGACGTTAACGTATACAATTATGTTGAGATACAGTTGTTACACGCAGCTGACCGGGACGGTGGTGGTCTATAAATCTTCCGGTGTCGTTTACACGTCTCATAAAACTTGGAACCGTCGATTCGGCTATATTAAAGCGTCTAGCTACCTTCATTTGCGAAACACCGCAAACCAAAAGCCAAAAAACTCGGTTCCTTTTTCGCAAAGTAAGCCTCAGCATTTTGTACACAATTTTCTTTCGTTGTTCTCGTATGTTTTCAAAAAGTAAATCAAAGTGGCAATTTGTACACAAAAAGTCTTAGTGATTAAACACGTGGTCTGAATGCACGAGACACACGAGTATTTAGTGATGGGCGGTTCAGATGTCCGGATAGTTTACAGAAAACACGACAAGATCGCTGAGGCGTGAAGCGTATATATTTTCTCATACATGTCCCCAAATATGGTGCCGATCAAGGCAATATGAAAGGAATGGTTAATGAAAACGTGTTTTGCGTTTTTAAATCGTGTCAGTTTAGTAGTTAGACGATTTTCAAATTTAAGAGTTTGTTTTAAAATTTCCAAAAAATAAATTTCTTATTACTTTAATTGGTGAAGCACGTGCCGGAGATACCGGCGACCCTTGAGCACGTGATCTTATTACCCCTAGTTTTTGTCGTTATTTTTCTCTCTTACACAATAAATGTCACTCGTCTCTCAGCATGTTTCCAAACATTTAGCGACGGGACGAGGGAAAATGGTCGTGTGTTTACGGGGTTGAACAGTTCAGTATCAAAAACAACATTCTTATGGTGGACAAAATTTGTTACACATCACACGATTCTTGTACATGTACTTTATTTGTATGTCTAGCTTTTCATCCACCCCTCCATACCGTGTAACTACAGCTTGAAATAAGATTTAGTTATGGGTCTTTGAAGAATTGTGTCATACCGGTACGCATAGTTTTCCAAATCAAAGTAACCAGCTTCTAATTCTCCTTATGTGACGAAGAAATGAGCAGGAATCTAGGAAAACGGTCCTTAAAGTGACATTTCAGAATTTTTTGTCATAAATTTTACTTTTATTTTTATCTGAAAGAGCATATTTCCTTATGAAAATTCTGAAAATTTCAGGCCAAAATATTGCGCCGTTTACGAGAAATTTATATTTTTGTGTTAAAATTGAACAAATTGTTGTGGACAACAGTTCGGATTTATATGCAATTTATCGATTATGTCTCAACTTTAAATGCGTGTTTCTCGCTTATTGGCAACAACTTCAAAAAACTAATAATATTTATACTCATTAGAATAACCAATCTTGGCATCAAGACATACTTTAAAAAATTGAAATTGGAATGAAATGTCCCTTTAAGGTTAACTCTTTCCCAAACAAGACCTGGCCCCGATTTCTCGAAAAAACTTTAGCATATTCTCATGAGAACATGCTCAACTTCAAAGGAATATCTCCAACGTTGAAGGGTATTCGATTGAAGTTCACGTGCATGTCGTGCGATTTGAGCACGGTGCTCAGATTTGAGCATGAGAACGTACTTAAGTTTTTTTCGAGAAAGCGGGGCCTGGTTTTGACATCCATGATAGAAAAGGCTTAGGAAAACATTGAGACAAAAGAAGAAACTGCTGATAATCAGAAGTTTCTCGTTCGTCCCAAGATTTTCTGAGATGTATCATACACAAATCTTATTTTTATCAACATTCATTTTGTCGTCAGCAGCAGCTTTCAAATTGGATCAATCTGAAATTTTGTCGTTTGGGAAAGGGTTAAAGCATTTCATACTATACTGTATCCCAAGATCAGCCAGTGTTTTAGCGCAGTCTAACCAAGGTACATACTGCTAAGTTACAGTTGCTACGGGTCATAACGTGTGTGGTATAGAACAATAGGGATCCCGATCAGACTGCGTGTTAACGTAGACTGATCGGGATCCATGTACAAGTCTCAGAAGCCATAAGGGTACTTTTCCGGATTCAAACCGGGATGACGTTTATCTTATTGGCCTTTTTCCACGGCCCACCTAAATATCAACTCGATTTCTTTGAGCCAAAGATGTTTGTGTCGAACTTCTTTTATCAAAGCGGTGCTGGTAAACAGGAAATAAGTCTTTCAAAATTGTATTCTCCAAAGTCATTCTTCGTCGTTTTTACCAATGTTCTCAAACCCACGCCGCTGTATTCATTTATTCAACTATTTAATAAAGAAGGCCTGGTGTCGTTTTCTGTCCTACATTTAAATTACTCTGTTTCTGCTCTTCTATTTTAAATGTTTTAATTCGGACAAAACCAACATTTTGTCTCTTTGTGAATGTTTTTCTGTTCTTTTACAATATACATATAAATTGTAGAAGTTATGTGAAAAATATACTGTATATGTACTGTTCTTAGTGATTTGTACATGGGCTTCAATGTAGAAACGTAATTAAATCTAAAAGCAATTGGTGACCTCGCAACATTGGGTTTTGGTGACACCAACAATTATGTTCTCAAGTTAAAGGGACGTAACATTCCAACTTCATTTTTTTTCAAAGTATGGCTTGGTGCAAAGATTGTTTATTCTTATGCGTAGCAATGCTATCAGTTCTTTGAAGTTGTTATTCATAAGCGAAAAATACGCTTTTAAAGTTGAGACAGGAATGACAAGTTCCATATAAATTCGGACTGTTGTCCACAACAATTTGTTTAATTCTACCACAAAAAATATATATTTTTCGTAAACGGTTCAATATTTTGGCTTGAAATTTTTGCTCTTTCAGGTAAAAAGAAAAGTAAAATTTACGAAGAAATATGTGAAATGTCACTTTAAAGACGCAATTTTATAGCGATACTGAAAACATCGCCGAAGACCATAACTGCAGCTTGTTTTGCAAGTCTAGAGGAACCAAGAACAAAACGTAGATTTAGCCAAAAATGATGCAATAAATTCCTAGTACATGTAGTATGTTTCCGTGTATTACCATCGTTTACAGCTGGTTATTCTGTAATATTGTAAACTACATTACTATAACCCTATTACTTGCATCCCATTGTAGACTCTTTCCGAAATGAGAAAAATACATGTCATATTCCGATCTGAAAGATGCTTCAGTCGACAAATTACACTTAAATGTTGATTAAGATATGGTTGATGTACAACATAGCACGAAAAATATTGCGACAAAAGAAGAAAATGCTGGATATCAGCATTTTCTTCTTTTGCCTCAATGTTTTCCCAGACCCATTTTATCAAATCTATAACGGATTTCGAAACTAGGTATTGTTTGGGAAAGAGTTAATACTCCATTACATGCATCCCATTGTTAGATCGCAGTTTTTACTGCAGTTAAAAATCAACTGATCCCCATAGCGAGGCTGCGACCAGGTACATCGACTTTATAAGGGTACATTAATTTCAATTACTCAACATGAGGTTTTTCTTTCGCGCAAAAAATACGCGATGGCCACCACAGTGCAAAATAACCCGTTATTAAAAAATCTGCATCTCCAATTTCTGTGGCGTATTATTATTTTTCAATTCTGTTTTATCCTTTTTTTATTCGTGCAGTTTCGTTATAAGCCAGAAATAGCTTATTCATTTCTATGTTTGCTTACCAAGAAGTGAAATGTATGATTGTATACACATTTTTAGAGCATACACATGTAGTTACAAATCAGCGTGCATTAAGGCTAGCTAAGTAAGGGTAATTCCTTTAATTATTTGTCAAGGTACAAGTTCGAATGATTTTGACGTATAAACTGAGAAAGCTTTGGCAAAAAATAGCGATGATAATTACCTTGGTTCGCTTTCCGTGAATATTTTCTACAAGAAAAGCCCCCTCCTTCTCATAAAAAACCTCCAAACAATTTTTGTCCTTTGCACCTGCTCTAATTTTGGACCAGTGATTTTATATTTTACGAAAGGATTAAGACTTACATTCTGGTAAATATGCTTACGTTTTGCATCATGACATTGCTAGAAAAGCCATACTTTTGATACTATCTTCAACATTCTTCATTCTCACAACGTGAGATATGTTAGATATGGGAAGGCGTTCACCAAAAAAAATCCGTGAAAACTGTTATTTAAAATTATTGTAAAAATGAAAAATAATTGGTCAGAAAATTACAATTAGTGAGACCATTAATTCTGCATGGTCAAGAAGGGTCCATCTGTGCGACTGACCACCCCCAGCAGCGATACCAGCCCAAATGGATGTTTTCTTTAAAGTAACCAAATTATCGTTTGACCCCTTGTTAAAATACATGGCTTGATCGGGGCATGGAAAAGACATCATCTCATCCCATCGTATGGCAATCAAATGATACAAACCAAGAATTTTCAAAGGTAGAATATCCGTAATGTGGCCATTTTGAGATTAATAAAACATTAGATGTTTTCGAACGTCGTCGTTACGTATTCGAACTTATTCGGGCGCGGTCGTAAACATTCGGCGGTGGAACTTATGTTTTCGACGTCACCCGAATAATTCTGACGTCGTGCGAATCTCATTAGGGGTAGAGTACCTCAAGGGTTGGTGACAATGAAATATGCATATGACAGTAAAAGTTCTATACATTCTATATTATGGAATGTAAGAACGGTCGTGCATAAAATATGACAATCAGCATTTCATTTTTTTTCCACAGAAAATTGAAATCTAACCTGCCATAAGTGTCCGTCCATATATATAAAATGAAGCCGAATTGTTATCAAAGGATTGTCCTTTTATGTCGTAGATTATCTTATTAAGATAATCCAACTATATATGGTACATGATTAACATAGCGGGTTCTATGGTGTAATGGTTAGCACTCCGGACTTTGAATCCAGCGATCCGAGTGCAAATCTCGGCAGAACCTTAATTTTACGTTTACCAACTATGTTTCAAACTTTAAAGACGTACTTTTGTATGTCCAATACAGTGTAAGTGTTAGGGGTTTTTTTATTCACGATTTTGATGATCCGAAAATTTCATTTATGATAGACAAAAACAACCGACTATCATCTGCTTTCTTTGGTACTATCCATTCATTTTGCTTTGTACCATTTCATCATAAGTTTCTACATAGGACGCTACTGCTTTTCTCCCGAAACCCAGCATTAAAAACCTGGTCTTGGTCTTAACATCCATGTTCACGATGAACATAAAATTGATGGTAAATCACATTATGCTTTTCAATCTGGCATTTCTTATAAAATCAACAGAAACCTTTTTGACACGGAAATAGTGAACTTGAGAAAGTTATTCCATTAACCCAGTACCAAACGACAAAATTTTAGGGTGCTCCAAATTCAAAGATGTTGCAGACGACAATTCAAACTGAATGATTTCTATCAATTTTTAGTCTTTTTGTGTAGGAAATATTGTGGGAAATGAAGAAATTGCTTGTCACAAGCAATTTCTTCATTTTCCACAATGTTTTCCAAAGCCATTTTCTTGTAGGGAGTCAAAAAGAGTCACTGTGTGGTAATGGGTTAAAGCAACACTAGTAGCAATACCAAGTATCCTTCTCTCGTGCTACGTGTCAGATTTCATATTCTTTTGACCAGTCTTTGTAATTTTTGACAGCCGACAATGTTTTCCCGAAGGCTGCATATTTCAACAGGGGCCCCAATCTGTGAAAGTATTCTCAATAGACTAAACAATTAAATTGTACAAATTTGTCAGCCTTTCTTCAGCAACGAATCTAATTTGTCGGCAAATAACTAACTGTCCAGCCGAATTTGTCCGTGGCTGTCAGTTTCTACTACTAGTCAAAGCATTTATTCTTTCTTTCTTTCTATGGAAAGAATAAAAACCTCAAATATCCAACTCACACACATGTATGAATCAATCTCGTATTATTCTCATATAGAATGGCGATATTATAGTTACATGCATTTCTTCATGAAAAGACAACAAAAGGGATATAAATAAGAAAGAATTTGTGAAGAACACATAACAGAAAATATTGTGGAAAAAATAAGAAAATGGTGGACATCGTGTATTTTTTTTATTTTGCCTCATTGTTGTTCAAAGCTTTGTCTATTTGGGAAATCAAAAACAGGTTAAAGTTTTGGTAAGGCATGAAATACAAATCGTCTGTCTTTCTAATTTGTCCGCAAATAACTTAATGCCCAGTCTTTGTCTGTGGTTTGGTTTTTGTCCAGTTCGAGTCATCTGAGTAGATTCAAGAAGTCCTTACCAAAGCCACAAGTCAAATATCGCTGCTTTTTTGTTTTAAACTGCAGTTACGGGATTTTGTTGCAAAAGCGACGATATACTGTTTATACAATTGTATTGCTGTGAATAATATAGTTTTTTCCCCTGAAAATAATCCTATACTTTCTACCTAACACCAAACTACTACAAGGCATCTTTCCCGCCTAATTATAGTTGACAACGTTGCGGACCACAACCAACGCTCGTCAAATTCAGCGATATTTGAAAAATGTATGTTTAACATATTTTCTGAAAGGACAAGAAGCTGGTATGGAATCACAATAGTTAATATAACATTTTATTCAACATGAAACAGCAGTTAGCATGTTTATAGCCTACAATACAAGTATAAACAAATTTAACATACGTGGGAACAAATATTTCGAGAATGGAATAACTGTCTTGATGGTCACTTATAAAATGCCCATTGAATAAGTGCTAGAAACAAACTTCGGACCGTTTGTATTTTTTTCGTGCATCCGAATGTTATAGTAGGTGTTTTTTTCTGAGCTTCGGAAATGGCAGAATACGCGTGCCTAGAGTAGCCAACCCCAAAATATAAGTACATCTCGGCAAAAGTAGATTTTAAGATAAATGTTTAGTTCTTGAAACGTTATGTGTGTTTTATTACATTTCATGAATATTCCTGATGAAATTTCAAGCACTTTAAATGAAGAGAGTATAATGAAGGCATACTCCAAGAAATGTCTTTATAAATTTTATTTTCTTTTTTCAAAGAGTCCCGTTAAAGTTCAACAACATAAATTATCGAGGTTATTTAAAAACGAGATGCTGGTAGCTTTTTAAATATGTTTCCAGCATTGTAATGCGATAAAGCGTAACGAATGTCGGTGATAAAATTCCGGATATTACAACATGACACTAGAACTAAACCGGATATAGAATGACACAAGGAATTGTGGGATCAAGTTTTACGTAACGTGGTAGTTTTTACAAGGGAAAGACAATAGATTGTAACGTCTTTAATGGGTTAACCCTTTCCCAAACGGCACAATTTTAGGGTGATCCACTTAAAAAACTGCCACAAATGACAAAATGGATGTTATTAAAGATAGAATTTGTGCAAAATATGGCATAGAAAATATTGATTTTTGCCAATGTTTTCCCAACCCCTTTTTCATTAAGTGCGTCAAAACCAGGTTTTGTTTGGGCAAGGGTGAAGTCTTTCGGTATATCAACGCATTCCAAAGACCTAAACCTGTGCATATCCATTTTGCTGTCTTCAAAAACAGATTTTAACTGTCGTTATTCATGGCATTTAGGAAAAAGGCAAAGACAATAGTTTTGGAACGAAATGATCATTGACCAGGCTCTTAATCAGAACGCAAGTTTCATTTTGTAGAACTGCAATATTATTTGTTTGCATCTGCTTCGCTTGAGAATTTGTCAAACAAGACTAGGTTTTGACGTCTATAATAGGACACTAGACTTGCTTTTTTGCAAGTATATTTAGTTTGGTTCAGTTATATCATAATGTCAATTTTACGATGCTTAATAACAGTTACATATAGAGAAAGTGAGGTTTCATTTAATCATCGTGCAATGAAATCAATATATGTAGATATCTGAAGTGAAATATTTTTATACATTATACTCTGCAGGTGTTAATTTAAACTTGCTTTTCATCCTTGATAGTAGAGTGCATTATGATAACACTTATATCCAACAAAACCTTGTATAAAATCTATCTAATTCTGTACGGAAGTTTAAACTGACCCCCTTAAATATTTTATATAACTCTAAAAATACATGGAGTTATAAGAAATATAAATACTAAAATTGATTAAGTTATATATATAGACATTTATATAAGTATACATTATTTGCTGCTTTGTATTTTATCAAAATATATAATTGTTTGGTTTTTGTGTAATCCTAACAATTTAACTGATCCATTATTCATACAAGAGGGCCACGATGGCCCTGCATCGCTCACCTGAGAAGACTTTGAGACAAACAACTTGCAAACTTCAAACTTGCATGACCCACTTTTTACATGACCTAGATATCATCTAGATAAACATTCTGAACAATTTTCACAATGATGAGTAAATATTGAGGTTCTTACAGCAAAAACAAGATTTGACCTTTTGACCTAGTTTTTGACCTAACATTAGCCACTTTCTACATGACCCATTTATCATCAAGATAAGCAATTCTGAACTATTTTCGCAACGATGAATAAATATTTTGATTTTTTTTAAAGCAAAAACAAAATTTGACCTAGGTTTTGACCTCCCATGACCCACTTTATACATGCCCCAGGTATCATCAAGATAAATATTCTGAACAATTTTCAAAACGATAAAGTAAATATTTTGGTTCTTGAGCAAAAACAAGATTTGACCTAGTTACCTAGTTTTAGACCTCGCATGACCCACTTTTCACATCACCAAGATATCATCAAGATAAACATTCTGTACAATTTTCACAATGATAAAGTAAATATATTGGTTCTTAGAGCAAAAACAAGATTTGACCTAGTGACCTAGATTTTAACCTCAAATGACCTGCTATTCATATCACCAAGATATCATCAAGATAAACATTCTAAATTTTCACAATGATTGAGTAAATATTTTGGTTTCTACAGGAAAAACAAGATTTGACCTAGTTTCTGACCTCACATGACCCACTTTTAAAATGACCCAGATTTCGTCAAGATAAACATTCTGAACAATTTTCACAATCTTTAAGTATATATTTCCGTTCGTCAAGCATAACCAAGATTTGATCCAATGGCCTAGTTTTTGACCTTACATGGCCCACACTTTGGACATAACCTAGATATCAAGATAAGGATATTAAGGATAGTTTTGACTAAGTTTTGGGGCACAATTGGCATCTCTAGAGCAAAAGGAATGATTCTGTAATATTTGACCTTGTGACCTACTTTTTGACCTCGCATGACTCACCATTAATCATGACCAAGATATCATCAAGATAAACATTTAGGACCATTTTGACAAAGTTCTGACCAAAATTGGCACTTCCAGAGCAAAAGGGAGGATTCTTCAAGATTTGGCCTCGTGACCAAGTTTATGACCTGGCATGATCCACTTCTTGACATGACCTATATATCATCATGATGAAAATTCAGGACACTTTTGAAAAAAAAAATGGGCCAAAACTGGCATGTCCAGAACAAAATGAAGGATTCCTAAATATCATCAAGACAAATATTCTGATCAATATTTACAATGATTGAGCAACAAATGTAGCCCCTAGAGCAGAAAGAAGATTTGACCTAGTGACCTACTTTTTGACCCCATTATGGCCCCGACTCAAATTCTTTGGAGTATTTTGAAAAAAAAAAAAAAAACCATAGATCATATGTGTAAAATACGGTTGAATTCTGCCAAGTACTTTAGGAGGAGAAGATTTTTTGTAAAAAGTTGACGGACGGACAGAGATAGACAGATAGACATACGCCGGACAACAGGCCGATCACAATACCTCACCTCGAGCGCTACGTGCTCAGGTGAGCTAAAAAATGGAAATAGTTAAATGGTATATATAACACCAAATAAACAATTATTTATATACATTCCATATTTGTAAATGAAATAAAAATCTGATTTATATATATTTTCTTTATTTAAGTCCTTGTAAAATTTCAACTTATCTATCTGAGATATATATAAATCTATGAATTAATCGAGATAATTTGACAAATAAGGGGGTCAGTTTAAACTTCCGTAAATTCTGTCTAATTTTAGTTTTACAACAATATTTCTCAATATAAATCTGACATTTATTTTAGATATTTAAAAACAAAAACATTTTCGTTCTTGTCATTATGGCGTCTGTTATAAACAAATACAGTTGTGACTTTAGATTATGCTTTTTGGAGAGAAACCAATGGTATTTGGGCCATAATTATTTAAAACGGAAATTTTACACTAAAACCAAAAATAAGTAAGACAACCCCACTTAGCTAATAAAGAGAATGCTGGTAACCAGCACTGTCTCTCCCCATATTGTGTTTCTGCTTATCTCTGACACGCAAGTAAAGAATCCCTTTCCCAAACAGCAAAAATTTAGGGTCACCAATTCAAAATCTGTTGTAGACAACAGATGTAAATGAAGATAGGATTCGTATACAATACAGCATAGAAAATATTGAGGCCAAATGAGAAAATGCTGATTATCAGCATTTTCTTCTTTTGCTTCAATGTTTTCCCAAGCTTATTCTATCAGGGACGTCAAAACTAGTTCTTGTTAGGGAAAAGTTTAACCCATTTTCAAACGACAAAACGAGTGATCCAATTCGAAAATGCTGCAGACAAAAACAATGTTAACAGATACACCATATGGAACAGAAAATACTGAAGCAAAACAAGAAAATGCAGGTTGTCAGCATTTCTTCTTTGTCTTCAATGCATTCATAAACATTTTCTATTAGAAACGCAAAAAGCTAACCCGGACCTTGTTTTTAGAACGTTTGTGGAAAATCTTGTTTGAATTAGTCTAATGTTGTCGTCTGGCAAAAAGTTTAAGCAAATGAGGAAAACAGACCAATAATGGAAAGAATGAATAAATGAGAATTTCTCGCTTCATGGAGCAGAAATTTGAAATCAGTTTACAATTATTTGCTTCAGAAGCCGCGCTTAATTAAATGTTACGGCATCAAATAAAAGCTAAATGAAATTTTATTGGGCAACTATCAACTCTAGTAACCTTTGACCCGCTATCTTTTATATTTCTACCAATTTATTTTAACCGAAAATGGGTAGTTATTCCGTATTTACACATAAATGACTAGTCCGCAACTTTTGACAATGCACTGTGAAACAGTATTTCGGTTTCCGATTATGCATTAATAGAACGATTAACTATTGTGATGCTATTTTTCATATTCTTAAATCCAGTTGTCTGCATAAATGGTGGGGCTGTATATGCCATCGATTATTACAATACTTCTTGCAATATAATATTCAAATAAAACGAATAATGAGAAAATTGGAGTAAACCAAAACATATTGGTGAATCAAAGGCGCTGTGTTCAATATAAGAATCATATGGATACAAATTATTGTTGTAATTTTTGAGATAACATAAAAGTGACGCTTTTTGGAACAAATATTATTTTCAAAAATGCGCATATTCGCTTTGTGTTCTTTCACTTGTTTATTTCAAGGCATTTATTAGGCCCATTCGCATTATCTATGGAAATTTAGCTTACAACAAAATTGGGCCTTAAGGGGGAATGCTCCAGTTTTTCGGAACACTCGGTCATTATTGTAGTAAATCAAATGTTTCGTACCAATATGTTTCGCTACCATATTTTCAACAATATAACACATCAGTACAATTTACCATTTTCGACGGTAAAAGTGTATTTATTATGCGAAACTGATTTCCTCAAGATGGAATTCGATTATTTAGAGCAAGACAGTCGTAAGTGTGTATGCAGTTACCACTGTTTTGCGTCATTTTATTCATGTGTAGCTGATAAAAATTGCTGTAATTCACTAATAAGTGCGCTGACCTATACATTTTCTTTTTGAATTATTACCAGGACATGTTGCTTAATACAATGAGGGAGTTTTATCAAATTCTATTATGTATAACTTGAAATATTTCCAAAAATATGCAAATTTTGACATAAAACACTCCAGCTTCGTTGAACTAACTGAACACGTGAGCATGCTGTTTTATACATTTATAATAGCACATATTTTGGGTTTTCTGTTCTTATTAAATGTAAGACGTTACTTTAAATCCGTTTTCGGAACTAAACGATGAAAATATAACATTTTATTAGCATTTTAGTGACCTTGGACAGGTGCAAGAAATTGTGCATTTTTTCGCTGTAGGGGTATGTGATACGAATGCCTATAAAATTCAAACAAGATCGCTGACCATCCATCTTTATTCTATTTTTCAATTGGCAATAACATGTAATTTTAACATACAAAATGTAAATAAATTATATTATTGGGAAAAATTTTAGGAAACTGGAGCATTCCCCCTTAATACTATCTTATCACGCATATTTCGAAAAACAGAAATCACAAACATCAGAAATAAGCAAAGCTTATGTTTAATCTAACTGAAAAGTTAACCCCTCGTCATAAATAAGAAGCAATTCAGCTTCTTCGACCGGTAGATTGGTTTTCTTTTGAGTCCATTCACACAATTTTATCCCAAGAAATTCATATTTTGACTTTGTACATATAGTACTGAGCAAGGAGGCGAAGATGTGGTTTAGAAGACTTCTTGGTGCATTTTCACGGCAATTTCAGTTCAAGTAAGTGATATAGCCATATCCCCAAAACCACAGAGTCCGTCGTTTAAAACATAAAAAACGCCAGTCTTGATATTACATGTACATGTATACTACGTGCAAAGCTGGGTGTGAACGCCGCGTGAACTTACTGAATAGCGTACACGTTTCTTTTCGTTAACGATCGTTTTCTGTCTATGAATGCATGTTTATAACGACCATCAAGGTATACAACCCATCATTACCACCAAAGAGACAGAGGCGAAATTTGAAAAGCTCCAGTAATTCCTAAACTGTGTTAAATTTCCATTCAAATACTAACATAAGCATTTTGAACGGTTTAGAATTTTGAATTAATGCAAACGTGTGGAATTTTTAAACAAAAATGTTCTAAATTATCCCCCTTGCATATGAATATAGAGTAAAATAATACTTGTAAATTATTTTCTTCTTGAAGCATAATCTTGAAATCCGGCACGGTGAATCAACTACTGTGAAATGTATTTACAAGTGTGTGTAATTTGATGCATTTCGTATTGCTAGAAAGTGATGTTTTTAATGATGGGTTATATAGAAACATTTCTATTATATTTATAACTTCTAACAGGTAAAATATCATTGAGGTATTTAAGATAAGATGGCGTTTGTTAATTATTTTCGGGAAATGCACGTGTAAAATCTATCCGACAGAAAATTTAAAAGGACAATAAAAACTGGGTTCAGGGTTGAACCATAACCGTAAAATCTTGCCCTCCCTCCCAACTTTACGACCTTTAGAATTGATAATGACATTAAATGTGCTTATTTAAGGCATATGAACATCTTAATAATATATTTCTTGCTCTACTGAGCCCGCTGAAAGGCGAATTTCTTTGATGAATTAAGAATATTTTAGTGATCCCTTCCACAGGCCCGAAGAAGGGCAGGTGTAAGGGGCGAACTCGATTCGCTTCGTGAAATACCAGAATTGGTTCTTTTGTAAATTGAGAACCGAGTCAATAAAAAGTGGTCCATTCGTTTTGAGATATCAGTGGCATCCTGTGTTTATAACGGTGAAAATTGAAATTAAGGACATAAAAGGTGTTTTAATTAATTCAATCATTCAAATCTCAATTTTTCCTTTATTTCCGTAAAATATCCCAGTGAAAGCGATTGAAAACCCATACAATGTGTGCGTTTCTTAAAGATTATCAGCGAATTATGTATCAATTTGTTTGAACGAAAAAAAATGTTTTAATTTCGATCTTAGTAACTAAACAAGAATATATTTCTACTGAGCAAAATATCACTGCTTTTCTTTAAAAAAAACCTCGTAACTAAAGCTTGTTAAAAACTGTAGTTACGAAGTTTTTGAGGAAAAGCGACAATATGCAAACAATACATGTTTCAAACTAGTTTGACTGGTAACATAACGTCTTTTATAAAGCATTTGTTAGATAAGATCGCAAAACCACAATCCTTAATTAATAATACACAACGGACGGCGCAAATGCGATTAAAATCCTAAACGAGTCATTGTCTTAACATAGAAATCAAATTGATAAAAAATAGAATGTTTCCCAAGATGCTGAAATTCTAAATTACAGTTGGGATTTTAGTAACAATAAATTTACCCTTTCCCAAAATATCTCTAATTCTAACGACGGTGCGTACAAGAGCTTTAGAAAAAATGAGGAGATTCGGAAAATGCACTAGAAGACATCCGACATTTCCTTCTTTTTTCACATGCTTCTGAGTTAAAACATCCAAAAAAAAAAAAAAAAAAAAAATAAGTTAAATTGACTCAGTCATCTTTATCTCTTTTGAACCTGGAGAAGTCTACAATGTTGTTGTCTTGGAACCGGTTTTAACCATTACCAAAGCTATAGACTTGTCCAAATCCAAAGATTATTCAGACAACAATATCAAGTAAATTGAATTTTACATTTTTATGTCTTTTTGGGTAGAAAACATTGTGGGCAATGAAGAAATTGCTTGTTACAAGCAATTTCTTCATTTCCCAAAATGTTTTCTAAAGCCTTTATTTTGTAGGGCACCAAAATGCGTCAGTGTTTGGGAAAGGCTTAAATCCGCCCAATAGATCGAGGCGTGGTCGCCAATAAATTCAAAATGGAGGGTAGCATCTGTGCGGTTGTCAAAATTCACGCAATTGTTGTGAAATCTACACCGAATTTTGGTCGGAGGGTCGTGTAAATTGCAACCCGACTGTCACAATTAAGGTACCATCTCCGCTTAGACAACCCTTTCCAAAATGACAAAATTGTAGCCTGGTTCAAACTCAAAACGTTGCAGACAGCAAACCAAATGTTACAGAAAGCAGAAGTTAAGCAAGAAAATTTCAAAGTGGCGGGGGGAATTCTGGAAGTGAGCACTTTATTTTTTCCCGGAAATTCCTTTAAATATACACCAAAACTAGGACGTATTCGGGAAAGGGTTGAATTGTCTTATGAAATGGAAACAATACAAGTTTAAAAGGCTGATTGTCATGAACAGATTTCACCGCAATAAAGTTTATGTCTTTAGTTTGAAAGGAAGCAAATCGTTCTTTAATCTTTTCGAACAGAGACACAAATTTGAACACTATCATAGACGACACACATGTAGGACCAGAGTATTGTGTGCAATTCAAGGGCGCCAATAGCTACGTTATAATTTCAAAGAGATTCTTACAAAGGTATACAAGCACCTATGATATCATGAATTGAAATAATGCACATTCTACAGCGGTTTGTCGTTTATTTAACCACAGTTCTTATGTGAAAAGAAGCATAAAAATGAAATTTAGATTTTAAGTAAACGCAAAAAGGGATTAATTCGTGTAGCTCACATGAAATAAACTATCAGATCACTAAAAACTAGATAATTATGCTCTTCCCGGTCATTTATTGTGAGCTATACAACATCACAAGGCATTCAATATAGAATACCGAGAATACTTTGATCAGCAAACAATGTGAAATGATTATGTTTAATAGTGTAAAATAATGCGAAACACTAAATGCTTGTCAAAACCTACTTGCTGTAGGTTACAACAATCTAGGCTTCTCTTCAAAAGTTCAAATAGAAAACGATTTTATCTGGTTAACCGTGACGTAATTTCGGACAAACAAACAGTATTTCGTTGGTATTGTTATCAAAACTCGTAACTACGGCTTGATTCAAGCCGTTGTTACGAGATTTTATAACAACACCGACGTTTTATCAAAACATAACAGTTAAACAGGTCTATTTTTATCACAAAATTCATTGCCATTGTCATGATATGTACGACTACACCACAACGCCTCGATAACATTATAGTATAGCCCAGCAACATTAACCCGGGACATCTGCAAATGAAATGACTCCGCTTCGGCAATGTTTCGTTAAGACGCTCAACTAACGGACCTTGCACAAGAAATTTAAGTTGTCGTGAATTTGGGTGGAGTATACACACGAATTGTGTATATTTCCACACGTGAAGCATTTATGTGTCGTCATCCTGACATCGTGATGACACATTTGTAAAAACCGTTTACAGTGCACGTGCCATTTTCGAATATGAAATAATGTACTGAAATTAAGACGTGCAAAAATTTAAGGCTTCGAAGAGATACATTGTTCAGTACGAATAATTTGGAAAAGTTTTTAAAAATTATAGTCAGTATAGATCAATATTACCACGGGGTGGAACACGGCATAATAATGCATACTTGTGACCTTAAGGTGGAATGCTCCAGTAGAAAATTAAATGTTTCGTTCAATATATGTTTCTCTACCATATTTTCAATAATATAACACGTCATTACAATTTACCAACTATTTAAAACAGAATTCAAATCGGTGCCGTTTTAACAAAACTATTGAATTTTTTCTGAAATTGTTTTATCACGTAATTATCCACCGTGATTATGTCATTAGGACCCACCGTTGATCTCCATTGTCCGTGGAACCTAGATGAGTAACATGTGTTATGATTAGATAGTTTGTAGACTCAGGTAGGTCTAGATAGATGGATGTCCCAATGCCATGATGCCCTTCATAGAGCAATAGATAAGAGGGGTTAAGACATTCTAAGTTTGGTATTTCAAATGTTGTGGGTACTCATATGAATCGGTTTGGTGAATATTAAGGGGGAATGCTCGAGTTTCCTAAATTTTTTCCCAATAATAGAATTTATTTATATTTTGTATGTTGAAATTACATGTTATTACCAATTGAAAGATAAAATAAAAATAGATGGTCATCGATCTTGTTTGAATTCTAAAGGCATTCGTATCACATAGATCTACCCCTACAGCGAAAAAATGCACAATTTCTTGCACCTGTCCAAGGTCTCTAAAATGCTAAAAATGCTGTAAAATCATCGTTTAGTTCCGAAAACGGATTTAAAGTTACGTCTTACATTTTATAAGAACAGAAAACTTTGTGCTATTATAAACACGTAAATGTATAAAACAGCATGCTCACGTCGTGTTCAGTTAGATCAGCAAAGCTGCGGTGTTTTATGTTAAAATTTGTATATTTTTGGAAATATTTCAAGTTCTACATAATAGAATTTGATAAAACACCCTCATTGCATTAAGCAACATGTCCTGGTAATAATTCAAAAAGAACATGTACGAGGTACAGTCAGAAAGTTCCCGGACTGCCTTCGTACGTAAATTATATGCATTCGGATATTTCTAAAACTTATATACATAAAAAGAGGAAATCATGTCCGATAAGTACATATATCATTTATATTGATACAATACATATAACATATTATTTTACAGTCGCAAAAACATACATAAACAATGTACGGATCACTTTGACGTCGTATTTTACAGAGCGAAAATCAATGATTTCGGGTTAGTTCACAACTTTTCAAATTATCAGATTGATCTAGATACCGTACTTCCCATTGCGATACACATATGGAGCAAACGAATGAATTCGGTGTCAGAACATTTCACAGCTGACCTGGTCGAAGGCCAAAGCTCTTCGTTTGACTCAAACCTGCAACATCGGGGAAATTGCAATAAACAAGAGAAATGCTGAAATGACATTTTACTGAGTCCGGGCTACATTGCGTGTGGGACAGACAGTCTTTCTAAGTTTAGAACATTATGTGGTTCTTATTTTAATATCGGCACGATTATTCCATTAGGTTGGTAAGGTACATTATCCTTGTAAAATCAGCGTTAACACGCTTCTTAGGAAACTTTCAAAAACGTGGATCTTTTGCTCATCGTCCGTCCAAAGCCGCGCCTCCCGTCATGTGTACAGTTTAGACGTATTTTATTTTATCGAAATTATTCTATGAATTGCACCACGACAAATATTCCAACAATATTAGCTACATCGCCGAATGATTTCCATCGGTCGGTGAAAATGTCGGTCTTCGTGTCTAAATAAGCACGTTTTAGGCCGCTTATTGCTAAGATCATCGCTTATTTTCGCTCTTTAATTCCAAAATTTCTCGTGTCAATTAAACAAAGTTGTCCTAGAATATACACTGAAGCCATTGCTTGATTTAAAGAACTTCTAAATTTCCATAGGCGTCATTCCGGCCTTTACATAGACGTTAATAGCGCAGATTTGTTCCGTACGCTGTGATGACGTCGCATTGATTTCAGTTGCCTTTCATCCATTGCTATGAGAAATATGTGTGAAACGCAGAATTCTTATGCCACGACGTTAAAATTTTGAAATTGTTCAGAAAATATATTGATGTGATGCCATATCGAGGCTGCATGTAAAAGCGCCTGTAATTTTTAAGATATGGTCCTTTGAATTATAGTAAGAATATTGGGAAAAAGCGTTATTTCAAAGTGATCCGTACTCTTGAACACTATGATCTAACGTCTTAGAAAATTTTGATTTTTAACAAATTAAAACCACAAAAACGTAACAAAGTGGTAGTTTACATTTCGAAATTACTTGTTGAATAAAGACTTGAATAAAATACGTCGGAAAAAATACAATTCAAAGGCAGTCCGGGAACTTTTTGACTATACCTCGTATAGGTAATCGCACTTATTAGTGAATTACAGCAATTTTTATCAGCTACTAGTGAATAAAATGACACAAAACAGTGGTACCTGCATACACACTTACAACTGTCTTGCTCTAAATAATCGATTTTCATCTTGAGGAAATCAGTTTCGCATAATATAATAAATAAGCCTTTACCGTCGGAAATGGTAAATTGCAATGACGTGTTATATTATTGAAAATATGGTGGTATGGTACGAACCATTTAATTTCCTACAGTAATGACCGAAAGTTCCGAAAAACTGGAGCATTTCCCCTAAGTGAAATATTACATTTTGAAAAGTCATTAGCCCTTCTAATCTGTATCTCTGCCGTTTATCCGGCTTTAATCTTAAATGTTGAACCTAATTCATTTGGTATCCGTTGCTGTTCACGTTCTTTATGCCTAGTCACTACATTTTGTTATGACTTGCCTAAATAATGCGATTTAGATTGGTTTAATATGAAAGTTGCTACTGATTACAAGATGGATGTCAATGATCATGAAATTATGTTGACATGTAATAGATAGATCAGAAAAAATTGAAGGAAAGGGAGCAATGTTGGTTATCTGTATTTTATTCTTAGCCTAAATAAATTTTAGGATTTCCTAGAAAGTAAAACCAGGCCCCGGTTTCTCGAAAAAACTTAAGTACGTTCTCATGCTCAAATCTGAGCACCGTGCTCAAATCGCACGAAACACACGTGAACTTCAATCGAATACCCTTCAACGTTGGAAAGTATTCCTTTGAAGTTGAGCATGTTCTCATGAGTATATACTTAAGTTTTTTCGAGAAACCAGGGCCTGGTCCAAGTTTCTCGAAAATACTTAAGTACGTTCTTATGCTCAAATCTGAGCACCGTACTCAAACCGCACGAACTCCACATGTACTTCAATCGAATGCCATTCAACGTTGGAGAGCATTCCATTTAAGTTGAGCATGTACTCATGAGTATGTGCTTAAGGTTTTTTCGAGAAACCAGGACCATGTGTTCTTATGGATAGAATTGACAAAATATAATACTTATGTAAGCCCGGTATAGAACGACCAACTTATAGGTCGGTCCAAATTGAAACCATCTTCAAACATAATGAATATTGATAAAAATAGAAATTGTGTCCTGGAGTTATTGAGACAAAGGAGAAAAATGCAAGTTTCCAACGGTTTTTTCTGTCTTATTGTGTTCTTTTCTTTTATATTAGGGACGTAACAAATTAGGTCTTGTTTATGAAAAGGTTAGGCGTCTAATGTGTAGCTCTATTTCTTTATTCCAATTACCGATCTTTATCAGGTTAATGTGAGTATCAAGACATTAACCCTTTTCCAAACAAGTCCTGGGTTTGACGTCCCTTGTAGAATAAGCTAGGGAAAACATTGAGTCAAAAGAAGAAAATGCTGATAACCAGCATTTTCTCCTTTTGCCTCAATGTTTTCTGAGCTATTTTATACACAAATCCAACCTTGGTATACATTCATTTTGTCGCATGCAGCAGTTTTTGAATTGGATTACCCTAACATTTTGCTGTTTGGTAATGGGTTAACTCTTTCCACACAATTCCTGGGTTTGAGGCTTCATACCTCGAAAGTTGTCAACGTCAGCATTTATACATGTATAATATTATACTTTCAATGTTTTCCATGCAAATATGTGCTAATTACACCCGCAAAGTTTAACTTATAATGTTGTCTGCAATTGATTGCAATTCGTACTAGTCCATCTTTTTCTTTTAAAAAAAGTTAGGGTATTTATAGCTATTTCGTTTTGTAAACCACAAATCAAAACAATTACCACATTTAAACGGTAATGACAACATTTAGTATAGGTAAGAGGCGCTAGCCTCTTACCTACTTAGCGACACCATGTTCATAATTTGCTCTTATTTCATATACCGAGGTGTTGAGAAAATGTGACACAGAACATGCCGTTCACAAAACAAAAACATTCGTCATCTGTCATTGTCCTTTTGGAACTATTTTTTGAAGTCTGGATTTACCCTTCTCACCAATTGACTGTTAACATAAATATCTAAAACGAATTTAACAATAGAAGAAACACATTTGAAATATTAAACGGCTGTCTTTTATAACAAGTACATAAGACTTATATCAGAGGCCTTAAGCAAGATTACAGTTTGCGAGAAAATGACTTGGTCATCCTTAAGAATTCAACCTAAAAAATGATATGTCTAGGAAAAGGTAAACTGAAAAGAATAACTCTCAATTGTTTACATTAATGGGGTTAACATAAACAATTCCGATACAATGTTCTGAATTATCAAATCAAATCTGTCAACTAGACCTGTCAAAAAATAAGAAGCGGGCATTATGAACTTTTGAAAAGTATCCCAATAAGAGGCAAAATGTCGCTAAGGAAAGTTAATGTCTGGTGCATTTTGTATTGTAAATTTTTAATCAGTAGAAATTAATGGGCTTTAATGTTTTGAATTTTAATTTCAAAGGTTACATAAATAATGGTCTGTTAATAACGGTAACAATAAATTGAGGTTTTAGCACCATTTAAACCCGGTTACAAGTTCAAAATTTACAAATGAATGTACGAACATTGGCCATTTACCACCAAAGGAGTGTTCATCCATAACCAGTGTGTGTTAGTTAGCAATATCGTTATTATTCTACAAATAATGCATTTATATGCTTATTACAAGGTAAACCTTACCCAAATAACACATGGGTTTTGCGTCCCTAGTAAAGTAGAAAAGGCTTTTGATAACAAGATTTTGGTGTTTTGTATTTTCCGGTGCGTCAAATTTCAGGAATATTTCTACTACGTGCACAATCCGATGGAATATGACGGACATAAATGTCAGATCTACGTATTAGATAGAATCTGTATAGCAAATTCTACGCAAAATAAACATTCTAATGCGCGCAGCGCATTGAATGTTTATATCGCGTAGAATCTGCTATACACAATCTATCTGACCTATTGGTCGCCAGCGGTTTATTGGAGACAGGGCGTGATTATGTATAGACGTCACATAAACTCTGACGCAGCCCGTTTATGTGAAATAAAGCGGCGGAATTTCGAAATAAACTGAAATTCCATTGGTCCAAAAAGTAGGTCGAACACTAAATTTGATTGACCAATCGATCGCTTCAGCGAGTACAAGCCTTGTTGTTATCTCGAAGAGCTGTTGGACCATGTGAAGTTGACCAAGATTTTGTGCTGGAGTAACTGGGAAAAATGCTTCGTCTACACTCCTCAAACATTCTAATTGATCATTTTTAGGTCGGGAAATCTCTTTGAGATTTTCACGTCCTATAGCCATCCAACGCTTCTAACGCTTTTCTACGAAAACATCGTATCTGCCGCTTGTTTTAATCTGCAGATACGAGGTTTTCGATATAATTTGGTCGCCGCATAGTCGTTCAAAATGTCTGAGTCCGCCGAAAAAGTAGACCTACCTTTGAACAATTCAAACTTACTCAAATAACATAATCATCGTAAAGACTTTCATTTCCTAATTGTTTTATCAAAACAATGCAGCAGTTTGCTCATAAGTGCGAATACTATCAACTTCTCTTTTTGGCGGAAAGGTTGATTCGAACTATTCTAACTGGTGTGGCAGACTAGAGCAGACGAGAATTTCAACACCAAATTACTGCGCCACACAGTTCGTGTAATCGGACATTTCCGTGTAGCACTGGTAGATTCACGGAAAATCTATTTATATCCTGACTCTAGTCGAGTCCTTCTCCTTGTTCAATCGCTATGCGCACAATCGCATTTTACAACACATGCATTTTATCGGGTTATACGCTCACGTGTTAACACTTCGCGGTGTAAAGCTAGTCTCTTATGCTTTGACCAACTAAAGTTTTACCGTAACGGCGTTGACGGACTTTGAGTCGTCTTGAGTACATACAACGTAATTTTCGTAATTTATTCACCCTTATTAATCCAGGCTTAGGTTTTCAACAGGAATTTAATCATCTTTCTTCTACCTGGGCTTGAGATATAGGCTATTTATGAGTTAATTGTAGGCCTCTGTCTCTGCAGATGATAAGGGTGATAGAGCTATCTCTTTCACAAACGACAGAAAGAACAATCCAAAGTGAAAGCTAATGCGAAAAGCAAAGAGGTAAGCAAAAATAAAAAGAAAGCAAGATCTAGATTTGTGTGCAGAAAATACGAGCTCACTTTTTTCAAATTCTGAGTTTAACACACATATTATTAGAATTGTTGATCAATGTTTGTGGTCTAACCTTTACCATTATTTACAATGTGCTATATTGTAAATTTAATTATCCAAATCTGGTCAGTTCTCATGCCACTTTTGTGAACCATATCAAATTTAACTTCATTCCTCATTCTGAATTTTGCTCAGAAATTTTCCCGTCATAATATTAATATTTTTCATCGTGCAAAGTTTAACCTTTGAAGTTTCCTAAGCAGTAGAATGTAAAACTGCTCTCAGGCCCGTAGGAAGCAATGTGATAAGGGGAAGGGCTCAAAACTCTGTCCGGGTTAGTGTCTGAACATCTTAAGGGCTAAATTGGCCTTTTCGTCAATTTTCTATGTAAAATGAGGAAAATTCAATATTTTTGGCCAACATTTGGGGCTTATCCCATCCCGTAGCCCCACATGTGCCTACGGGCCTGCATAAAAAAGGGAATACTGTTGCTACGTGTAATGTCAAGTTTGTGTTGATAATTTAGATAAATATTAATGTAAAGTTTAGCTGAAGAATTGTTGAAAGACAGATTGAGACAAAGAAAAAAGGTTGAATATCAAAATGTTTTCGTTTTGCCACAATGTATCCTCAAACCTTTTTATAATGGATATCAAAATGATATAATGTTTTACATACCGTTAACCCAGACAATTCATCAAGGCAGTCCATCCGTAATGAGATTCATGCGACGTCGGATCTTTTCTGACGACGCCGTAAATATTTTTAACATACGGTTACCCGTTCAACACGGACACGTTACGGGTTAAAATAAATCGACACTTTCCACCGAATGTTTACGACATCACCCGAAAAAATACGACATCGTGTAATGGATTTGGTTTATTGGGGTTTTACACAGTTTTCAACTACTAGGGTCATATCGCGGCGGACCGTGTAATGGAGTAGATCTATATTGTTGACAATTACCCTTTCGTCTCCTATGATTTCTTTTCTAGAAATATCAAATTTTTGCTTATGTTAACTCGGGAATAAGAGTATAAGGATTAATTCTAATGTGCAATCAGATAACAACATTGAGAATATTTTACGAATTCAATGTAAATTTAAGAAAATTGACCATTTACTGTATTTCGAATCCTCTGTTTCCCGACCTTCAGTACTATCAGTACTTTGATTTATACTAGTTTTACTAGAAAACGGCTGAAGCATGAAAACTGAAATTTTGACAGTCGTTTACGTATGTAATGAAGATTTAGAATGATCAAATTATAACACCGATTGTTTTATATTTATTTTGTATCATGATTAAGTTATTGGCGAATAACATATTTTGATCAAATGTGCACGAAAAACGCGTGCGCTATTGTACACTCGTAGATGTTAGATACATCATGTCCTACGCAGCCTAGAACATAGGAATAACAGAAAACCTTACCAAAACCTAGGAACATGGGATACGCTAGAGAGATCGGCATGATCGAATTTGGCAAATGAACTATAGGGATATATTGTCAATAAATATTTTGACAGTTCTTTCGTTAACAGAAAATAAGTAATCTTCTATTACGGTTTCTGGTACATTTGACAATAATTTTCATGTTGTTAGAATTTTCAGTTCTCTCAATTCTGCCTAAAAAAGGATAGTTCTAGGAATTTCTAAGAACCGGAAGTAGATATGTTATTATCGCTCTCACAAAGCCGATTAACAACGTATACCCGTTCGGCCCTTTACATAGTTAGATTCAACTGTAATTTACAAAAAAAAAAAAACATTAACAGCGTAATACGACTAATAGTAATATCCATTTTTCGGTCATTTTCAGGCATATCTGGAGACCATTCTTGTCAACAATGTAATTCCTGTGTCATTATTTGATAGTTACTTTCCGCACGTTGGCTTCAAACCACATTCAAAACATTCATTATGTTTGAAAAGTTCAATATTAGCCCCATACAACACAATGGTTTGAGGGAAGAGAATTCAGACAACCATTCACAACGCAACATTTTGGACGATCTGTATCGTGTTGTCATTCACGAATGGAGAAAAAAATCCAAAGGAAATACACCATTATCTGTGAAAGAATCACCAGAATGCATAGACAAGCCATGATTAAAGCTGCTTGAGGAAAACACGTCATTTGCCACTGTTTGTGACTTTTCATTTGTAGGGGTGTTTATCTGGTGCCATCGTTTTGATATTGTTTTGTAATAAGATGTTATTGAAACTGTGTAAATTATGATAACCGAATACATCAACTGGTGATATCAAAATGATTATGTTTTGAACGTAGTTGTAGTATGTACTACCCAAAATATGAGATGACCAATTAGAACTTTTGAGTACTGTACATGTATATGCTCAATGTACTCTCATCGGCCGTAAAAATAACTTAGAAATCGAGTAAATAAGAAATGAATCAACTATCCCCAGTACTTTCCTGATTATCTATTTTCTACTCTCTGAAGACTGCAAAAGAGTTTGTGTTCCTACATGATCTAACAAAAGATCGTAAGATATTGTGCTAAAGTAACATTGTCGCTCTAGAAATCTAATGTGCAAATGTATGAATTCTACAAGAATTTAAACACATAATTATGTTTCGTAGTAAGACGAATAATTATGAATTATTCTGTTCAATGTACACTTTCTTATTACCGTTCAAGCAAAAAATGTGGAATGCGATGGTAGGGAGGGAGAATTTTTATGTAAATATCTATATCTGCGGCAGTTTGGACGACCTCCAAAACATGAAGTTCCAAAAACTCCTATGTTTTATTTCTGTATCACATTAATAGTATAACAAATGCACAGACAATGGCATTACTTCTTTCGACCGGACAGAATTGATTGTCATTGAAATTCCACAACAAAATAGACAACGAATTTCATTGACAAATTATGTTTTAGAGATTCAGATTTTACATTGTTTTTACTCGATTTGTTATGTTGAAATCTATGTATTCTGAATACATATATACGAAGCTAAATATGCGTCGTAAAAGACAATACCGTTATTGGCTGTGTTCCGATGGACCATGATAATTTGTGTAGACATCTGTAAATGAAATGAAAGTTGAAAACCCGTTCTTCACACCCCGGGCGACAATCCTTGTACTGAGCTGTTATTTCTCTCACAATAACCAATTATCGATCTGACTGCACAATGGTGCAGCATTTGTAATGCAGGACGGAAGTTAATTTCAATAACAAAACGGTGCATTACGGGAATACAAAGTTTTGAATTTCAGGGCGGGAAATTGCTGCGTGCACATGAAGAATTTCAACTGTGGTCAATTTACAGGGTACATAACTTTGTAAGTATGCACAGATAAGTAAAATTTTTACATAGATGACCACAAAAGGATTCCTGACCGGTCTTGGGTCAGAAATTCCTTCAATGTGACATTCGTTATGCTTTAAACAAGTAACTTCAGCAGTTTATTGTAACCGTTACGTTAAACATTAATTGAGTTTGAAGGTCTTAAAGCGTAAATTACCACTTATAACATCAAACTTCAGTTTTCTTTACTCCGTGAATCGTAAACAATTAGGTAATTTACGAGAATAGAGGCACCATTAAGAGATTGGCAAAAACAAACTTAATGAAATTGGATCCTCAGCAAATGTCAGCTCATTTCGGCGATTTCGATTGTTCAGTTTAGTCTGCGAGAATACAAGATTGGACAATTTCACGCATTTTTTACGCAATGACGCTTCAATCACTTTGATAACCTTTTCACCGATAGGAAAGGTCGCTCTCGAATATGACATGTGAATGGCGATTAGGACTGTTTTGCATCTGTTATACTGAGATTTTGAAGTAGTTGAGATCTTGTTTTCTGTCTTTAAAATAACTTGTGATTAGGTTGTTCTGCTACACCTTCTTGATAGGGTTATGTGATGTCACGGAGGTCGAGACGGCTTCATTATTTTAACGGGTCATGAATAATTTATAGAATTTAATGTCCCGCTTATTACTTCCTTAAAAACTTCAAGTATGTGACAGCCTCTATTACCCATTTATTAATCATGTTCTGTTTGAAGAGGGATACCTGTCTGCACAAGGAAGAATCACAAAGACTTCTTCCAAATCGTCGTTTTGCAACAAAAACCTCATAACTGCAGCTTGTTTCAAGCTGCAGTTACGAGGTTTTTGTTGAAAAACATCTGAATGCGTCATGCAATCCCTTCAAGAGCTCACTTCCGCAATTAATCCTCGTTTGTCAGTTAGCTTCAGTTCCCAGCGCTATGTTGGTTTTGTGCAATATGTGCACGTCACAAAATGATGTAATGATCATTTTTTCTACACACGATGTATTTTATGGGTAACAAAGTAAGATGCAGGTGTGGCCCACTGCAGGACATTCATTTGGTGCATTTGTATCAGCAGGGAAAAATGTTTGCGGTTGCCAATGGCTTTGCGTCAACATGGCACGATTCTGAAACATGCGTTTTGCACAACATTGATGACATACGTGCCATAATAATGGCCAAATCTTGGAAGATTCTCATTTTTTACGTCTTACAAAGACGTTTCTGATTACAAACAACAAGAAAACATGCATTTTCTTCACCCTTCCTTGTCTTAAACATACGGTTCACTCCTTCGGTGGCATTGAAAATCACGTGGCCTAAATTAAGATTAGCTGCTCTCAGATTGCCGTTTTTAAACATTATTATCAAGATTTTAACTACTCCTTCCTCAATGCAAATTATCCTATATCCGCTTGCAGCAAGCAAGTTAACTAGAAGCAATTATTTTATGATGCAAGTTGATTAAAAGACTATTTCTATAGCTCGTTTAAGCCGTGACATGGTGTCAAAAAGATTACTAACTTTCTATTTCGTTTACTCCATGGACTGCAAAATCATGTCGTGCACAATCCCACCATCTGCCGTGCAAGAGAAAAACAACTTATTAATTGTTCTTTGTTATTGACGAATGCCGGCTAGCCTTTCATGTCTTACAAAGAGGCTTTTCAGACGAAAATCAGCGGCCTTGGTGCCTCGTGCTTCGTTTGGATATGCATCTTTGCCAGACGAAATACGAGAAAAGGCGAGAATCGAGTGAATGACTTGAATGCAGCTTTAAGACCATCAATCAAAATTATTTTTGATAGAAAATCGCGAAAAAAATCACGTAATGATCGGAGATATATGGAACTGTTCAAATACAGTTAATTTTGTATTACGCGCGCTACCCAAACTTTGTAAACAAACCCATTAAATGGCGGGAAAAACAGTTATTTCCAATAATACAATCTGCATTGGTGACGGCGCACTGCATATAATACTCTGCAATGCACAGCTTGTCTTATTCTTCCCTCATATGCTCACCATTTTCATCATGTGATTAATTCATTTGTATTTCAGTTCAGATTAGTCTTTTGTCAATAAGAAAGCCTAATAAAAGCATCTAAGGTCATCGCAACCAATGTACTTGGAGTACAACACATGTTAATGTAAAATAAAATTACTGTTTAGTTGGAAAAACGGCCAAATGACAAAAACAAATGTATCGTTGTTTTAGAATCTTGCTTGTTTCGAAAACAAAACAGGGTTATGATATTCTTTTAAGACATGGCCGTTCAAGATGACCGATACGGCATCGTTTCTTGTGATATCCGATTTTTTCTGTTTCTTTTGTCTTGTGAAAATTGGTAATTACAGGTTAACATTACAGGTACCGTAAAGTCTCTATTTCTATGTGCACGCGAGTAGTGTATTCTTCTTTTGCTTTGAAAAAAGATTAATTATTATCCTTTACTACATGGGCAATTTAACTTGAAACCAAGCGAAGTTAAATTATACAGACAGACAGACATTGTAACATTAGATGGTTGGGAAAATATTGGATATTTTGTGACTTTTCACACATACGCATGCTTGCAATCACTATCAAAAAGATTGGTAGTATTTTCAAACGTTATAGACAGTTTGATTTTATTTGCATCGAAAGAGCCTTTTTCAGCCTTAATATATTTTTACTTATACTTGTACGAGATTGAATCTGGTAAAGAGGTTTTCATAGCATTCGAGATCAAACTCGACGATGACGATGATTTGTCTGCAATGGCGTTTGGGAAATGCGTTGAGAAACACACAATGACACACACAAACCTGACATCACCATTCCAAGAATGTTCCAAAATGGTAGGCATTTGCAGAAACCGTGATCAAACATTGACATAAGTTATCGTCGCTTTTCAACAAAAACCTCGTAACTGCAGTTTGTTTTCAGTCTGGGTTTTTGTTGAAAAGCGGCGTTATGCCGTGTACATGTACCTGTTGTCGGTCAGATCAACTAGAGAAACTTTATTCGTGGCGTGGAACCATGTGATATAATAATTTTAGAAAATTGTCAATAATTATAGAATTCAATCTATCTGACCAATTTGAATTCGGTTTGAAGCAGATAAGGTATGAAAATGCCCGATCTTACTTAGAATGAGGTAGATCTGTTACAAAATCGCTGATTAACCCTTTCCCAAACGGCAATTTTTTAGGGTGACCCACTTCAAAAACTGTCACAAATGACAACATGAAAGTTATTAAAGATATGATTTGTGTGAAATATGGCACAGAAAATATTGAGGCAAAAGGAGAAACAGCAGTTTCTTCTTTTGTTTCAATGTTTTCACAAGCCTTTTCTGTTTGGGACGTCAAAACCAGGTCTTGTTTGGGAAAGGGTTAAAAGTTAATGACAACCAATTTAAACTTGTGTTGGTCGACAATAACTTTTATTCTGGTTGATTTGTAAAATACCATTCGCCCTCAGCACATCGCCTGCGTTTTCCCGACTTCTCTATGTCATTTTTTTCAAATTGGCCATATATTACTAGATCTAAAATTATCAAAACATACAGAAAATTGTCGGTGGGAAGTCAAAACCTCGTAACTCCAGCTTATTCAAGCTGTAGGTACGGGGTTTTGACTCCCCACCAACGAAATACTGTGGCACGTGTTTCCTCGTCATGTAATTCTCCAATCAAACCCGACCAAATGACTTTTTCTGATCTAGATACAGTCGACACGTTATGTCGACATCGGATAAGTCGAATTTCAAATCTGGTCCCGTCCTCACCTATTGACATAAATTTTTCAACACAAAATAATTTCGAACTGAATATAGCCATTGAAATATAAATGGAAAAGGATAGAAATTGCTCGACACGAGCAATTTCTTTCCTTTTCCTACTATATTTCAATAATATTCGTACTTGATAAGTTTCAAAAAACGGTCACATATCAAATATCTCGAAGCCGAATAAAATCGGATGAGTCGAACTCCGGATATATCGAGGTATTTTGACAGCCCCCTCCGACTTCGACACAACGAGTGTCGACTGTATCTTATTCTGGTAGGAAGCCCTAGAAATGTAGATCAAGCTCTGTCACATCGAGCACTCCCTATCATTCATACCGAATGATCTCGATCTGAACTTGGTCTGATCGACAGTGGGAATAGCATTGATTCAAACTTAGTTGTCAAGAATATAATGCTATGTCATTGATTAAACCAAAATTTTCGACGATGGATGTTTATTTTGTGCTAACTTTAAATGTTAATTGTTAAACATGTATTAATTCGCCAGACAATCAAATAAACATTTCAATGCTCTTTATTACTTGTGCCGTACAAATAGGTTAAGCATCCAAAAGTAATAAAAACGGGCATTTAACCAAACCAGATGACAGTAATACATTACAATAATGTGAACTCGTCAAAAATATATTAGTATTATCAACATTTATCAGTAGAAATTAGCCCGTACTGTAGTATTTGTTGATTTGACTGCTGATGAGTTTACAGTTCGGCTGTATAATGATTTGTTTAATCGGTTTTATTCAATTGAGCATGCACGAATATCGTTTTAATCACGATACTTAAATGATTATGGATTAAATTAATATTTTTCTTAAAGTTTATACATTTAGCACTCTGGATTTCGAAGAAAACGAAAAGAGAGTCAACATTGACTGAACTGTTAAAAGTATACGGACGGTTTAAGTGTTGGCGATTGCCCTTGCAAGTTGTTGAACCGAGAATCGAGTAAGACCCGAAACCATAATCAATCGGCAGCAGACATTTTTTCTTTCGTTATTGCAACTGGTGGTGAACTCGGCCAAAGCGTTTGACGTTTTTTCGCGATCATTGTATTCCGTCGGTGTTGTTATAAAATATAGTAACTACGGCTTCGATAAAGCCGTAGTTACGAGATTTTAAACAACACCGACGGATTGTCAAAACGTATCGGTAAACCCGGTCTATTTTTAGAACAAATTTATTGTTGAACAAATTCATTATTATTAGAAAAAGTTTCCAATCAGATCTTTAAACTGACATTTAAACGCAAAATATCTGTACCTTGTTGTAGCGAAAAACGCTACTCGCTTTGGCCGAGTTCACCACTAGTGATTGCGTGAGTTGTACAGCTTCTATTATTATCTATCCTACAATATGGCTAGTAATAGATCCATTCCACTCACATATATAACATAGATAATTTCGTAGTTCTGCTTTCGTAATGAACATCTTAGAACAATAGGATGCTGTAAAATCGGCGTAGTTACATTACAATTTTAGCATAATTCTGATATATAACTTTCTCTTGTTTCAACGACACAAAAAGTCAAACAAAGTAATAATAGCTTTCTTAATATAAACACAAAAGTCTATCATCTTCTTTTTCTTCCTCCGTTGTGTGCTGGACACAAACAAAGGTATAGTCGCACTGTGTTTAACTATGTACATGTGTGAAGGAAGGATTTTGTACAGTCTTGAAACAGGAAAAAACATCTATCCCGGCCTAATGCACCAGGTCGGCTCCAACGCAGCTCTTGAGCGATAGTGCTCTAGCTACGGAAGCAGGCAGAGAGTTCCAGAGTCGTATGGTGGAGGGGAAGGAAGACCTCTTGTATGCCGCTACCGAACAGTATGGTACCAGGAATCGGATCTCGTGGCCTATTGTCGCTGTACTGGAGGGGATGAGAAACTTTTCGGTTGGTATGTCTTCTTGACGACCCGGTACATCATGACTGTCTTGCTTCTTGTATTGGAGGTCTTCCTATCCCAGGTCCAGGATCATGGCTGAGACACTGCTAGTTCGGCGGTAGTCATTCTGGCAGAAACTTGTTTCACGTCTCTCTACTGTTTCTGACTTCCTTAAGGTGGCCGAATGCGATTCCATAATAAGAAAACTGCCCTAGAGAATTGACTCATACTGTCGCATGTTATAAAGTGAATCCTTACTGACATTTTAAGATAATAAAAAAGATAAGTCACCATCTAGGGAAAGAATGGGGGCCGTCTCAAAACCAGCACTGAAATGGCTATTTTTAAAATGGAGGCCAATGGGAAATTTGAATATTTTTACACAGATGTTAAAAAATAAAGAATTTCTGCCCTAGAGAATTTGATAATATTTTGTAAATTGATGAACCTGGTCATGATCTGTGAAATAAAGAAATAAAAAACAAAAGTCACCACAGTACGAGGTGTGTCCATAAAATACGTAGACAGGTCCACAATAATAAGAAATAATTGCATGATATATTTAAAATTTACACCAGCGTGTGCAGAATTTTAATATGAATATGTGTACCAAATTTTATGAAAATACACGCAACAGCTACAAAAATACACATGGAACAAACAAGTAAAAAACCATACACGGGGCACTTTGACGTCGTTTACGACGTCGACATTACAACTTTTTAAAGTACTCTCCACCCGCGTTCACGCACTTCCTATGTCTGTCCACCCATTTGGTTTACGTTTTGCGGAACCACTCTTTCTTGTATGACCCTACAGAGGAGCGAACAAAGTACTTTAGTTCGTCTAAGTCGGCAAAACGTTTGCCTCTCAGATCCGCCTTCAATCGCGGAAAAAAATTGCAAAGTCCATAGTCCATAGTCCAATGACTCGACACACCTCCTCAACATCCCGATTGCTTCGCCGAGGCCTTCCCGGTCTAGTCTGGTCACAAATATCTTCCAGTCCATCCGTTAACCGTCTATGCCATTTAAACACTAGCGCTCTGGACACGTCAGCCTTGCCTCGTTGCATAAACTTGAATGTTTCCGTTGGTGTCATGTTCGCACCGACACAGAATTTAATAACGGCGCATTTTTCTTCCCTCATAGCAGCCGGTTGTTTATTGCTTATAACGTCTCCTGGCAAGTTGTTGACGTTCAAAACTTCCGGTAAAACGTGAAATGACGTCACTGCTGAAGTGAGTGTATTTCCTGCGTTTTTTTTTTTTAAAAATGCGACAAAAGACAAGTTTTATGTCTTTTTATTTTCAAATATCTGAAGTGCCCCGTGGTAGTGTTATGCTGTTGCTATGGTGACGGTTTTGCTTGTACTTACTTTCGAAAACAATATAAAATGTAGCATGAGTATTTAAGAATAAATGGACCTTTAAATTGATAGTGTTTTGGGATCGATAAAACTACTATTTGGTGGAAAACTTTGGTTGTCTACGTATTTTATGGACATACCTCGTATATGAATTGGGGGTTGTCTCAAAAGTGCCGGAATAGCAGTGTTTCAGCTGCTTTTTGACGCAAATGTTAAAATTTTAGAACTTTCTGCCCTAGAGAATTTGATAATATTTTGTAAATTGATGAACCTGGTCATGATCTGTGAAATAAAGAAATAAAAAACTAAAGTCACCACAGTATATGAATTGGGGGTTGTCTCAAAAGTACCGGAATAGCAGTGTTTCAGCTGATTTTTGACGCAAATGTTAAAATTTTAGAAATTTCTGCCCTAGAGAATTTGATAATATTTTGGTAATTGATGAACCAGTTAATGATCTGTAAAATAAAGAAATAAAAATCAAAAGTCACCTCAGTCACCTGAAGAATGGTGTGAAGGCATCATAGTTCCTATATTTAAAGGGGGTAGTGACGAAGCAAAAAATTATCGCGGAATTACACTAAATAACATATTATCTAAGATTTATTCTAAATTACTTGTTAACAGACTTATAAAATGGGCAGACAAGCATGAAAAATTGATAGATAACCAATATGGCTTCCAAAAGAACAAATCTACAGTTGACTGCGTATTCATATTGCATGCAATTATTTCTAAAACATTGTGGGAAAAGAAAAAGTTATATGCAGCATTTCTAGACTGGGAAAAGATGTTTGATAAAATTGATAGAACATTATTATGGAAAAAACTTCTTGACCATAATTTTAGTAATAAACTTATTGTAGCATTGAAATCAATGTATAATGTTGTAAAATCTTCCGTTAGGTACAATTCACTAAAATCAAACCCTATTGTGTCAAATATTGGAGTTAAACAAGGGGACCCGTGTAGCAGTATCCTATGTTTATTTTTTATCAATGATATATTACAACACATAAATAGTAATATAGATGGTCTCTTCTCACTAGACGATCTTACACTTTTCATGTTATTATTTGCCGATGATGTTGTGGTCTTTTCACATGATCCTAAATCACTGCAATCTATATTGAACGATATCGAAAACTACAGTAATGCATGTAAACTTAGATTAAACGTAAATAAGACAAAAATACTGATTTTTGAAAATAATCGCAGAACGCCAACAAGCTTTGACTTTTTCTTACACAATGAAAAAATCGAAATTGTAAATTCTTTCAAATACCTCGGTGTTTATTTCTTTAAAAATGGTAATTGGACACGTACACAAAAGATTATCGCGCAAAATGCAAAAATATCCTTACATAACCTTTTTACTGTTTGCAACCAGTTAGATTTGTCAACATCAAAAAAACTCGATCTTTTCGACTCTTTAGTAATGCCTGTCTTAAACTATTCTGCTCAGGTATGGGGTGTACACCCTTGTAAAGATATTGAATCTGTCTTCTCTAAATTTTGCAGAAGAATACTGAATACCAAACCTTCAACTAATCTAAATGATTTATATGGCGAACTTGGCCGTACGCCAATGTCTATACACAGCAAACTTATAATAATCAAATATTGGATAAAGATTCTTCGTTCGAAACCAGATTCTCTTTTATTCAAAACATATCATTTGTTGAAAACAGATGTAGATAATAGAATTACATATAGGGGTAATAATTGGGCACACTTTGTAAAATAGACTTTAGAAGAAATAGGAATGCGTAATATTTGGGAAATGCAATTCGATATAGAAATAAACTTTGAACCAATACAACAGCGCATACTAGATATATTTAAACAAAATTGGTACTCCGCTATAAATAATTCCCCACGTCTTGAAACTTATAGCTTATTTAAACATGATTTTATATTTGAAACTTATCTTGATTTTATCAATGAAGCAAAGTATAGAACATCCCTAACTAGATTTAGGCTTTCTTCTCACGAACTGGCTATCGAAAGTGGTCGATTACTTAACATACCCCATAATGAGAGAATATGTAAAAATTGTAACGCCAACCAACTAGAAAATGAATACCACTTCTTTTTAACTTGTTCAAAATTTACTCACCTTCGATCGAAATATATAAAGAAATACTATTATACCTGGCCAAACCTTCAAAAGTTCATAAATCTAATAACTTCTTCCTCTAAAACTAATTTAATTAATTTATCAAAATATTTATACTACGCGAACTTGATTCGAATCTGATTGTAACATCATGTGCTCTTCTGTTAATCCATGTTCTGTTTCTCTGTTATACTGTGTGTTTGTATTTGCTATAAAACATGTAATGTTTTTATGCAATAAAATATATGTATGTATGTATGTATGTATGTATGTATGTATGTATGTATGTATGTATGTATGTATATGAATTGGGGGTTGTCTCAAAAGTGCCGAAATAGCAGTGTTTCAGCTGATCTTTGGCGCAAATGTTAAAATTTTAGGATTTTCTGCTTAAGAAAATTTGATAAGGATGTGGTAATTGACGAACCAGCAAATGATCTGTAAAATAAAGAAATAAAACAAATGTCACCACTGTACATAAACGGGAGACCGTCTCAAACGTGTACTTTTCCACAAAAAAGCAGCCTTTTAGCTCGATTTTTGTATAGCTATTTGTACATAGTTATAGGAAGTATTGACCAAAAACAGTAATAATCATGATCGTAATATGTTGCTTGTTTGATTAAAACATAAAATAGATTTTAAGATAAATGTTTGACGTCTCAAAATTGTTTTATTCTATTGTGGGAAAGGCAAATTTTAGGCCTAAATGGCTTTGGAATAAGCTATATTTATCTAACATTGGTGTAATGTCTTGAACTGTAGTGTGAAAGAGGAACGTACTAGACAAAAGTCAGTAGATTCCGATATTTCGAACCGAATTTGGACTTTTCCAACGATAGATTCGTCAGAAATCGGCCGATTTTGTGTATCTTAACTTTACCGTATTACCGACGTCGTTACTTTGAACGCCAAAACGCACGTGTTTAAATGACGTCATCAAAACATTTCAAATACGGCCTGATATATTTTCACGTTTTATTCTTGTTCGGTGAAAAACTGATGCAAAAGTTTGTATAGTTTAACTAAAAAAATGTAACGGATCTAACTTTTTACCTTTTTTTCTGAAACTTTAGGTCGCTAACTTTTTTACGACAACATGCGCGTTTTGGATGCGCACTCGAATCGACTTCGGCCACCTTAATTCATCCTTGGTCGAAGAATCCCAGACTGAGGCCGCAAAATCTATTTAGGGGCGTCCATGTATCATGTAGCAGGTTTCCTTAATGTTCGAAAATGCAGTATTTTACCCTTTCCCAAACGACAAAATTGTAGGGTGATTCAAAAACTACCACAAGTGACAAAATGGATGTTATTAAAGAAAGGATTTATGTAAGATATGGCACAGAAAAATATTGAGTCAAAAGGAGAAACTGCTGGTTTTCAGCAGTTTCTTCTTTTGTCTCAAAGTTTTCTAAGCCTTTCTATTTGGGACGTCACCAGGTCTTGTGTGGGAAAGGGTTAAGCTGTATTTACGACATTTCTAAAAGAACACAGCGGCATTCTTCGTTCAGTGGTACAAAAGGTGTTATAGCGGTATTTAAATTAGACTACCATTCTATTGATCAAATACGTATCTTCAAATGAATGCGATTGTTGGTTATTATTTGAAAGAACGTGAACATTCCTGGTAAACAAATTAACGAGATGAAGTAAAACAATGATACACTCTATAGCATGTGTTGTCCTACGTGTTACAGATGCTTTCTCGCCCACTTTTGGAGTGGTTGTCTTCAAAACTAGCTTTACATATCGTCGTTGTAATTGTAAAACCTCGTATCTCGTTTTTGGAAAATTTAAAGGGGAGGGAAAAAGTGTAATAACATTTCCCAAACTGAAATATTGTTTTACTTGAAATTCGGACATATTGCTCACAGATAATGTGTCATTAAAACAGATTAGCAGATATATCCTAAATCCTACAAGAATTGTTTTAACTGGACACACAAGATTTTGCTTTGAAAATTGCAAGAATCGACATTTACACCGACGATATGCAGATATGGCATTTAATTTTTCTATGCTCCACATTTTGGCTTCGTCTGACATGTAACGTCGGATACAAACCCATATCTTATCGACTTGAAAACTTATGCCTACGTGGTTGTACACTTTTGGGGTTTTTGGGAAGCAAATTTTGCAAAATTTGCTTCTCTATGCAGCCACCTCTCTCTGCACTTTACCATTCCCTGCATGCCACGAAACATCTTCCGGTCCTCCTCACTATAAATAGTTATATCAAAAGCAAAGATTAATGAGGTAACAGCCATTCGAATATTCAATATGTAAGTCTGAAGTTATACATGTAGATCTACAAATTGAATTGTGTGACTGAAAATGAAACATGCAATTGATCATGTCCATAAGAGAAGAAAAGACCGACGTAGTAATTTGCTTTATTATGGTTCAAAGATCAGTCCAATAGCCTTCCTTGTAAAAGAGTCAGTCAAGTTTACTGAACCAAATCTATAAATAGTTAATTTACGCAAACGAAGGTTGTGCTAAAAATAGATACCCGGTACGACAGCTCCAGCATTAGACTGTTCACATGAAAGAATCCGAATTCTAATCCGACCAACCACAGCAGAGATGGAGGATATGGAGCGATGTTCACAGTTCATGTGCTGGGCGTTGCACAAAGACAGAGCACACCTTCTATCCAACACTTAGTGCGTAAATAACTTGTCCTCTTGTACATAATATGACCATTTCATTAAAGCCCAGTCGCGACATAAAATATAACTATAAACTTTCTATTTTTAGGCTAGATACATAGACAATTTAGAAAATTAGTTATTCTTTGTGACGTTACGTAAATATATATCGAAACCCTGAAAATTTCTCATTCGCGAGATATATCCTCATAGAGGAGTGCCACAAGTGGAGTAAGGTCACCTAGGCAAGTACTTCCTAGGTCGTAGGGGGCTAAAAAAGTTCTTTGAATAAAAAATTGATCCCTTTTCTGGTGATGCCTTGCTCTCTGCATGAATGATTTTGAGCTCAGATTTCCATTGGATTCTTTTCACGGTGTACAACCCACGTGACTTGTGACGTCATGAATCGGTCAGGATTGGATGAGAAATGGATAAAATTTGGTCGCTTCGTGTAAGACTTTTGCTAATAACTTTCCTTATACTTGTCGTATCTTTACAAAATTTGGACGAGAGCCGTCCTCGTACAATGCCTGACCAACGGCGAACAAGATTTTAACCACAAATTCTAAGAATTTTGAGTTTATTCGAACCGCGTGATTGGAAGTCAAAGTAATTTCTGTTATCTGGATCGGAGCGATTTCATAAAAATCATGAAACATGCCTTTTAGACAATATTTCTATGACGCCGTGTCTCCTAATTAATTAAACGTGTGTTGCAGTACTAAGATTTGGCGTTAAACCGCATCGTCATGTTAATCTGGTTATATTTTGAAAAGAAATGTGTAATGACATGGATGGGAAACTGAACAAAATAGACATGGATCGGAGCTAACAACTTGCCTGTGAGACGTAGAACTAAAATTGACCTATCTCTATGATTTATATAAAGTTGCTGTATGAAAATTGCCCAATTATACAGTAGTTTTATGTACGCTTACATAGAAATTCCACAAGAAAAATAAATAACCGAAAATAGTTGTTGATTGCAGCAATTAAACGTATTGTATCTGAACTTTTTCCATACTAAAAACTTTGAGACAAGGCGTATTTGAATCGAATTACGCACTGCTTTGGTACAAGAAGCCATCTAATAACGTCCTTCAAAAAATCAGATGACGTGTTATCCAGTTGAAATCCTCTGTTTTTAAGAAGTCCTATAAATGTTTCGAACACATCGGCATATACCATTGTCTTTCAAAACTCTCATATCACATACGTGATGATCCGACCTTGTTTCCAGGCCACTGGGCAATTCTACCTCGCTATAAAATTCTCACTCATTTTTCAGGAGCTTTAGCGGGACCAAAGAGCACATTCTTAGAAAAGCTACGTGTCCTTTTTACAAGTGGTGATGTATCACATACTAACGCCTTTTTTCACAGAGCTGGGATTACACCTTGTTCCTTTCGAAGGACTGAAGACAGGCGGAGGTCTTTTACAGTGAATTTCACTTTTGCACGTGCTAAGATCGTCTTTTGAGCTTGATAAAATTTAACAAGCGTTTGCTTTGTAATACATACATTTGCAAATGAACCGTTGGATGTCACAAGGACTTCCTTCAAAGTACGTTGTCACAAATTCGGTTTAGACGCTCTTTATGTCGACAATGACTAATTTCTAACTATAGCGTTTTGTCTGCTATTTGCATTCATCGAAAATTTAGGATATTCGACATCATCGTTGAAGGTGCCTGAGATAGAAATATCAAGAGGAAATGTACATTGTAAATACAAACAAAGATGACCTTGATGGTCTAAATCGGTCACCTGAGCTGCTATGACACATTGTCAATGTCCGATCAGGCTCAAAAGCAAAGTTAGCCTAGATCTTATATTCACCAAAATTTTGTCAAAGTTTTGTCTTGATTGGTCAATTTGTGTGTCTGTTAGAGATAAATCAAAAATGGAAATTTTGTCAACTTCAATGCCAGATAACTAAAGTCTTTCAAGTCCGAACATGCTGAAAGTCATGCCCTTGCAAGATTTAATAGCCACCAAGATTGTGTCCGAGTCTTGTCTTGACTAGATAATTTTTGTCACTGTTAGAGTGAAAACAATGTTTAAAACGGCAATTTTGTCAAATCCAGAGGCAGATAACTGAAAAATCAAAGTCATCCAGGATCTTATGGTCATCAACATTGTGTTATTTGCATCATTTAGTCAATATTGATACTTATGTAGATGCTAGAATGTAAACACAGTAAAAAACGAAATTTCCACATTCAGTGGCAGATACATGTACGCATAATTCGTGAATGTCTGGTTCGATATGGCCCATTAGGAAACTCACCAAAGACATTGTGACCTTACTTATTTGACAAATTTGGTAAAGAGTGGCTAATAATTGTGGACGGATGATCGACAGATGAAGGGCAGACGTACTAAAGGTTATCTAAATACGTCATCTTCAGCTCTTGAGGCTCAGGTAAGCCTAAAATTTTCCTTTCTTTTATGAAGATTTTTTAACCAACCATTACGTAGCGAGCAATTCAATTCAAACGTGCATTGTTTCTAAGAGTGTGGTATGGGAAGGGTTAAGAAACAATTTGGTTCATGGTTACAATGAACAATTATTTTCAGTAACATGTATTTACATATCATGGAATTTCCCTGTAAGCTTGTATAAAATGCTATCAGAAAAACACGCCACAAACACGATTACATTTACAGTTTTTTTTTCTTTATGCTAATTCATTTCCAACGTTTCGCACTTATGGGCTTCTTCAGGGATTATGATTTTTTGCGTGTATAAAACTGCTATACATTTGGGCAATTATCATACAGCGCACAACTTTATATAAATCATAGAGATAGGTCAATTTTAGTTCTACGTCTCACAGACAAGTTGTTAGCTCCGATCCATGTCTATTTTGTTCAGTTTCCCATCCATGTCATTATACATTTCTTTTCAAAATATAATCAGATTAACATGACGACGCAGTTTACCACCAAATATTAATAGTGCAACACATGCGTCATTCATTAGGGGTAATAAAGTTATAGAAATGTTGTCTAAAAGGCATTTTTCAAATTTTTTATGAAATCGCTCCCATCCAGATTACAGGAATTGTATTGACCTCAAATTACGCGGTTCGAATAAACTCAAAATTCTTAGAACTTTGGGTTAGTAACTTGTTTGCCGTTGGTCAAGCATTCTTCAAGGACGGCTCTCGTCCATGTTTTGTAAAGATACGACAAGTATAAAGAAAGTTATTAGCAAAAGTCTTCCCCGAAGCGAGCAATTTTTATCCATTTATCATCCAATCCTGACCGATTCGTGACGTCACAAGTCACGTGGGTTGTACACCGTGCTTTTGGTTGACATGTTTTCTTATTTTTAAGCCATGTTTCTTTTCAGAACTATTTGACGTCTCTTGGTGGGTGAGTACATGTGGCCACCATTTCCGGTGTCTCTATTTTGACACTGAAAAAATACACGGTACGTATGTTTGATTGAAAATTTTAAAAAATCCACTCCATTATAGTGGGTTCATTTCCTGGAAATTCCACAGGTCAAGGATGGATCTGTAGCAGTTTAGGGGCAGTTTGGCCCAAACTCAAGTTGTGGATGATGTGACAATGTGTTGAAAATGGGTATTTTACATAGAATTAAATAGGAGCCAATTTTAGTGGTATGCAACCAAGTGAAAGTGTGGGAAGATACCTGCACACAACAACAACAACATGGAATCAAAGTATTCAAAGTATTCAAATGGATAATCAAAGTACCTAATTAAAGTACTCTACGAATAAAAGTATTCAAGGTATTCAAATGGATAATCAAAGTACCTAATCAAAGTACTCTACTTCTGGACAGGCCTACATTATTAATCACAAATTTGCTTCCCAACAGTACTTTTAGTACTTTGATTTGTGTGTTTTCGAGTCTTTAATTGATATATTTGATTTTTAGTATGAAAATTTTCATTTGATCTACACCTATAAACGGCCGAATAAATTGCTGAAAGCCAACTTCTGCGTGCTTATTTTCTTTTAGATAGGCATGGGAATAACATTGGATCTTTAGACAACAGTAATTTTCTGTTTAGTTTTATCTGTAATTAAAGGGACGCATTCTAGGTTGTCGGACATACATACAGATACAACAAGCAGTCAAGAAATATCATATGGAATGGTCAGCATATATGGGTTGACCATTTCTGTATTAACTGTACCTACCATCGTTTTTATTTATCATTTTATAACAGTTATAGAAGTGTTCCTCGATAGAAAGCGAAACACGAAGCAAACCAAAACTTAGTACCAGAGCTAAATTTCCCTTTGACCCTAGATTTAGGTTAGATGGAAGTGTTACGTTTCCCATAGCCGACCATTATACCGTTTTGGCTTATAGCTCAGCCCATGAGCCCGCAAAAATGTTAGGGCTTACCTCAAATTCAAGAATAATCCTTCATACATCCAAAACAGGCAATTTAAATATGACATGATCCCTTTTATCACAGTCTTTTTGGCCCCTTTTTGACATGACCCTCCTCTGGCACTCATTTGGACTGGCCTTTCCTCAATATACACCCATGTCTAAAAATAACTCTTGAAGTGTCAAAATGTTCTAAATTCTGAAAAAAATACTGCAATTATTTGCCAAAATATCAAATTTTATAAATAAAGAAAATTTATTATAAACAAGAGATGTTTGTAAAACATATAATATTATGCCCCCTCAAGGGCGTACATTTTATGTAGGTCAAAGTCCAAGGTCAAGTTAATAAGGTCCAAGGTCATGGTCAAATATGAAAGGTCTTGGTAGGAGGTGTCTATGTGTGAAATATCAAGGCTGTATACATAAAAGTAAATGAAATATAGGCCAGGTTAAAGTTTTTAAAAGTAGGCCAAATGCCAAGGTCAAGGTCATGGTCAAATGTGAAAGGTCTTTGTTGGAGGTGTCCATGTATGAAATATCAAGGCTGTAGGTGTAAAAGGACATGATATGATATATGCCTGGTTTAAGTTTTTTTTAAAGTAGGTCAAACTCCAAGGTCAAGGTTGCAATATTCAAGGTCATGGTCAAATGTGAAAGGTCTTGGTAAGAGGTGTCTATGTGTGAAATATCAAGGCTGTAGGTGTAATAAGATATAAGATAAAGGCTAGGTTAAAGATTTCTGAAAGTATGTAAAAATCAAAGGTCAAGGTCACACAGGTCAGAGTCATGGTCAAATGTGAAAGGTCTTGGTAGTAAATGTCAATGTGAATAAAATATCGAGACTGTATAGGTAACAGGACACGAGATATAGGCCTAGTTTAAGTATCTTAAAAGTATGTCAAACTCCAAGGTAAAACTCCAAGGTCATGGTCAAAATGGAAATGTCTTGGTTGGAAGTGACCACGTGTGAAATATCAAGGCTGTATGTGTAAAATGACATGAAATATAGGCCAGATTAATGTATTATAGAAGTAGGTCAAACACCAAGGTCAAGGTCACAAGGTCCAAGGTCATGGTCAAATCTGAAAGGTCTTGGTCGTAGGTGTCCATGTGTCAAATATCAAGGCTGTGTGTGTAAAATGACATGCAATATAGGCCAGGTTAATGTATCATAGAAGTAGGTCAAAGTCCAAGGTCAGTGTCACAAGGTCCAAGGTCATAGTCATATGTGATAGGTCTTGGTTGGTGGTTTCCATGTGTCAAATATCAAGGCTGTATGTGTAAAAGGACATGATAAATCAGCCAGGTTAAAGTTTTTAAAAAGAAGGTCAAACTCCAGGGTCAAGGTCACAAGGTCCAAGGTCATGGTCAATTGTGAAAGGTCTTGGTAGGAGGTGTCCATGTGTGAAATATCAAGGCTGTATGTGTAATAGGTCATGAGATATATGCCCGGTTTAATTTATTTAAAGTAGGTCAAACTCCAAGGTCAAGGTCAGAAGGTCCAAGGTCATGGTCAATTGTGAAAGGTCTTGGTAGGAGGTGTCCATGTGTGAAATATCAAGGTTGTATGTGTAATAGGTCATGAGATATATGCCCGGTTTAATTTTTTATAAAGTAGGTCAAACTCCAAGGCCAAGGTCACAATGTCCAAGGTCATGGTCAAATGTGAGCGATGTTGATAGGGAGTATCTTTGTGTGAGATACTAAGCCTGTATGTGTAAAAAGACATGAGATATAGGCAATTTTAAGAATTAAGTGTAAATTCAACAAAGAGCAATAACTCCAAGAATTTCATCGGCAAGGTTATGGTTCCTGTGCACTGCACCTCTCCATGATGAAATCTATCCAGCTGTAAAGTTTCATGATTCTACCTTACATACTTTTAGAGTTGTGCTCCAGACAAGAATCAAGATATAAAATCAACAAAGGGCAATAACTCCAAAATTTTGATCGCCAGAGTTACGGTTCTTGTGCACTGCACCTCTCCATGATAAAATCTATCCAGCTGTAAAGTTTCATGATTCTACCTTATATACTTTTTGAGTTACTGCACCTCTCCATAATAAGAGCTATGAACCTGTAAAGTTTCATGATTCTACCTTACATAGTTTTTGAGTTATTCTCCGGACAAGAATCAAGTTTGAAAATCAACAAAGGGCAATAACTCCAAGAATATGATCAGCAGAGTTACAGTTCTTGTGCACTGCACCTCTCAATAATAAGATCTATCCACCTGTAAAGTTTCATGATTCTACCTTATATACTTTTTGAGTTATGCTCCGGACAAGAATCAAGTTATAAAATCAACAAAGGGCAATAACTCAAAAAATTTTATCGGCAGAGTTACAGTTCACGTGCACTGCAACCCTCCATAATGAGATCTATCCACCTGTAAAGTTTCATGATTCTACCTTAAATACTTTTCGAGTTATGCTCCGGACAAGATTTGGTCTACGGACAGACCGACCGACCGACGGACCTACCGACCAACCGACCGACCGACCGACCGACCGACACTTGCAAAACAATATACCCCCCTTTTCTTCGAAAGGGGGCATAATTATTACATTATTGACCGATCAGAACTCACCCTGGTCCTTGTTTATAGTGCGGACGTTCAGTGGACAAAATCTGACAGATGCCGGGAAAATGTAATACTTCCACCTAACCTAGATAATGCGATGCGCCTCACAACTACACAGACTCCGGCTGTCCCTATGTTGTTCCGATGCCTGAAATATAATTAAGAATGGGTCTCTTTAAATTGATGCAGAGAAATAGATACTGTTTAACCTTTTTCATGAAATGTCATCTGAGGATAAAAATGACATGCTTTGAGGAAATTCAGCTAAAACGTTGTTATTATTCATATGCTACCGTTACATTGGTATTCATTTCATATTATTTCCTTATTCTTCATCTGAAAACCGTTATGATATTGACAGTATGCTCCAAGCGCCACCATTTTGTCAGGTCTGTTGACCCTTCCCCAAACGTCATATTTGTAAATTAGTCTAATATCAAAGACAATCCAGATGACAAATGTTCTTGCGAGTTAACACCACAAGAATGTATTTTGGGACAGGGAGAATATTGTGACAAATAGAAAGATTATGGGTACATAATTTTATCATTATGTAGATCTATCACAACTTCATTTTTCGACACAATGATTTCTAAAACCATCTCTCTCTAAGCTTTTTTCTTTGGAAATGTTTGAACTTTTAACCGAGTGACCCATTTCATACCACTAAATAGGTCGTCAATAGGAAAATCGACGTTTCTGTGGAACCATAGCCTTTCATATAAACCCGAACCTTATTTGTTTTGAACATATCGGTAGTAAAACGACTGGGCATCACTGCAGAAAACACTTATTACTATGTTACCATCCTTAACGTCCACCCATCCGATCTTTTGTCTGTTAAACCGTTCACAAAAAATCTGCAAGCTCAAATTCTCTTACAGATTCCAATGGAAAATCAAAGTTCGTACAATTAATCGTAAAATTATAAATTTTGTAAAGCATTAACGTCTAACATCCCCAGTTGACATGACCAGACACACATGTATAACTGGCCAGTGGGCAATATAAACACGGACAATTGTTGACCATCCGCCACTTCGACACCTCCTAATCATCCTGATTACAAATAACCACTGGAACCTAATTGGGCCTTTATTATCATAATGGATGATGGTCCGCCTATCTAGGGTACACACCGGGTCAGTTCAAGATATCAAGAGCTGTGAACCACATTTCCGAACGCTGAAGACAAGACTTGCATTCCGGAAACCGTGGTGCATGTATGAAGGTCTGGGTTATTTACTTGACAAAGATATGGTCTACAGTTCTGTCAAAATGCCGTAATTATGACTTCATGTTGTAATTTGTGTACAAAATAGCACAGAAAATGTTGAAGCAAAAGGAGAGACTGCTGGTCGTCATGTTTTCCAAAGGATTTTCTACCAGACACGCCAAAACCAGGTCTTGTTTGGGTTTTCCAAATTTTACAAATACTAACATCATTCTGAAAATGTAACTTAAACAGTGAAACCTACTTGGCAGAGTCGTCAGTCGAAATATGACAAAAGAAAAAAATGCAAATGATGAAATATTTAATGTAAATATTTGTATCGGAGACAACAGGTTAGCTTTCTATTGTGGAATAAGCAGCATTTTTACCACCGCTATATACAACCTGGTAGATGAGCTCATGTTTATTGAGGACTCGGCTCTTAATGAGATAATTACAGTTTGTTGATGTCAATAAGGTCTGACCTGATGACACCTTATGTTGCTTGATAGAAGCGACAGGATCATATGCTACAAGGGCTCTTAGATGTTTTGTCGGTGGGTTCTCAACGTATTGTAACTACAATTTTTACAAGCATAACTTACGGGGTTTACGGTAGCTAAAATAATATTTTGGCCACGGGCAATGTCAAGCGTTGTGTTTTATTCGCACACGGTCAAAACCCTATGGAAAATAAAGTGTCATATTTTCTCAATTGGCTAATTATCTAATTTGTCCGTGAACTGCATGTTCAAATGCACAAATTAAAAACTCCAGAAACATGTCATCAGTGAACTATCAAAGTATTGTGACTACGTTTCCGTCGTCTTCAGGTGATTCTTCCCACAGGCAATGCCAACTGATGTTTGTTTTTAACCTCACAGTTAAGACCGTGTGGTAGAATAGTGTCATATTTTTGTATTTGACTAATAGGCTACTTTTATGTGCTCATTACCAGACTTGTTCTTAGCTCATTGACAACATCATCGGTGTAAGTTTTTCGTTTTGTATATTTAGCTTAAAATTATGTCAGAAATCGAAAAAAAAAACTTATATCTTAACGTGGTCCTCTGCAATGTTAGGTCAGTGAGTGGGCTTTCAAAACATCTTCACTGCAGCATACACAAGCACTTATAGCAAGGTCTTCTTCTTCTCCTTTCAATTACTGATCACAATCAACAGACTGATAATAGATTTTTGAAATGTATAATTTTGACTTTGGGCAATGCTAACTCTATTTGTATCCTCACAATCTGTGTAGATATGATAAAGCCGGGATCTGGAAAAACGTCCCTTACAGCATTTGAGATTTTCATGTTTCAAGATCAGTATGTGACTAGGTGCAGTCTGACATGGACCCATGCTACTCCTATATAGTTGCTACAGACCATGGTTAAGTTATTAGAGACCAACATGGTTCCTGGTCAGACTGCGTGTATACGCAGGCTGATCTGGAACCATGTTGGGCTCAAAAGCAATAAATGACATTTTTCCAGATCCTGGCTCAATACATGTAGTTTGTTTTTTAATCTGATAATAAGCCAATTGGTCACAGTTCTGATAATAAATAATTATTCCAAACTACTTGTTTTAGAAAGTTTGTCAATGCTAAATCTATCATTAACATCAAATCATTCAAGATAAGATATTTACCTAGTTGTTTCAAATATGTAGCAAAAAGTGGAGTGAAACGCTTTTTGTGTCACATATATCACTTGTACCAGGTTTCTACGGTATAGTAAATATACTCCTCACAAAAAGTTAAGCAACAAAGATGCTTTTCTTTCTCAAATGTGTGTATAAATCACATCTAATGATCTATGTTTTATACAATACAAAGTTGAGGTCTTATTACACAAATTACATTAAATGATTGGGAAAATAATCAAACAATAACAAAGTTACAGATCCTCGAAAACCGTCCCGACGAAACAATGATGCAAAACGTCACTCGCCAGCAGTTCAGAATGTGTAAAAAGTTGTTTTCCGGCCACTTCAGGCCATGATCGAGCATCAAGTACCTGGTATGACCCGTACGATGTTCAACACACACCCGAACACACCTTGGCATCAAGCAGATTTGTCTGTCTAATGTCCGTTGTGGATTGATCCTCCATTCTGTCTGCAAGACCTGTTGCAGTTCATCCAGAGTGTGTGGGCGAACGTGCTGACCATAGAAACGCACTCAAAGAATGTCCTATGGATGTTCTATCGAATTAATGTCAAGAGACGTGGCAGGCCAGTCTATATGCCTGATGTTGTTGGTCCGCAGAACTTCAGTCACAATTCCAGAACGATAGGAGCGGACATTACTATCCATTAACATAACAGTTGGGTCTGTTTACTGTGCCAGAAGGATGATAACAGGCTTGATGATCTCGTAAATGCACCTTACACCAGTCATTGAACCTCGACTGATGACAACCAGCTCTGTTCTGTGGCAAACACTGATACCTCTCCAGACCATCAAACTCCCACGTTCATATTGGTTGTGTTCAGCGATGTTACAGTCGGGAAACCGTTCATTACCGTTTCTCCACACACGTGCCATGCCATCATTAGAATCAAGGCAAAATCTTGACGAGTCAGTTAAGAGTTTGTGACGCCGACGAATGACCCTCAGTTTTGATGTTGATGTTCCAATATTAATCTTTGCCGTCGATGTTTTGGGGGAAGTTGGATCCGTTGAAGTGGTGTCCTGGACCTTAGACCTTCTGTGTGCAACATGTTCCTCGCGGTTTGGATGGAAATTTTATTTCCTGACACCCTCTGAAGGTCATTTTCCAGCGATCTGGCCGTTGTAAGCCAGTTCCTACGGACTAAGGTTGCAACATAACGGTCTTCACAAGGTGTTATTACTCTTAGACGACCTGAACGTGGTCTCTCTGACATCTGTCCAGTTTGATTGTATCGGGTTATTGCTCTTCAGTCAATACTGCGATGAAATTTAAAGTGAATGGCAGCAGCAGTCTTGGTTGCCCCACCCTGTAGTATTCCAACAATTTGAGCCACTTCAATTGGAGTCAAGTGACGTATTGGCGTGATTCGAATGTTGATGACATCAAAGTTGTCGAATTGACGCGTTTTAAGCACATACGGAGCTAATGCCAAGTTTGAAATCCGTATATGCGACACATTTTGCATGCATGTTTTGTGGGTGAGTGTGTTCTAATCACGTGATAGCTGTTTTTGGAGACGATGACATTCAGTATTCTTTTAAGTGTGTTTAAGCATAGATATGGCTGTCCGAATAACAAATCTGTACAAAAATTTCCGCGTGTATAAAAAGAATATTGAGAGAATTACTTTTGTTGCTTAACTTTTTGTGAGGAGTATATAACACAGTGACAGGATACTACAATAAGCACTTCTAATTATAAAACAATATTATGTGCATCAATATCTAAACATCACTTTTTAAAATTACTTCACTGGTTAAGGATGCGGAGGTTGTTTTATACAATAACCCTCTGATATCAGGAGTGAAACACTTCTCCTTTAATGTGTTCTTATTTTTGTCTATTCAGCTACCAATCTACCAATCATGTTCTTTTAGGAAGGCATCAACCTTGTAGGTATTCTGTACTCTACTATATTCAGTGATTCATGGATAACAATTGAACAATTACTCATATTGTGCAATATAAATGCTGTCAGGAGTGAAACGTTTGTTTTGTTGTCATTATACAAGATTGTGCACACAATTTTAGTTAAAAATTAGTAAACATTAACTTGAAATATAATTTAGGTACTGCTGAACCATTTAGAATAGTTTATAGCCTTCCTGATTAAGAAATCTGGTGGATATTCTGTAAAAATAGCAGTTATTTTTTACATTTATAATGTCACACTTTGGTCACATTTTTAAAACTTACCCAGATGTGGTGAAAAGTTATTGGAGAGCAATCAAGTTTTACCCTGTTCGCCTTTAACATTTTTGTCAGCTGCAGTTTAAAAGGTATCTTTGTATCAATGAATTCATATTATATTACTTATTTGTGCGAATGTGAATATCATATCAACGACTTACTTCCTGTAAAATGTAAAGTAATAATAATGATAAAAACATGTATATTTGAAAGAAGTATGTCCCTGCAATGGCAATCTTTCAAAGACACGACATGATCTGTCGATAGTGGGCACAATGTCATCTTTATTAGTAAAGGAACCAAAGGTCTTGTTTTTAGCTTACCTGAATACATAGTGTTAGGTGTGGGCAATTTTGATAGATCTACGTCTGGCGTCCGTCTGTCTGTCCGTCTATCCGTCCGCTCTCAATTACAAAAATCTTCTCTTCTTCAAGTAACAGGCATATTTTTTAGGGAAAATCATAGAAATGATCCTTTGGCCATCCATTATAAATTGGATTCTGGTTCAGAAAGTGGCAAAATATCGGTCAAGGGTTCAAATTTTGTTTTTGCTCTTGGGATCTTAATTTCTACTCAATTATCGAAAATGGTTGTTAAGAATGTCTGTCTTAATGATATCTGGGTCATGAAGATAAAATGGGTAAAACTAGATAACAACAAGTTCAAATATTTTTGAAGACCTTCCTCGTTAACAATAGGCCCCGATTTTAGCTAATTTTCTGTGAAAAACCACTTGAATATTTTTTCTGATAACATTTAAGTCATGCAAAAAGTTGGTCATGTAAGATAATAATTATACTAGGTCATTAAATCAAGTATGATTTAACCCTCTTTTTCTGGTCTGGAGGTCCCACCTCGGTTCAATCATTGTAAAAAATATCCAATGTTTATCTAAATGACAACAATGTCAATTAATCAAAGTCCTGGGATCACTGTAATGGACCCTTACCGAGATCTAAGAGTGATTTCCCTTGGTAGTTATCTCCCTTGTAATTTTGGGTTGTTCCGCTTCCGGTTGGGGCTACAGATAAGACAGGTAAATGCATTTCAAAATGCAAAATTTCTTAGATTTTTTCATCAAACCCTGTGCTGTGGGTATTCAATAAATCATCCTGTCAAAACGATTCAAAATATAGCCTTAAGGTTTGTTGAAGATATGAAATATTTGTTTTAAAAGAGTTTACCCCTCTTATCTGTTGCCGTGTACGGTTGTTGTATATCCAGTACCGTCCATTAACATTAACCCTTTCCCAATCAAAACCTGTTTTTACTTCCACATTAGAAATATGTTAGGAAGAAATAAGAGAAAGGGGCAAATTGCTGATAATTAACGATTTCCCCATTTCCTTTAATATCCAGTTTACTGTGATTTATGCATATTTTGCGTTTGGTATAAAATATTTTGTAACATGCAAGCAGCAACAGCTTCACAATAAGAACAGTTAATTTAAAATGATGGAATTTGGGAAAGGGTTAAACTTCCAACAGACTTTTTGTTTGTCACTTGTCATACATATTGCAATTTCACTTTTAAGCAAATGTGTTTATTCAGTCGTAAGTCGTAATGCGGGATGAAAGTTGGAATGTTGTCATGCCTATCTATCACGTCGTTCTCGTAGATCTTTTGTCTATTGACTTAGTGTGATAAACAGTAACTTGTAATCTCGTGCTAGATAATAAAAGGAATTTGATTAGGATAATATGCACATACACATGTCAATCTCCTTTTGTCGGTAACAATTAATTCTTAATCCCTTTCCAAGCAATAAAATTTAAGTATGTTAAAGGAAATACTAGAAGGTAACTAACTATGACAACGGAGTTGCCGAAATTTAAAAGCATATTCAGAGAAAACTATTATAGGCTATACCTCATTTTACTTTAGTTTTCATATTTGCAATGTCTTATGATACCCATTAAACTCGAAGTGAGGAAGTCTGATTAAAAAGTATAAAACAATTATATTAAATTTTTAATTCGATTCAAACAAGGACACGCGGCATAGCATTATCTATGAATTGAAAATAAACCCATTAAAATTACATTCTGAAAAAAAGCGGTTTTCTACAGTTTACAAATGATAAATAATTATCTAGAAAAGAGCAAAAATTCGTAATATTTTTTTTGCTTATATGATGTCAGAAGATTAGAATCAACACTATTTCTATATAGACGCATAGAGTAAAATCCAACCGGAACTACCCAGTAGATTCAAGGGAGTTAATCCGATAGGTAAATAAGAGTTATCTTTCGAACCTGGTACTGTCCCATTTGACGTCTCTGGTTGATTTAGCGGCATTTATAAGTAAATAAAAGGCGTATCATTCTTCCATTTCTTTATACATGTATTTGTGTTAAGATTGAGTCTTATTCACTGCGGCCGTTTTTCCCTAACGTTGGTGGAGATAAAAGTAACTTAAAGCAGGATTCGAGCCCAAGACCTAACAGATATCGGCCTGTGTAAAGGTCATATGGAGAATGCTTCCAGTGAGCTTTCGTGGTTTTTGATGACGTCCTTGCATTGTCTTACATTATGAATACATTTCTTTGACGTCTCTTTTATACAATCAACGAAAGGTGCACCTACGACAAAACAATGATGAAAGAAGCAGAAGAAGTAAATGAATGGTATAAAATGAATTGAGTAATAAAAATTTGCATATAGAAAACAAATAAAGACAAATCAATTGTCTTGAAATGGTCATCAAATCAACCTGTCTAATATAAAAACCTTCTTTTGCTCTGTAGGTCCCAATTGGCAGTCGATTAGTGTGAAAGTTGCTCAGAATTGTTTGGCTCGGTTATAATAAGGCCATGCTCGATCATTGTCTTATTTTACCTTACTTTACCCTTAATGCATAACATTTCAAAATATTCCTTCGAATAATTTCACTGCATTTCGCATGGGAAAATAAAATGTAGATTAATGTTATTGTTTCGATGAGATTTATTTCCATTTATACGGTAATTTTAAAAAATGAACATTTTCTCAACTATCTATAAAGTCATTTAGATTTAGTCTGTTAATCAGAAATTTTGGATATTTAGAACAAAAGATGTCGGAAAAATGATAAATAAGAACATTATCATTGCATACTTGAGGTTTGGGCGGCCATTTTGAAAATATACAAATTAGATGATGAAGGAGCCATTTTTTAGCTTGGCAACATTGTTTCAGCATACCATAACACCCTTAGAAATGATCTCAACCCCTTTTTTTCACAAAATGCCTATACCTTAAAAACTAAGCGACTTTTTCAGGATTTTGTCCTGACTATATGCTGTAGAAAAACTGAGCTTTGTCTAAGAAGAAATAGATGATAATGAAAAAGAACATACCGTATGTCTTAACCCTTTCCCAAATGACAAAATTTTAGGGTGATCCAATTTGAAAGCTGCTGCAGACGACAAAATTTGTGATTATAAAGTTATGATTTGTGTAAAATATGGCACTGAAAATATTGAGACAAAAGGAGAAACTGCTGGTTATTAGCAGTTTCTTCCTTTTGTTTAATGTTTTCCCAATTCATTTCTTCTAGGGTCGTCAAAACCAGGTCTTGTTTGGGAAAGGGTTAACTTGATCGATGCATGACCTTCTTGTCCCCCGTTTTGCTTGAAGCATGTATCTTCGATGTCAAGTGGGCAACATGAAACATTATGGTTTAATTGAATATCTAATTTTTGGAAGTTTTGTTCAAGCCAATTCATTTCTAATCTGTTAATTTTTCTTTCACTTGTAAATTGTCAAATTAAAAGGGAACAATTTTATTCAGTTAACTGGGACGTAATTTGGACATACAACATTATTTTCGTTGACGTTGTTATAAAATCTCGTAACTACAGCTTGATTCAACACCGACGGTTGTTCAATACATAACGGTAAACCCCAGTGTAATTTTTCAGCACAAAATCCATCGCCATCGGGGTACCATAGATATACAGATAGCACAGTTACAGACAAAAATGTCCGAAGTTTCAAGTTTTTTTTCTGTCATTATTGCTTTGAGGTAAAAATCGCAATATTTACCACTCTATAACATTCTTGTACCAAATTATACTAGTGTAAGGAGTAAGGTAGATTTGAATTTAAACCCGTGTTTTAAAAAAATCCAACTATTTCTACAAAGAACGAAAAAAGACTCCTAGATCCGGAAGATAGAAATATTGTAGATGATGATAACTTCATCATCAATTCGGTTTGCTACTCTTTTAATTTCAATGGATATGTTTTATCTGCCGTATATTAGGAATGTATGATTTCACATAGACTTAAATTAGTATGAAGTATGTTTCTTTACGTAAACATTCTTCAAAAAACTTAATATGATAAAAATCTGTACCCGCTTACATTCTTGAGCTATCACAACAATTCTTTCATTTAGAACAGCAGGATATGGGTACGAAACACCTCACTCAGGAATAGATATGGACAAATCAAATCTTTGTTCCCTGTACTTGCTTACGCGGATTTGCAACTTATCTTTTAAAGTTAAAAATTAATCAAAGCATAATTTATCTATCTCAATAAACAAGTAAAGACGATAGCCTGAGCCGATAAAGGTTAAAGTAATAAAGCCTATTTATCATTAGGTTAAATAACTGACAAATGACATGATCGTTTTTTTATTCGAGAATAATCGTGTCCATAGTTAATGAAAAAATACAGATAGCGTGCGTAGTGCACGTGTCGCCACAAACAAGGTCACGAGGTCTAAACAATTTCTGACTATTACATTATGTCAAATTTGGTATTTTTCTGAAGTTGCGTTTTGATTTATTAAGTTTGACTTATGATTGTATTTCCCCTGTTATTATTTCCTATTAGCAATTTGACGTGTAAGGTGGCAGGGCCAAAGTTCAATTATTCCCTGATTAATTCGGAGCCCCGATGACAGAGAGGTTGAAAAGAGCACTGACCACGGGACGTCGGACTGCAGCTGTTTAATCGAAGTTTTTATTTGAAGACCTTTCAAATATCTCAGCATCCCCGGCTTTAGTGGCTTGAGATCTGTCTGATTAGGGTATTAAAATATTAAATAAACAATGGCGGGTTCATAATTTAGAAAATACATATTTACAAAACCATTTTCTTTCTGTGTGGCATCAGAAAACGAGTTTAATCAATATCGTCCTCGTTTTGTTATTAGCATTAAAGTCATGAAGGGCAAGGATAATATACATGTTTTTTTCAAAAATGATAATAAACTAAAAATCATGTCTATGAAGAACATACCACTGTTTCTAATAGTTTAATCTGGTAACCTGAATCAGAATCGCTGTTATATAAACAAGAAACCACAATGGAATGTTGCTAATTTGTTTTTAATAATTTGCACTAATAAAAGATTGTATCCAAGTTCAAAGTTTCTGTCTCACCGAAAGAAGAATCAAGGGATAGTAAGGTATTGGATATGATATTACTTCTTGATCGATGTTGCTAGATATTGTGATATTTGCAAAGATAAAGGAAGTTTTTGTTATTTACCGCGGTCACGTATTTTGACACGGGTAGAAACACATACATTTTTTCGGGGAGTACTATGTTAGTTGATACATATATTTAGAGGGAGAAGTGACTTCGATTGGAAGGTCACTGTGCTCGATGAAAAGATGGCTTATCTCTCATTTCAATTAGGAACATCAATTGGCACGCGAAAACCGCAATCACCGCTTAATACCACTTCAGCCTTCTATTAAAACATTTCTCACACCCAACGGGTTTTGACAACCGTATTGAATGTTAAAACTTAAAAATGTAAATAAAAGAAGAAATGCTGAAAATTGTCAAAGAATCACAATGCTAAATTACGTCCAGCTCCATGTTTAACAATATATTTTTATCATCTCCAGAAATTGCGCATAGCTCTGTGGTACATTTGCTGTTAAAGACAAGGGCTTTATTTTTTAATTTCAACACGTGCGTATTTTGAACACCAATCTAAATTCTAGTTACCACGATATCTGTAGACAAATAACGATTAAATAAAGACCCCCCCCCACACACACACACACACGAAGAGAAAAAAGATACACCACCGACAACAACAATGCCAATAAGAACAGATATTATCCGCACACAACATTTTAAACAATTAGAGATTTTTGTAATGACTTGATTTGACAATTTACCAAACAGAAACGAACATATTTATCCTAAATCACCATATTCAGCATTCTTAAAAGCCTTTCCATGAAGTAATGCTAGGGCGTCATATTGAATGTGTGCTACATGTATATGCCATCTTTTACCCTGGACTGTCCTGAAAATGCCGTTTTTTGATAAGGCTGATAAGCTAGTGGCATCTTTACCTTCATCCTACCAACATATTTACATACACATCCTACCAATTTGGGTCCGCCCAGACTAAACAAATACTTTTTTTGCTTAATAACAAACATATGGATCACAAAAATGTTCTTGTTTAAATGTTGTAATGGTTACTTGCAAGTGATATAAGCACAAAATCGCAAAGAAATGAAGTAAACAGTTGCGCTTCTTGCCTGTATATCCATTGTTTATCATTCAGTAAAATTGATATCTTACAGGATTTGATGAATTGTCACTTTTTAGAGGAGTTCAAACCGGACCTCAGCTGAAAATCATTTTTACAAACTTGTCCTCTGCTAACATCCTAAGAGTTGTGAGACCTCAAGAAACTAATGGTAGACCAACAAACTTCTACATTTTTATACCAAAGTATATGTGGTCAAAATGCTTAAACATAAAGTGACACGTGGAGTCAGATTGACTCCAATTGCTAGAATTAGGACTCAGATTGACTCCAATTGGTAGAATTAGGATTAATATTTCTAATTTACCAAGATTCCACCCCAGTTGATATTGTAGTGTTGTAGTAAATACTGATTTGTTTAAACGTTAAAAGATAACTTATCGTCGTTGTAAATGCAAAACCTCGTATCTCGTTTGTGGAAAAATTTAAAGGGGAGGGAAAAAAGTGTAGTAACTTTTCTCAAACTGAAATGTCTTACTTGAAATTTGGACATATTGTTCACAAATAATGTGTCAACAATACTAATCAGTAAAGATATCTCAAAACCTGGGAGAATCGTCTACACTGGGCACAAAAGTTTGTACTTTGCAAATCGCACCAATCGACATATGAGGTTTTGCATTTACACCGACGTTATGTTTTACAATAAAACGGACAAGATGTATTGATGCAATACCGATGCCTTATAACAGCAATCTTTAGGAAATATGACGTTGATTTTTTGCTCGCTTTACGCTCATATATGCATTCTAGAGGCCACATTAAGTTTCTGGGTTATATGGGTTAAAGAACAAGGTCCTTATGTTAAATCTTGGAATCTTTCACGCTTTTTAGATGTCACATTGTTTATCCAATTAACTTCATAAAATAACGTTCAATAGACTCCAAAAGTTTGCCATGAGTTCTACATTTATCAAAGCATTGACAGGTTTAAGACAGACAAAACAGATGAGCGATGTTAGGGCTCTTATTCGAAACTAGATAGGAATACATAGTTATATTAAACACGTCGCCTAAATATTAGACGGATGAAACTGATCTTTCGCGAAAACTGAGTTCTTGACACCGTTAATAGCTCTATCCGATGGTGCTCACAGATTGTTAAAGTGTCCGCTGATTGGCAAAATTAAACTCTTGTGTCGAAAAAAAAAACACCTTTCTAACAATCAAGCATCAAAGTTTCTACATTTTTTTCAAACATTAGAAGTGTTTTATTTCGTCTTTTAAATTGGATATTTTGGTCTTTTCCGATCTTTACCGAAGAAAAAACGCTAAACTTCCGATTTGAAGTTATGACGTCATACCGGCCTAATAATGACGTCATGGTGGGAAAACGGGAAGTCATGGGTCATTTCCCGGAAAGCCTGAGATTTCTGACAATGTGAAATGTCCAACTTTTCTGTCATAAAGCGACTTCCCAAGTCGATAGTCAAAATACGGAATTCATCCTTAGTAAATGTTAGTAAAAATGTCAAAACAGTCTAAGAATATGTCGTTAGTGAGTGAATGAATATGCAAAAGAACGGTTTAAGTTTGTCTGTATTACTCTGACGATCGAGAAATGGATAAAAACTAAGACTTGGCTTTATGACAGAAAAGTTGCAAACTCTATCTTTGTCAGAAACCTCATGCTCTAGATTGGGGGCGGAGTCAAGCCATTGTATGACGTCACTTCGTGGCGATTTTACGGAAATTACCGATCTTTATTTTCTTAAAAATCGGTATTTCTTAATCCAAGTAACGACATAAGGGAAAGCAAACAAAACTTGAAAACTAACCGAGTTTGTCAGATCTTTTATGAAACACGTTAATTCTCTTCCAATATACGGTGAAATCAACTGCCTAGCTTGGTAGCCTTTAAAATATAGTCTTGTTTAAGAGATTTCCGGTAACCGAATATTCTATTATCACCCTCTCACCTTCTTTAAGCTTTATTTTGTTTTGAATGAAACCCTTCCAATTATATGAGCTTTTTCGAGTCAAGTGATTCAAAGGTTTTGAGTATTAAAGTGTTCCATGAGAAAACGAAGAAACTATTAGAATGTTCTATCTGAAATATGACCAATGATTTTCAAGAATTTATTCCGTCCGGGATTGTCCACCATCAATGTTTACAAGTATAATGTTCTAGCTGCATCTTTATTGATTAATAATTGGCATCAGAATGTTCTATCTTACATTCAACATTATAATATTCACAAAAGCTCATTTATGCTCTATCTGAAAATAAAAAAAAATCGAAATTACCAAACTTTTAATTATCCAAAATTTACAATCTAAATAGAATTAAAGATAGCAAACATATTTGGATCACATATCTTTTTATCCGTGGAAATCGGATTCGCAGTAAAAATAGTTATCAAAAATTGAAATTTCAAACTCGATTTTCTCAAAAGCGTATAAATGTCTATAAGAACATTATGATATTAGTGTGACGAATTCGATTGCTTCAAGGTAGGTTTTTTTGTAATTTCTTGACTTATACCCTACGAATTTTGATGAGAGCGCTTTACCAGTTCTACACCACTCTTCACAAAACATCGGGTTTTGTTTTCAAACATTAAATGCAACATTGTACCAAAAGGTGGAAAACAAATGTCCTGTAAGATTGCCTTTGAATATTAGAAAAGTCCAGGCAGTTTCGTGTAAGGTTATATGGAAACGAGAATAAATCCATCAATTGCGCGTGAGGTGCACTTTATTTCAACAAAATCTAGCCAGTAAGAGCAGAATAAATTTTAATATATACCGTGAAGCGAACGTGTGTACGTTACAAAAAAGTAACATGAGACAAGGTCCTTCGCCTATAGCAACTACGTACTGCACGTTTTTGTACATATGCCAGGATCGAGAAAATATCATTTATTACATGTAGGACCCTCACGGGATTTCCTATGCTCTATGATGATTGCTTACTATCTAAGAACAACGCGAATCTTAATCATACGTACAGGCTAACTTCGATTCATGTTAACCTTTTCTTAAATGCCATTTACAAATGGTATATTTTCCGGATTCCATATAACAATTATGTAGCTTTTAGATCGAGGTGGGTATTTTGGCCTCATAAGAATGCAATTAGGACTGTGCGACGATCCAACTATCTTATAGCTTTTCTGATAGATCATCACAAATTCATAAATGTCTGAGATAGAAATTTATATCACAATACTGAATGATAAATGTATGATAATTCTTTCCAGAATTAGTCCTGGTTTTGACTTTTCTATGACAGTAGGTTTGTGAAAATATTGAGGAAAAAGAAGAAAATGCTGATAATAATCAGATTCTGCTTTAGGCTCAATATTGTCGGAGCTATTTCGTAAACTTGTAAAATATTATGGGTAAATAGAGTTTTAACAAATAGAAAACACCGTCGCATTTTGTAGTTGTAAGTACTATAGTATAGAATACATTGAGGGAAAAGGAAATTGCTGATTATCAGCATTTTTCTTTTCCCTGTTCTTCTTCGAAGATCGTCATTACCGGGACTTGTTTGGAAAATGGTTTTACTTGCTCTTTATCGACATTTTCTTCGTTTTACATTTCCACATAAAACATTGAATGGTCATTGACGTCCATTTTCTTTTTACTGTTTTTTTAATAGAGACAAAAATAATGATATGCATTTTCCGCACGTGATGCAATTTCTAAGGTTTCGATTTAGGTCCCTTCTTTATTATGACAAGACTACAGAAAAGCGTGCATAGAAGCATCTTAAATATGCCACAATTACGAATTAATAGAAAAATACTGTCAATGCCGCCTTAGTCCGTAGGTGCATACAGCTAGAAATGACCTTTGGCACAAAGCATATGCATACGGAACAATGGAAATAAAAAATGCCGTCTCAAAGACAAAAAAATCCTAGTTTTTTCGCAATTACTTTACAGTCACATAATTGCTGGTTTCTGTGACGGCCGAACGTCAAGCTGTAACTAATATTTTGAATACATAGTTTCGGGCGACGACTTGACAACGATGAAAAAAGTGCTTTAGAAATAGCCGGTCACTTGCACATTCCAGATATCATAGATTGTCGGTGTGGTGACAAAAACACTGTAATTCCACCTTCAAAAGGTTTTAGTTACGGTGTTTTGGACAAAAACTGAACCATTGTCGAGCCGGTGTCTTGAAAAGAACCATTATAGCATTTTATACAAACGTATATTCAGTTTAGATTATGGCCAAACACGTCAAAAAAGTGTCCATAGTGCTAACTTGCAGTTGCTACTGACAGTGAGAGGGTGAATTAAAGAGGTAAATGGATCTTGATAAGACTGTGGGTATGCTCAGGCAGATCTGGACCCTTGTTGGTCTTTAATGTCATAAGAGACTCCTTTTTGTAGATCCCGGCTCCTCTATTTTTTCTTGGTTGTCGATGACAACTATTGTACAATAATTATGGAAGCCCCATTGCATATTACCCTTTCTCAAGTAGCAAACTAGTAGGATGATACAATGTAAAAGATGAAAAAGAAAGAATCAGTGAACAAAATAGCACAAAAAATATATAGGTAAGAGAAGAAAACGATGATTGTCATCATTTGTTTCTTTTCCCTGTTCGTTCCGTTAGTGCCATCAAAACTGGGTTTTGTTTTGAGGAAGAGTAAAACCTGTCTTTACAATTACCCTTAATGAGAAGGTGTAAGTTACTTTGCAATCATCGCCTAGAAATAAAACATATCATTATTTTTTTTCCATCTCAAGAAAACAGAACCCCGAAACATTACGTTTCTAATATTAAATATATTCTATTATAAATTATGTATAAACCTTCTAATACTGTACATTTTTGTACGATGCAATTGAATAATTGTGACCCGTCATGCTAAAAGGGACCTTATAGGAATTGTGAAAAAGATCAACCCTAGTCCGTCTGCGCAGTCCGCGCAGCCAGACTAGGGCCGATATGTTTCACTTTTGTATAACTTTCTGAATCTGGAATGATTTTCCTATCTTACTATATACCCATTTGTCGCATACGGGAACTGATTGACATGTGCTGAGTCTGACAAGTTTGTCAAAATTTGGGTTTTTGGAGTTCGGATAAGGTCCCTTTTGGCGTGGCGGGTCACAATTATAAACGTCAAAATAAAGCACAAATGGCACATGTACCAAATTGCGTATTTTCCCACTTCCACAAATGAAATAAACGAGAAATCAAAATACATTTTTTTATTTTTATTCGTTGTAAATAAATGTACAAATCGTTGTTGGTAATTGAAATCACGCGAGTATTACTTATTATTTTCAAACTCTATATTTATGAAATACTTTCTAAACTTGCTTCCTGACTTCTTATTTCAGATCAATAGTTTATGAATACTTGAAAACATTTGACTAGAATTTAGACTAATGATCATACAAACTTACCTACACCTACCCGTTTTTTTTTGTTAAAGACACAAAATTACCTGATAATTTCACTACCCTAACCTTTTTACATAATACAATTACTTGTCGTTTCTTACTTTTGTCATTTGAATAACCCTTTACAAAACAATGACGTTTTTGACGCCCCATAAAATAAAGGCTTGGAAAATATTGTGGAAAAATGAAGAAATTGCGTCTGACAAGCAATTTCTTCATTTCCAACAATGTTTGTTACACAGAGAGACAACAAAATCCAAACTTGACATTGTTGTCTGCAACATCATTGAATCAATCTAAAATATTGCCGTACTGGATTGAATAGTTCTCTGGAGAACTACGTCGGTTTTCAGAATACACTTAACACACATAGTAAGTTTTGTTCTCAATAGTTTTTCATCATTTAACTCACAATTAAGAAATTGTCAAACATGTCTTAGTGAGCATGATATTGTTTCCTCTAAACACACCTTTAACACTTCTTCTGATGTTGTAACTATGTTAGCACATAGCCGGTAGACGAGTAACTCATTTATTATATTTGGTTATAATCTAATAATTGGTAGATCTATTTGGAACTCTCATCATTTCACCTCCGACTGTATTCGAAATATCTCGATTACGCTCGTGTCAATGTATCTTTGATCAGCTGAACCATTTAGGACACGTGTGTAGACTTATGAAAACCCTTTGTTACAACAGTTTGGTCCGTGATTGTGACACCCACCTTCGCTGTCATCATCAAAATCTGAGGTAACATCAAGTAGCTTTTCGTCATCAGTACTACTAATACTGCTCACTTCTATTGGCTCATAGTCCAATTTCCCTTCACCATCGCGTCTTTTGTTGCCTTTAGAAGAATTACAAGTACGTAAACAGCGGCATTTCTCCCGTGACTCGTCGGTGGTGTCTTTCTTGTATTTGACACGTCGATTCTGGAACCAGATTTTCACCTGTTTCTCTGATAGATTTAGATATGTGGCGATCTCTATCCGCCTCAGCCTGGAGAGGTACATATTTGACAGGAACTCCCGTTCTAGCTCCAGTAGCTGGGTACTGGTAAATGCCGTACGGATTCTCTTTGAACTGTCCTCTGTCGAGCTCGTGACTCCTGGAAATGCACAAAAAAATTAACCCATTACCAGACGGCAAAATCTTAGGGTCATCCACTTCAAAAACTTTAAAAAATGACAAAATGGGTGTTACTATCGACAAGATTTGTGTAAAATATGGCACAGAAAATATTGAGACAAAAGGAGAAACTGCTGGTTATCAGCAGTTTCTTCTTTTGTTTCAATGTTTTCTCAAGCCATTTCTTCTAGGGACGTCAAAACCAGGTCTTGTTTGGGAAAGGGTTAAGGTAAACAATCAATTGATCGTTGTTCTCTTTCAAAAATGTCATTACTACAAAACGTTAATAAGATGTGTTATGACATTTTAACGTTATGACCAAAATGCTGAAGATGATCATGTTTAAATTTCCCGAGTGAACATATCTGATGAGACAATTAAGTTTAAACATGGAAATTGGGACAGAAAATGACATTTTAGTACTTTTGTCACAACATTTAAAATTACATTGTAAGACAATTTGACAATTTAGATATTTTCATTTTGTTTATGGAATTGCAATTCCAAACATAATTAAATCAATTCCAATCGGAACAAAAAGCAAAACGTCTCCTTGTCACGTAAACGATATTTGCGAACATATTCGCGAATTAAATATATTATAATACATGCAAAACGATGTAAAATGTCGTTTTAGTAAAACGATGTTTGACTTTTGGTTCGTCTGTAAAATTATTAGTTCTTTTGGGTATACTACTTCGAACAAAACTGAAAGAATATATTCAGTATCTTGGAATGTTGCATTGGATGTAGTTTTTAGCCGAAATATTTGTATATAACAATTCTGAAATAACAAAAATTGAATTCTACTTTCATGTTTCGATGTATCCCTTACCAAAACTTGAAAGACATGTTTTTTAATTGCTGCCCATTTTCGTGTATGACTTCATAAAACATTAACTAGATTAAGTTGTTTTCGAATTGGAAATGTTGGAAAAGGAATAATATTATTGTAGAAATCTGCGAAGAATTCATTTCTCGACCCTACCACAGCATGATCTGCATGTTTTATTGTTAAATAGAAATCTCATTCATTCACAGTTAAAAATAATAATTTTCACTCCAACCTTCACAGAGGTGATCTCGACTCGCACTTAAGTTTGACAGCTAAAACACAATTTGGAGAGAAACGACAAGAGTTTAAGAAAGGGTACCCCAGAGTGTTGACAGCTTAATAGGCTACTTTACGGTAAACTGTAACCCTTTTCCAAGCAGTTGTTTGTTTTACCCTCCTACGAATATGCATTTGAAGTCTTGAGACTGAAGAAGAAAATGCTGAGAACTTCTTCTTCGGCCTCAATGGTTTTGATTCTCCCATTTTTTTTATTCAAGCTCCACGCCATTAGACGATTGAAACTCTTTTAAAATGATTACAGTATAATTAAATATTGTGTAGGGAGGGGTAAAGCGACTTCATTTTGTAAATGTTAAAATGAAAAAAAAACCCGTTTTGTAAAGTTCATATCTCATGGGTTCAGATACCCGTAAAATGGGACCATATTAAATTAGTCTGAAGTTGAAAGGCAATTTTAGACGAACTACAAGTGATCGTTCTTATTTGCATATAAGCTGTGGCATCGGCAAAATAGCTTTTTAATATTTATTTGTAGCACTCAGCAGCTCAGATAATGTGAATTAAAGGCTACGTTCGATTTGAATAGTTTAAATTGTAAACGATACAAAGGTCTACACAACACATTATTTTAGAAAAAAATAATTGAATAGGAAATATACATATATATGAAGCTATGTAAATCTAAAAACAATTTCATCGATATTTTCTTTTTTTCTTCAAAATAGAAAATGAATGTAAAAATCTCAATTGTTTGTTTATAGACATGCACATAGCTTTCAATTTGCCAAAAATGTTCAAATGTAATACACTTTACTTCTTTGTTAATTTGCAACAACAGAAAAGGCAACGGTATAACTGTTTTTCTTCAAAACAACATCTGGGCGAAGTACTGACTGGTATCAATTTTTATTCCTTGGTTCGCTTTTCAATACGGACTTTTCAAAAAAGTATTCTTTAAAACTACAAAGTGAATTTTACTTTGTATAAAGTGTTAATTAATTAATTTATTCCTGATCTTGAATATAATGTACTTTTTACATATTTTTCTTCCATGTTTTTTTTTCTTTTCTCTATTTAAGATACAACTGTCTGTTTGTCCATTATATCCGTTCGAAGCAACTTTTACATGCGAAAACAATATATGTTTAAAATAATTTTTCTTGCATTTTGAACAATTGTCTTTGGTATTTAGAAATTTGGAACACATTTGCAGAAATCGTTATAAGTTTTCTTTCGAAGAAATGTCTGTCTAACAATTAATAAATAAAACGAATTGCAAATATGGAATAGGGAAAACACCTGCAAAGTGAAAGATACAATTCTGTGATGTCGGTTATGATTTAAGAAGAAATACTTAAAACTTTTCTGGTACGTTTCTTGATTTTGCTTAAAAGGACATTAGTATCCATAGGCCTAAATCCCTAATGGTCCACAGAAGTTGGCTTTTAGCATGTAATCGCACCGTTTATAGACTTTATAAGACAGAATATAAGATTCATACAGTAAATGACATAAATCGATAATCATGCAGCGGTGTAAAAGTATGTAAAATATTTAAAGTCGGTTGATAGTGTTTACGAAATGATGTAATATTGGGTTTAAATCCGTCGTAATCTAAGCCAATACAGATCAGACAGAGCTGAAATTTTGCACAGAGAAAATTTAAAGGCCATATTTTTATTATACACAGTTATTTTTTCAGCAAATTACACCGAAAATAAGTAAGTAACAGTAAATATGTATCTTTAATAGAATATTTATGTTAATTTACAATAAATTTAGGGATAACGGTAAGGTACAATTTATGATAAAGCGATATTTGATGTGCGATTATTTGATAAAAAATATCTTATTTTCTGTATAACCCTCCACCCCACACACTTTCCTGCGTAATACAAAAACCTTTAACATTGGTGATTTTTTAATTTCATTTGGTGAAAGTACAGGAACCTTGTGAATATTTATATCTAATATGTGCTTATATTGCGAGCAAAAAGTGTATTTCCCACTGTATAAATTCAGTTAGATTTTTTTTAAAAATAATTGATAAGAAGTGAAATTATACATATCTGAATATGTGTATGATTTCAACACTTTATATATTAAATTATGTATATTTGTTCATACTAGCTGATTCGTACGTATTCTAATTCCAGCAGTAAAAACGAACTTCAAAATGAGATCCAAAACGAAGCAAAAATCAACCAATAGAAAAGATGAAGAGATAATATCTCTTCATCTTTTCTATTGGTTGATTATTGGTTGATTATTGGTTGTCGTGACAAGTTTTTTCATAGAAAAGCGACGAAATTGTGTTTTGTCTGAAAGATACAAGTAACATATAAATATGTTACTTGTATATCTCAGACAAAACACAATTCCGTCGCTTTTTAGCTCACCTGAGCACGAAGTGCTCAAGGTGAGCTATTGTGGTCGCTTTTTGTCCGTCGGCGTCCGTCCGTCCGTCCGTCCGTCCGTCCGTCTGTCCGTCCGTCTGTTCACAATTTGTTGTTAACACTCTAGCATCCACAAATATTGACCAATCTTAACCAAACTTGAACAAAACATGTATGACCATAAGTTCTCGGATGAGTTCGATTTTGGGTCAGATCGGACCAGGAAGTCAGGAGTTATGTGCCCTTGAACATCAAAAATAGCTACTTTTTAACTTGTTAACACTCTAGCATCTACAAATATTGATCAATCAAGACAAAACTTGGACATAATGTTTAAGACTATAAGTTCTCGGATGAGTTCGATTTTGGGTCAGATCGGACCAGGAAGTCAGGAGTTATGTGCCCTTGAACGTCAAAAATAGCTACTTTTTAATTTGTTAACACTCTAGCGTCTACAAATATTGATCAATCACGACAAAACTTGGACATAATGTTTTAGACCATAAGATCTCGGATGAGTTCGATTTTCAGTGTGATCTGATCAGAAAGACAAGAATTATGTGCCCTTGAATTTGACAAAATTGCCATTTTAGGCTGTTTTTGACCTTGTTTACCCTCTAGAATCTGCAATTATAAATCAATCAAGACAAAACTTAGACACAATGTTTGGGACCCTAAGATCTTTGATGAGCTCGTTTTTCAGTCTGATCTTTTTCAGAAAGTTGAGAGTTATGTGCCCTTGAATTTGACAAAATTGCCATTTTCGGCTGTTTTTGACCTCGTTTACACTCTAGAATGTACAAATATGAATCAATCAAGACAAAACTTTGACACAATGTTGGGGATTATAAGATCTTTGATCATTTGGATTTTCAGTCTGATCTGATCAGAAAATCGAAAGTTACTTGCCCTTGAATTTGACAAAATTGCCTTTTTCGGCTGTTTTCGACCTTGTTTACACTCTAAAATTTACAATTATTAATCAATCAAGACAAAACTTGGACACAATGTTGGACACCAGAAGATCTCGGATGAGTTCGATTTTCACAACATTATTGACCATAAGTTCGTTTTCAGTCTTAAAGTCGTAAATATTAATTGAATTGAACAAAATTGTGGCTCATATCCTTTTGGTTCAGGTGAGCGATATATAGGACCATCATGGTCCTCTTGTCTATGAAAACACTTGTCACGACAACTTGTTTCAAGCTGTATTTACGATGTGTTTTTTTGTAGAAAATTAACGATATGTATCTATTTCAGTGATCAACTTGCCTACATAAAACCCTAAACATATGAATATCGACGTACCTATGCTGCCGTATCTGATTCTCTGTTTGTCTGCATTGGTTGTAGACTTGTCTGGTGGTGATAGTTTGTCTGTGTCACATATATTTATATCCCTATGTGTCATTATAGGGTGCTGCATCCGAGGTACAGGATAGTTTACAGTCGGTAACCCAGATGATAGACTCAACGGTAATGAAGAAGGCACGAGTGAGATATGAGAACAATGCTTCCCGGTACTGTCTGTGAGTAGATTCGGTGGTGATGTAATACACAGAGGACAGCACATATTCATGATGTCAGTATGATGTCTGGGATAACACGGTAACGGATGAATGGTGTGTACCTGTGACTGTGTAGATACTCGAGTCGTCGGTATCGAGATGGCCTGGCTGCCATGTTGAGGACCTGGTGACGATACCATGTCTGAATGTTTGTTCTTACACACAGGTGAGCGTGGTGTGTCCTTTACTATCAATGAATCAACATAGAATGAACGCGACATTGTTTGTATATTTAAGAACTTCAATAAATGAATATTCTTCTGACAATGCTTATTTATTTATTTCTATGTCTTGATGTCTTGAATCACATTTATAGCCAACCTTTGTGAGAAATTCCTGTCACTTTATCAAGTTTTATGTATATCTATAATTATGTTCTTAAATTCGATCCGTTGTAAATCTTTTCTTCATTATTCCTCAGATATATCTGTATACTTTCTTGATATTTTCAAAATTGTCTCTCATAAATTTTATCACAAATTATCAACGAAAATATCATATCTTCATAAATAATTAATGTCAGTTATCAAAACCCAACTGGAAACCAATTCTGAATAAAAATGAATGGGGCAGCATCAATGAAAATTCACGATTATTATATGCGGGTAGCATGAAGAGGGGAAAAGAAAGGGCGTCGCCTTGTAGCATCCCTTTTAATCAATAAGCTCTGACGCTCTGGATAACATTGAAAAGAAAATTGAGAAAACGATTATCTCATAACTCCTTTTAAACGACAGAGTATTGGACCTTTTCTAATTCAAAGAAACTTCGTGCGAAAACATTGATGTGGCTAAATATTGAATTTGTATGGATAAGAGTATGTACAAGCAAAACCAGAAAACTTTGGAAATAAGCCATTTGTTTTTCACTAAAACTTGTCAAAGAGTTCCTATTACAGGAACAAAACGATAATTGTTTGGGAAGGGTCGTAGATTGTATTGTTTGATGATTTGACGATATTCTATAAATAAGAAGGAAAAAGTACGTATCATCCAAGTAATCAGATTGATATTGTTTGTGAATATTTGTCTCTTCGATATCTGAAATTTTGTCAGTATCTGTAGCCCGGAGTTCAATATTTCCTTGTTAGGGGGCCGGGGCTTGTCTCTGGTGACAAGCTCCCTAGTATTGTTCTTTCTGTTCAGACCCCGCCCCTCGGTTCATCAATGCATGACAATAAATCTCCGTTTTTTCTGCTCGTCGACTTTTAACGGTCGGCTGCGTCTTAAAGTTGTCTTTGATACGTTAAATATGGGAGTGACGTTGGTTCCGATTAATCTAAACCCTGCCTCCACAGTAACCTTCTTTGGTGAATTATCGTCAACACTTTCCTAAAACGTCACCCTGGTTTGACGTCCTTGTAGGTAAAGGTGTACAGAAACATCAAGAAAAAAGGAAAATTGATGCTAGATCAGCCATTATCGTTATTCTTTCTGTCAGTGTTTTTCATCTCCTGTACGTAGACTTTCTTTTATTACAAATATACATGTAAATTTGGTTTCTGCAGCACGTTCAATTTGGATCAGTAAAATTGTTTCACTTTGGAAAGGGTCAATCATGCGTTATTTGGCCTATTGTCATGGCATTAAGGCTTAAGCGCTGCTCGGAAGAGATTCTTAATGGATAGGAGTTTGAAATGTGAAAACTAGCGAAAATAAATTTCATTCTAACTATAAGGGTCACGTGGCTTGTTTAGACGTCCAATCAAACACGCTGGTCATTTCGATTTGTGGACTCGGGTGCAATACTAATATGTTCAAAGTGCAATTGATGACAGCAATTTATCCCTTTCCACAGATATATATGTACATGAGAGAATTGGCCAAAACTGTGATGCACTAGTCTTAGGCTCATTCATTGTTAAAATGACATTTCATATTTATCTAATTTTTTAATAGTATGTCTTGATGCAAAGATTGTTTATTCTAATGCGTAGAAATGCTATCAGTTTTTTGAAGTTGTTATTTATAAGCGAATGCATTCAAAGTTGAGACAGAAATGACAAATTCTATATAAATCTGAACTGTTGTCCACAACAATTTGTTTAATTTTAGCACAAAAATATATATTTCCCGTTAACGGTTCAATATTTTGGCTTGAAATTTTCAGAATTTTCATAAGAAAACATACTTTTTTCAGATAGAATAAAAGTAAAACTTATGTACAAATAATTGTGAAATGTCACTTTAAAGAGAACCATCATTAACTAATATAACGAATTGTGTTATCGTGTACCGAATCAAATACACTTACTATATCACATTTTTGCCAATTCAGTATTCCATTTCTGCCTTGTAAAGTTTTCATTTTCAGCGCAAATGAACAAAAATAAGAGATTTGAAACTTGATGAAAGGCTGTCTATCAAAATAGAGCTGAAGCGACCAGTTAATGAGCCAGTTACCAGGAGATTTGCCTATTTAAGAGTATAGAATAGTGTTACATGTTCGATATCATGTAAACATCAAATGACATTGTATACACGTAAGAAAGAAAATTATTGAGGTATAATGCCTTAAAGTCAGCAATTCGGCAATTGGCAAATGGTTGATTTGAGAGCTTTAAATTTGTCTGAAATATTGTTATTCTCAGACGTGCTATGCGGATAACAACATATACTGTCCTTATTCAACAAAATATATTGAACTATATAACTATTTTTTGACAAAACAACAAGTTAACAGATATCATAGCCTATGAAATGGAAAACTTCTTTTAAAAGCAATGTCAAATACATAAAGCGACTATGTACAATCAGAAATGCAGTGGACATCGTCGTTGAGAAGCGTTATATGTAAATAAGGCATGTCATGTGCAAAATTGGCAGGAAATGAACCAGTCAGTCGACAAAAATAGATTTTAGATTTCCAAGCTAAACGATTAAACCCTTTCTCATCCAAAACCTGGTTTCGACATCCATGATAGAAAAGGTTTGTGAATAAATCGAAGCAAAAAAAAAAAAAAAAAAAAAAAAAACATATACAATTTACCAACCTTCTCGTCTTTTGGTTCAATGTCATAATTTACATATTATATAAATATTTCAGTTTTATAAGCGTCTATTTTATTATCTGAAATACCCTTTTTATTAAGCCGATCATATCTTCTGTTGTTGGAGAAAGGAGAGACGAACGCTGCAAATAATTCAATGCAAAGCAGCTAATTAACCCTTGTCGATATGTTTTCACTGACCCGTCTCCTTCTTAGTCGCTGTGTTGAATGCAGTTTAATTGTCGCCAATACAATCTATAGAAGTAGTATATTCTTCTGGATAAGAGGATTCGTTAAATCTGGGTTCAAAGAAATCTCAAATTAATGCTGTCCTCTTTTTCATTTGATAGGTACCATTGAGCATTGAACTTTATTAACATTCGTCTATCTGATATTTATTTTTTTTATATCTTTAATTTTACATGTAGATCTATTTATAATTTCTTCTTATTCTGAATGAATTGAATTATATCGAGGTTAACATTGGCAGGCAGCTTCCAGAACGTGATTACTATAAATATTGAACCAGAAAGAAAACAATTTATCTGAAAAATATTACATTTTGAAATCTAAATGTGTTGAAATGATAGTAAGTATGAATGATGAAGTATGTATTTCCTTATATATTTACATATCATTTCTTCTATTTAATACTTAAAAACCTTCTAAACTACAGCTTACAGAAAGATTTAGGTAACAGGTGTTTAACAGAAAGCGATGATACACGTATCACATTATGTGTAAATAAAATGGTAAAAAAGTTACAAATTTATTTTTGTAATATTTCACTATGCGAAGCTACAATATTGTAAAGGTTTGACTTTAGTCATCTTATAAGAATAATCAGTTCATATTATTACAGTTTCAGAGAATGGTAGAGGAGACAGTACAAAAATGAAGATACTGACTATACAATAACGGTTGATGACTTCGTCTAACAACTATATTATATTATAAAGTTAATACGAGCATATGCTGCTTTTGTCTAAAAGGGACAATGTAATATTTCTTTATTAATCCAATCCGTCCGCCATGCTTTACTTTTGGTTTCTCCTTGACGGTCATTGCTGCATTTTGTATACCAATTGCATTTATCTATGATTTTAATTTGTTCTTTAGTTTTTAGCTCCACTGGCCTAAGGCCAGCGAGCTATTATCATGGCGTTGTGTCCGTCGTGCGTCCGTGCGTATATATTTTCTTTAAAAATATTCTCCTCTCAAACCAGCCGGCCAATTTTGACCAAACTTTGTAGGAATGTTCCTTGGATGACCCTTTACTTAGATTGTTCAAAGAATTTTGATTGTTCGATAAATGTGGGCTTGGCAGGGCGGGGCTTATCAGACTTAGTGAAATCACAAAATAATTCTTTAAAAATCAACCATTTGGCCAATTTTAACCAAATTGGCAGAAATGTACCTTGTGTGATTCTTTACATAAATTGTCTGTGATTTTGATTGGTCCATAAATGTGGGTGTGGCAGGACTGGGCTTATCGGACTTAGAGAAATCACAAAAGAATTCTTTAAAAACCAACCATTTGGTCAATTTTGACAAAACTTGGCAGAACTTTACCTTCGGTGACCCTTTACTTGAATTGTACAAATAATTTTGATTGGTCCATAAATTTAGGCGTGGCAGGGCGGGGCTTATCTGACTTAGAGAAATCCCAAAATAATTCTTTAAAAGTCAACCATTTGGCCAATTTTGACCAAATTTGGCTAGAGATTTACCTTGGGTGACCCTTTACTTAAGTAGTCGGTGAAATATTAGTTGGTCCATAAATGTGGGCGTGGCAGGGCGGGGCTTATCAGACTTAGAGAAATCACAAAATAATTCTTTAAAATTCAACCAGTCTGCCAATTTTGACCAAACTTGGCAGAAATTACCTTAGGTAGCTCTTTACTTAAATTGTCAGTGAAATTTTGATTGGTCCATAAATGTGGGCGTGGCAGAGTGGGCTTATCAGACCCATTGGAAATATCCCAAAATTAATCTTTTTAATTTAACCAATGGGCCAATGTAGATCAATTTTGGCAGTATTGTTCCTTGGATGGCCCCTTTTTTTGAATTGTTTGTGAAATTTTGATTGACCCATTAATGTGGACGTGGCAGGCAGGGCTTATCAGAATGGGAGAAATCACTAAATCATTCTTTAAAAACAAACAACTATTTGGTCAATTTATTACAACTTTCGCAGAAATGTCATCGAGTAGTCCTTTACTTACATTGGGGCCGCGGCCTTAGCGCAGTTGGTAGCGCATCTGCTTCTCATTTGAGAGGTCCCGGGTTCGATATTGTTCGAATTGTTTGTGACATTTTGATTGACCCATTAATGTGGACGTGACAGGCAGGGCTTATCAGAATGGGAGAAATCACTAAATCATTCTTTAAAAACAACTATTTAGTCAATTTATTACAAACTTGGCAGAAATGTCATTGGGTAATGGGTAGTCCTTTACTTACATTGGGGCCGCGGCCTTAGCGCAGTTGGTAGCGCATCTGCCTCTCATTCGAGAGGTCCCGGGTTCGATACCCGGCCGCGGCTAATACCCTTTCTGACAAAATTGTCACCCACCAATGGGTTTGACATCGTTAACCTTAGTGGGCGAGCAGTTGGAAGCTCGGTAAGGGTGTTGTGGTAGAACTGGTTAGAGAAACAACAGGAATCCATGAGTAGGTGCTCCAGCCACCGCGATATGACCCTGGCAGTTGAAAACGGCGTAAAACCCCAATAAACCCAAACTCAAACCCTTTACTTACATTATTAGTGAAATTTTGATTGGTCGATAAATATGGAAGTGATAGGACAGGGCTTATCAGAATTGGACAAACCATAAAATAATTCTTTAAATTAAACCAATGGGCCAGTTCATTCCAAACTTGGCAGAAATGCTCCTTGGGCAACCCTGCTCAAGATTAGACAGTGCAAGGCTTACAAGAGATCATGAGATAATTATTTCACTATATAGCCAGTGGAGCGATTCAAGCCCTCTTGGGCCTCTTGTTATACTTTAAAATTTGACATTTACTACAGAATTACACAGTAGATCTATATGTAATATGATTATTAGAAACTATCTAAAAGAATAGTAATTTGACTAGTTATCTCATGGTATCTTATTTTTGCACGATACCAGAGTTTGGAACTCTGTCGATCCCGTAATTCATCGTTGAATAGTAAAGAATGCGAAGAGTTGAGAGGCGACAAGGACATCCTTATATTAACAATAAAAGAGCACCTTTCACTCTATTCATCCGACAATAAAGACTCGAGTCGCTACAGACTCTGATATCATTAACTCGCCTTTATGACAAGATTTTTATTATCCGAATCGTTTGTACTGTCTGATGTTTAGACCCTTGAGGTCTCCTTTTATTTGTGACCTACGGATATTAGGAGCACGACATACCCTTACCCCTGTCTTCGAGTGATTGTCAATCGTCAATGAAACTGGTCTTTGTAATATTTTACACTTACTATGTTATCTATTTAAAAAACGCAAATATTGGACTTATAAATAGTGTTGTTTCGTGCGCTGTATTATTTGCTCCTCTGTGTTTATAGTTATACTGTCATTGAATATCCTAGAACTGTTCTAACTCAAGACGGCAAGTAAACCTACTTACATATTTCACTTTCAAATATAGTGGGCGTAAGTTTTGTCGAGAGATATACTGTTCAGTTTCCATTTTCTCTTTTAAGCGTCAGTTACTCTTGTAAACAAACCATGAAAGAGAAGAAAACGATCACAGCGAGTCTCTTTTGCTCTTTGAATCGTCTACAATGAAGTTTGTTTACAACGGAACACTTCAGAAGAAGGGTTTAATCGTTGATGAGGCTGAACTGAGGTCGGGGTATTAGTCTAATTGTCATTTTTCACGGATCTGTTTTGAAGAGGTGTGAAGAACGCCCCCTGTCTTATCCCATCAAAGAAACCGGTCAGTCAGATTATTGTCCCGTAATTGTCTCCAATTTCAGATAAATTTCCATTTCAAATGTGATAAAAACTTTAGTATAAATCAAACTAAATGAGCTTTTTCATTATTGTATTCAAACTGAAATTAATTAGAGTTAACCTTTTAATTATTTCTATATATCATAAAGATCAGATGGCACCAGCGAAACTTAAACAAGGTTGCAAAGATAGTGGTAGCATTGATGACATATTTCGCCACATGATAATGGTTTCTAGTTCAATGCGACGAATTAAGTAAAAATGAGATACAAGTTCTCATCATGATTTAATCAGTTGTGCAGTTCATAACACACCAAGAGTGTCAGGTCAAGAAAAAGAGGGATAGAACACAAATGGAAACGAAGAAAGCAACAGCAGCACAACGCAATTCACAGTTCAATGATTTTTAGCTCCACTGGCCGAAGGCCAGCGAGCTATTGTCATGGCGTTGTGTCCGTCGTGCGTGCGTGCGTACGTAAACTTTTCTTTAAAAAACTTCTTCTCTTAAACCAGTGGGCCAATTATAACCAAACTGGGAAGAAATGTTCCTTGGGTGGTGCTTTACCTAAATTGCGAAAAGAATTTTGATTGGTCCAAAAATGTGGGCGTGGCAGGGCGGGGCTTATCAGACTTAGAGAAATGTACCTTTGGTGACTCTTTACTTAAAGTGTGTGTAAAATTTTGATTGGTCCATGAATGTGGGCGTGGCAGGGCGCAGCTTATCAGACTTGGAGAAATCACAAAATAATTCTTTAAAAATATTCTTCTCTCAAACCGGTGAGCCAATTTTAACTTAACTTGGCAGAAATGTTCCTTAGGTTGTGCTTTACCTAAATTGCGAAAAGAATTTTGATTGGTCCATAAATGTGGGCGTGGCTTATCAGACTTAGAGAAATCACAAAATAATTCTTTAAAAATCAACCAATTGGCCAATTTTGACCAAACTTGGCAGAAATGTACATTTAGTGACTCTTTACTTAAATTGTCTGTGAAATTTTGATTGGTCTATAAATGTGGGCGTGACAGGGCGGGGCTTATCAGACTTGGAGAAATCACAAATAATTCTTTAAAATTTTCTGCTCTCAAACCAGGGGGCCAATTTTGACCAAACTTAACAGGAATAATCCATGGGTGGTCCTTTACTTAATATTGTTAAAAACATTTGATTGGTTCATAAATGTGGGCGTGGCATGTGGGGCTTATCAGACTTAGAGAATTCACAAAATAATTCCTTAAAAATCGACCATATGGCCAATTTTGACCAAACTTGGCAGGAATGTACCTTGGGAGACTCTTTACTTAATAGTCTATAAATTTTCTGTGGAATTTTGATTGGTTCATAAATGTAGGCATGGCAGTACGGGGCTTATCAGACTTAGGAAAATTCCGAAATAATTATTTAAAAATCTTTTCTCTCAAACAACTAGGCCAATTTGGACCTAACTTTGCAGGAATGTTCCTTTGGTGACCCTTCACTTAATTTGATGATGAAATTTTGATTGATTCATAAATGTGGGTGTGGCAGGTCTTATCAGACTTAGAGAAATTACAATATAATTCTTTCATATCAACCATTTGGCCAACTTTGACCAAACTTGGCAGAAATGTTCCTTGGGTGACTCTTTACGTAAATTGTCTGTGAAATTTTGATTGGTTCATTAATGTGGGCGAGGCAGGGCTGGGCTTATCAGAATTTGACAACTCATGGAATAATTCTTTAGAAATAAACCAATGGGCCAATTCAGACCAAACTTGGCAGAAATGTTCCTTGGGTGACCCTGTTCAAGATTTGGCAGTGCGAGGTTTACAAGAAATAATGAGAAATTTCCTTTACTTTAGCCAGTGGAGCGATTCATGCCCTCTTGTGCCTCTTGTTTCAATGTAAAATGATTTATCCACTACGGCTTACGCTTTATATAGCGAATGTGTTATTTCACGTTATTACAACTAGAATTTTTACTTTAAATGTTCACTGCATAAGTCAGATAACCCATTGCAACTCCATTAACACTCTCCGAGACGACACAATCTTACAATTTTTCGATTGGAATGCTGATACAGATTATAAATGTGAATAAAGGGGAATTATCCGACAAAAAAAGAAAGAAAAGAAATACATGTATATTGATAAAAAAGGGGGAAATTTAGGTAGTCAACATTTCTTCTCGTCATTGAATATTTACTGAATCTTTCTTTTAAAAGGACGTGTAATTCTTGTATTGTTTTGGAAAAGGTTAAGTACCCCTAATTTGTTTTGCTTGTGTTAGGTAGTACTATGCATGCATGCAATTACGAAAAACTGGCTTACACCACCTGGAAGCAGATCATTTATAATAAAAAATGAGGATTCACCCTACAATGATCACAATGTCATTTCAATGAACCATTGAACTCTTAAATTAATTAAACATTAAACGTACGCGACGACAACGACAAGATCGTCCCTATTTTATTTGAGTCGGACCATTAGTCTAACGCAAATGTTTTCAGCGCGTGGCCTGTATTAAAAATATAGGAAATAGATTAACAAAAGCGGTTTGTATGGGAAATACATGGCATTTCAGAGCTTGAAAAGGGCCAGTCACGCGTCCATTGATGGGATTGCAGAAAATTTATTTTTCATTTTCTGCCAAAATCTTGGTTTGCATGGCGGCGAGGCTGCATGTTTAGAGCAATGTAGGGGTTGTCGAGCAATAAACATCCGACGCATTTAAATATAAGGGCGAATAGATTGACATATTGGGAGTGTAATTGCGAATTTAGGCACAATTCTGAGGAGATCTAAATTCCTAAGACCTAGAAAAATTAGAGTTAAGAGTATTTCACCAAAACCTTTGATTTTGAAACGAATATATTTTTTATAACACGGAAGGGTGAGGAAAATACAATGCTCTTGTCAGGCCAATTCTAGAACCCGGTAGTAGTATTTTGGACCCATACCAAACAACTGGTATAAAAAAACTTAAGATGGTGCAAAGAAGATCAGCAGGATTTGTCAAAAACAGATACCACAACCGGACGAGTGTTAAAGTGACATTTGACATTTATTTAATTTTCTAAAAGTATATATTGATGCAAAGATTGTTTATTCTAATGCGTAGAAATGCTAACAGTTTTTTTGAAGTTGTTATTTATAAGCGAAAAATAAGCCTTCAATGTTGAGACAAAAATGACAAATTCTATATAAATCTGAACTGTTGTCCACAACAATTTTTTTAATTTTAGCACAAAAATATATATTTCTCGTAAACTGTTCAATATTTTGGCTTGAAATTTTCAGAATTTTCATAAGAAAACATGCTCTTTCAGATAGAATAAAAGTAAAATTTATGTAAAAAAAATTGTGAAATGTCACTTTAACAACATGGTCTGTCGAAGACCTGGAATGGAAATCTCTAGAATACACACGAGGAATGCCCTTACTGACTACCTCTTATAAGATCACTTCAAACAGATGAGCAATAGACCCGTCTAAATCCTTTAAAAATCTACAAGCTACGACAAGACCACAGTTATGGAGAACAACTTTCTTACCTGAACTTTCAGATACTGCAACGGTTTATCATCTGAGATTTCGTCAGCTATTTTACTTGACGCCTTCAAGGCTCAACTAACCAAACTCTTTCCTTAACTTTGTCTTTATCTCTGTAAAATTCGTTGACTTCGTATCTTTCAACTTTACTTTGCTCAACCCCTTGCAAAACAATCAGCCAGGTGATTGTAGCTAGTATTAAAATTTATAATCAGATCAATCTTTAATACAAGTTCGGCTAAAGATGACTTCAATTCAAAACTATTTTTCTATTCATGATATATTTACTAATTCTTTTATTGTCAATAAGCTTAGAATTAAGCTTTCTATGAGAGAACGTTTCATCTACGTCAGTTTCCAAAGTTTGCTAAACTCTGCCACACTAAAGTACATCGTGAAGCAAAGCGTCTACCAAATGGTCAAACTACGAGAACTGTTTTAGATATCTCTTGAAATGTATTTATCTAATTCCAGACTTTGAATTTGTTAAGCCTTAATTCGCTACATCTTTACAGTAATATTCAGGCACACAAGGTATTGACTATAGAGTTACATTTTTCAGCACAATTCTGCAAAGGTGGATTACAGAGTTACAATGTTTTGAGCTCTTCTGAGCTATTGTGGTCATATTTTGTCTGTTGGATGTCAGTCTGCATTTCTGTTCATAATTTGCTGTTAACACTCTAGCATCCACAAATAAAAGCCAATCTTTACCAACATGTATGACCATAAGTTCTCGGATGGGTTCGATTTTGGGTCAGATTGGACAAGGAAGTCCGAAGTTATATTCCCCTTGACGGTCAAAAGTAGCTAGTTTTGACATCGTTAACACTCTAGCATCTACAAATACTGACAAATTAAGACAAACAAGGCAACAGTATTAGTGTCTTTAAGATCTCGGATGAATTCGCTTTTCTGATTGGACAAGATAGTCGTGAATCATGTGCCTTTGAATATTACAAAATTGCCGTTTTCGAGTTCGATAGATAATAATCACACATATTGACGAATCAAGACAAATCAGTTTTAAAGTTCAATTGTCGTTCAAGCCAGATATAGCATGGTTTGAGAAAGGATTAAATAATGAAAAAAAACACTAAATAACCTTTTAAATGTATTATTACAGGATTCATTTTGTCACGGGATTGCTTTGTCATATGATCGCTGGCATCTTCGATACAGAAGTCCATGTCTATATTCGTCTCAACGATTTTATGAAAAGAATTACAAATGTATGTCTAGCAAATAAATTAGTATGTGTTAAGTCAAGAAAAAGATGAGGGTCTGCAGTTAAAATACTCCTATGCACATGAGACTATATGCAGTGAAAACCGCCATTTTGTCAAATTCAAAATCACATAATTCTGGAAGTGAAATTATGCGCAGGTGACAATCACGTGACTTTGTTATGATATGCTTTCCTTACTTTTGTAAACAAAAACACTCGGTAAGGTACCTTTTTTCTCAAATTTTAAATCGAATACTTAACTCTCAGTATTGAGATACGTGCCATTCGAAACCTCGTACTCTGCGGTCTTTTTTTGATACCAAGATTTCCCTACAAAAATCTACTTTCTTAAGAACAGAGCACATTATCTCTACATTCCATTTCGATAAAATGAGCTCTGTTCTCGCGGGGTCATTTCACGTCTAATCTCGGGATCTTGGCGGGATTTCAGTATCCAATCGTTGGCTATACACAACAAAACAATTTAAAAAGCTGATACAAGCTCTCATTGGCTGACGCTTCAAATTACCGGCGACGTAGAAGCGACGTAATGTATACGTAATCAAACAAGATCAAACTGAATGCTTTTGATTCGATAATTCAAATGTTACCGGCTTCAGCCAAAAATAGAAGCGACGTAATGTATACGTTATGATCATGCAAGATAAAACTGAATGATTTTGATTCGATAATTCAAATGATGTGCTATAATTAGATTATGACGACCAAATAGGCTGTTGGCGTACCGAAAACTGCAGAGGTCATATTAATTTTGATCGTTTAATCAATAGACCTTGGCATTTGGAGAGTACTCAAATCCCTGTCAAAGCTGAGAACATTCGTGCAAAGTACGCAAAGTTTTGAATGCCGTGATATAGATCTAGTTTCTTAAAAAAATGTTTGCACTTTGCACGAAAGTCAGATCGAACTGAAAATCGAACTCATTCGAGATATGATGGTCACCAGTTTTTTGCTAGGAATATCCACTAAAATCGTCAAATCGAGAACATCACAATAAATACTCACACCGTAGTATGCAATAAAATTCTAATGTTGATTTCTGAACGTTCATAGTCATCTAGGGCTCGTTTTGACACCATTCTGTTAAAAAAGGCAACCATTGCGTAAATGTCACCATAATATCGTTGCTTTTTACAAACACCACGTAACTGCAGCTTGTTTCAAGCTGCAGTTACGAGGTTTTTGTTGAAAAGCGATGCTAAAATGTGTTTGGCACGCGTAACACACAATGTTTCATGTAAGGTCGGCGATCACAAAAAAGTAAATGAAATTTGATTAATTTGATTTTAACGGGTGTCTTTGAAATTCAATTTTTCAATGATTAGACGCTGATTGGTTTTTATTTCCGCTTGATTAGTGTACAAAGCTTCGGGCACGCGGTCAGTTCTTGTGAGTCAAAATGACGTGAAATCATAAAGAATCCATGAATGCCATTGCTTTAAAATGTCACGTGATGGCGTTAATATATTACCAAACGACAAACTTTTAGACTTGTTATTCCGAGTCAGTTAGAGATTATTTTTTACACCCGAAGGGTCGTGTAATGTTATGGTCCCGGTCGTGCGTCTGTCCGTTCGTCTGTCCCATCGTCTGTCTGCCCATGGATTAACATTTTTTTTTTTGTGTTCGCAGTTTCTACAGTTTTGATCAGAATTTGGTCAAACTTTCCACAATGAATTTCTATTGTATCTAATTGTACACACCGCTTACGGAGTTCAGATAACTCTTTTTGTTCCTGAATTATCTGCCCCTGGAATTAAAAAGAAATGAGCATTTAAAATTGCCCTCTTACAGTTTCAACCCGAATATAATTTTACTTAATCTACATGGTGTATATTAGTTCATTCCGCTCACAGAATTCAGATAACTCTTTTTGGTCTTGAATTATCTGAATAATCTGTGGTGATTGTATTTTCATAAAATTTGCTATGTGAATTTGTAAAGCAACGTTCCAGATAATTTTGGCGAAAAGTTACCGTTGCTTTGTTGAATTAAAAGCGCAACGTAAGAAAAGCTACAAAAGCTCTATATTCACACAGAGCTCAAAATATTGTCAATTTAGTGTTTTTGGTTAGTGTTTAATAAAAAAAAAATCACATTTTGTCAAGTTTTTGTCACGTGAAACAGTTTCAACCAGAAAATAATTAAACTTGCAACATTTGAATTTCTATGGTGTCTGGTAGGGCAAACCGCTTACAAAATATTTTTGTTTAAATTATCTGCCCTTGAATTTAAATAGGCCAATTTGACCGACAAGTCCCTATCGGGCGTATTCGCGTCGCTTTGCGAAGCTCTTGTTGTCCTTTTTGAAACAAAACATTTTTGGAAATAGAGAAATTGCCAAACGCAATTAAAACCCCATCTTCGCAAGCCAAGTGTGACATCTACGACGTAACGTCGTTTCTGTATTCACCCTTGGCGTATTTAGTCCAATTTTCTTGGTCTCCTGGAAATAGTTTTCATTGGTTCCAGCAAGGTCTCGCTGGAACCAATCAGATTGTCGACTGATACATTTGTTATGAGTAACCAAATCATGACAACGGGCGGGAAAAAGCATTGCATTTGCAACTCAAAAACGCGAAGATGGGCGATTTTTCCTAAGAATTTCACTGCAATAGACAGGAATTCCCTAACTTTAATCGACGAATAATTATAAGTTCGACAATTCGACCAAAAAAACAGCTAACTTTTACATAATCCGCATGACGTATGACGCTACAGACAACGCGCGTTAATGACGTCATCAATAATTTACGTAAACAGCCAGCAGAACAACCGCTAGGCGGCGCTTCACGGTTTCAAGAAAATCGGAATACAAACGTAGGTGGGTTCAACCTTGGCTAGCGAAGATGTTAAAACCCATTCTCACACACTTACTTGGTAAGTCTTTTGGCACCACACAAGATAAGGCCTTCCAAAAACATTAAATGTTATTTTCCACAATGTTTTCCAAGGCATTTATCTTTTGGGGAGTCAAAAAGAGTCATTGTGTGGGAAAGGGTTAAGATGTCTTAAAATATCGCTCTAAACAACGCGCATCAAAAAATGCCTTTAAAAGGTAATGCATATGGCGCTTTCAAATAAAATCTTGTTTTTGGCGTCTGTAAGAGAGAGCACGGTGGATAATTACGTGATACAATATTTTAAAAAAATCTTCAATAATTTTGTAATTACTGGACCGATTTGAATTCGGTTTGAAGCAGAGAATGTAGACAGACGTTACGCATTAGACGGACGTGTTGATTTTTGAAAAAATCGACTGATAAAAAAGTTATTGAAGATAAACCAAAATTTTGGTTTATCTTCAATAACTTTTTTATCAGTTGATTTTTCAAAAATCAAACACGTCCAGCTTATTCCTGGCATTTTCCTACCTTCTCTGCTTTAAACCGAATTCAAATTGATCAAGTATTGACAAAGTTATTGACGATTATTGGAAATTCTGAGTCACGAGATTATACACCGTAGAGAGGTTCAGAAGAGTACCCCAACAAAATAATTTTAAAAAATGCTAGCATTTTGTATACAATAGTTTCCATTTGTGCAAATAATGCGATTATGGGAGACCGTTTTAAGGTAGAATACCCGTAATGTGGCCATTTTGAGATTCATAAAACGGATTTTTTTCGAGCGGCATCGTTACGTATTCGAACTTATTTGGGCGCGGTCGTAAACATTCGGCGGTTGAAAGTTCCATCGCCGAATATTTTCGACGTCGTCCGAATAATTCCGACGTCGCATGAATCTCATTAGGGACAGACTACAATAGGAATACATTTATACCCATTGTTGATTGCAACCTGTCTCATTCTTTGCTCTCGTATAGATCATCGAGCTAGTTCAAGGGAAGTAACAACGTTAGAAGACGACGCATCGGAATCAATATTGATTATTGCCCTTGCTGTTCAATGTTACCAAAGTAGTGGGCCAGTATATTGAATTCGATTTATTATCTCTATTTAAAATTTTATTTGTACATTTATCAAGGATACATGTAATATTATGAGATTGTGTCATGTTCAACAATAAAAGTATTCGACAATCTCCTATAAATAAATACATGGGTATAATTATGATGTAGGCTAAGCATTTATAAATAAGCAGATTTATGAAAAAATCTATATAATTTGAGACCAACATGGTTCCATATCGGCCTGTCCATACGTTCAGTCTGATCTAGATACACATCGATCTCTAACAGCTTCTTCAAGACATGTAGCAACTGTAAATTAGCAATGTGAATTTACAGATAAGGGGGAGTAATGACTTGAAATGCATTTTGTTCATTCATTGTTAACCAATCCCTATGTTGTGGGTACTCATTTGAAGAATCACATCCACAGCCTAGGGTTTCGAGCTGAAATAAAAGATTAAGAATGCCTTTACCCCTCTTATCTGTTGCTCTGGCGATACCTGTGATTTTCGAGGGATGAGACTGATATTCTCAAATACTATATGGACCCTTTTCCAAAGGCGCGTTCTTTAGAGCGAGATTTATTGAGGTATCTTGAGACTTCTTAAGATGTTTAAGGGGTATCTTGAGATTTCTTAAGATGTTTTAGGATAAACTTTAGTGCAAGATTCTTTAGGAGCTCAATGGGAGGCGCCATTACCATATACTGCGGAACCCCTCGGTTAACTCTGTAGAAACAATATAAGAGAGAATTGACAGAGTAGTTACGAATGTTCCGTGGTACCATGGTAGTGCGCCATATTTCATAAAAATGAGGTCATCCTGACGTCATTTGGATGAAGTATTGGGCATTTCGAACATCTGTGTAAGAATGTAGTTCTTAAAACACTCTATGAAAAACATCTTCAGAAATCTTAAGAAAATCTCGCTAAAAACGCGTCTCTGATTCCGGACCATAAAGATATTTACAACTTCAAAGCCATATTTACTCATTTTAAAGCCTGTCTTGCTGAGATAAAAACAATTTTAAATGTGTTTATTCACTTTTTGTCTATATCTTTAATTTTCTATTTCATTTCACAGTCACCACGTTTGGACACCAAAAAGAGAGAATCGTAGTAATTGTCCTAACGGACCATTGGATGTGTAGTCGACATACAGGGGCTGAAATTTGGATGCGGTCAAATATTTACAAATAAGTAAGAGTACAATAGGTATAAAAGTCCAAATTTTAAATGCTTTGCAGCGTCTACTTCCTCTCGTAGAGTAGATGTCCGCTGAAAGTGGAGAATCTGAATATCTCACTACCCTCAATATGGCCGCCAGCAAATGTTTCTACCCACACAGACTGACCCTTACATACGTGAACAACAGCTGTGTTTCCGCCCATAGCGTCGTGTTTCTTGTGTTGTCCTGTAGAAAATATTAGCCTGTGTGAACAACACAAATCAAAGTATGAAGACTGTGTACCTAATGTATGTTAAAGTCATATTGAACAAATGTGAAACTTGTTCATATATATAATAACAGGTGACTGTCTTCTGATATCAAAGTTATCTGGCGAGGTTGGGAGAATTTATCAGGACGAGGCTCTGCCGAGTCCTGATAATTTCTACCTGCCGAGCCAGATAACTTTGATATCAGAAGACAGTCACCTGTTATTATATTTATCATGCTATCGTCGAAAATAATAATAAATAAATAAAAATAGCTTATTTAACACGTAATTTGGGGTTATTCTAAGCTTTTTAACGTATAAATTATTGCGCAACGAAAAAAATCACACAGCAGTATGAAATCAAAATGTCGGCTTCCGATGAATATAGATCTAATTTCATTAGTCATTTACACGGCAATGTTTGAATCCAAAGAATTGTGAATATTGCAGTCGACTTCATTTACATTTTATAGAAATTTTCTGTACACAACTGAACTCCAATGTCCGTACATTTATCGTCGCTTCGAAACAGATTTGGATCGGCATTGATGGCGGATCAGTAGTAAGATATTAGGCTATCGTCATGTACGTCATGTACGTGTAACTATCTTGAAATTTGTGTACGACAAGCTTTCAATTCCAAAATATGCATATGCAGAAAATGATAAAACAACTGAAGAACAAATGAAACATAAAGCAATGTTCAGAACGTACCTTTATATTGGTTATTCAATGACAGAACTTTCGGCTTGAGTCAAGAATCTTCACACACACATTTATTATGCTTTGTCATTCTTTCCTATGGGACATGTATGTCAGTTTCACTTTTCTCAACACAATATAATCTACACAAAACATTGTTTGTAAAAGCCTTTTATATCACTAAATAAATCTTCTATTCTCGAATGCTTATGTAGTTGGTATTTACTTGTAAATTCACAAAAACAAACTTGAAAATGTCACCACTGAAACGTCAACATACTAAAACACAGATCTGCTCGACACAAATACATAGTATGACGTCACATGTGACGATGTCACAACTGTTTATGTCTTGGTCTAATTTTAGATCATTGGTGTCACATCAGTCAATTTTTACATTTCAAATTATATGCAACGAGTTATGAATTCATGAAGGCCCAATATTCTTTTACAATTTTGAATTGGCGAGGTTTGAAAAGTAGTTCCAATGAGTATGCAAATTAGTTCTAAAAATAAGTGACTGATATAACTTAATGTTATCGGACAGCTGATATCAGGTCAATGTTGACACAATAGCATGATACAATGAAAACATTTTAACTTATTGCTCATTCATAGAGTCGTATAAATAAATCTGTACCTTTTATTTAAAATGAATACAGGACACTGGAAACTGAATATTCTATATTATCAAAGATAAATGCATATCTCTAGAATGCAAACTGACCAACTTTATAATTTATTGCAAGTGGTTTTTTTACAGAACAGTTTGTTAGTTTTTTGGATGGAATTAAAATGCTACCAAAGAGAAAATTGTGGATACCTTCTGCGACTGCGCCAGCTACAATCTTCCCATTCAGTACGAGTTTTACACGTATTTCACGTACGTGTCTCTGTGCTACGTTAAACGTGAACGAGTAAACGCCGTCATATGGAGCTCTGAAATAACGTGAAACGTGTATGTCAGTTAACTGAGTGGCGTCTCACAATCATTTAAGTCCAAATTTCTTTTCATTATTTAGATCTATCAATTCTCAAAAGAACTTTGAAAGAATTAAAAAAAAAACTCCCAGCAACATCGTCAATATTGCTGTTACTATTTCCGTCCGTAGCTTACAACTTGCAAACAGAATTCTAATTCTGAAAAGAGAAATTATACTGTCCCTTCGATGTTCTCTTCAATGCTTTACAGGAATTTAAAACAGAATGAGCTACAAATATTCTAATAGCATGCATGCAACGTCTGCAATGGCCTCAAGTTAGACAAGTCTATAACCTTTCGTCGTGTTCTTAAAGAATAAAGATCCTACCTGAAGACCCCTGTATGGGCCTCGTATCCCTTCCCATCGTTTAAGGTAACTGTATCAAACTTGACATGCTGTGCTTTACCCAAGTCCTTACAGTCACTGAGATACGCCATGAAGGACACCTGTTTCTTGCCCCATAGTAGGTCAGTTGGGGCAACTAAATCTGGAAATTATAACGTCAGTTTTTATATTGAAATCGTAATAATCAAGATAAGTGTTCAAAAGGTTATATTATTTACAAAATGAAAATAAATGAAAGAAACTGCAGTATTGTTATGGTTAATAACTATATTTACCCATATGTGTCATAAAGCATAAACATAAGTAATAAGTTAACATGTAATGCATAATGCATAAACTAAAAATAAAACTATTTGGTAATAATCTCGCTAGCTCTGCTGCACATACTGAAAATGTACTGGTTACTGAAATACCTATACCCATGCATGAAGAGACCGGTTTTTTCGCCAGACGATAAATCAAATCATCTCTATATTTCCAGAGCAATCTACCATATCTTACCGTGAGTATCTACATTGTCGTCATACTCTGCCACCTCAAACTCTTCTACAGGGAGAGACAGACAACCGGTGAACACAGTAACGATAACCAGTAATAACAGCTTCATGGTTACCTCCCTTGAATTAGAATAAATATAGATAACGATAAATCACCTGGCAGAGCGTCCCTAGCTAAAAGCTAGAGATGCTCTGCCATGTCTTTCATCGCTAGCTTTAAGAACGTAATAATTTCAGTGCACTTTGTGTAATGTCAAAAAACATGAAGTCATAATCTGTCTTAAGTTTCTTTTTGTATGTGCACAGATTTTTATCATCTATTTTGCATAAGAAATATTAGTGAATACATCTAAAGCATGAAGCATGCATGATCACTTCATGGAACATGTCATATTGGCTTAAATATTTTGATAATGTTTGTGACAAGGACTGTATGGCACTTGCAATGAACATAGAAACAATTATGATCATGGTGAAAATGGGAATAAAAAATAATAACGATGCGATTCAGTAACGAAAAATGTAGATTTACTTTTTTTAAAAATATACATGTAGTACAAAAACACTAAGAGCACGACTAGTGATAAATAATTAAGGAGTATGATGCATAAATATGTGAAAGAGTATTTAAGATATCTAAAAAATTAATAAAATATAATAAAATAATTCTGATATACCTTTAGCAGTCGACACCGAAGCTTGTCCTTACAGTACGGACGCCAAACAAAGATGTTAATTTTATTTAAGATGCTCCAATCAATGACTATCTAATTATCGGTACTTGAAATTACTTAACTAATAACGGATTTATGGATGATGATCCGCTTACAGCGAGTGTTGGTGTTGATGATGCTTGAAGTACCAATGCGATACAATCTTTGTTAATCCATTACTGCACAGTGACGTCTTTTGACTCCCTTACAAGTAAAGGCTTGGAAAAACATTGTGGAAAATGAAGAAATTGCTTGTGACAAGCAATTTCTTCATTTCCCACAATGTTTTCTATCCAAAAAGACAAAAAATCTTAAATTTCCTTGACTTTAAATTGTCATCTGCAACACTCTTTTAATTTGGACCAGCTTTTATACGTTCCCTGTTTATTGCTATTATTTATGACGACTTTATATCTTTTTCAAACAAAACATAGGTAGGGGATTCTTAATATGACAATAATCAGCAAATTTTTTTTCAATAATTTGATCGCATTGAAAAACAATCATATTCTTTTGCTGAATTATATTTTGACCCAAGCATAAGGCTCAATTTGGAACTCTTTATTAACCTAAGTCACTTAAGGTAGTCTACCCATTATGAGACTCGCACGATTTCGGAATTATTCGGGCGCGGTCGAAAACTTTCGGTGGTGGAGCTTTCCACATTACGGGTATTGTACCTTAAGCACAGCCTGATCTGATTGAAATTGTTCTTAAATGCTTTAATGGCTTTTTTTGGAGATTATGGCTCATATCAAATTATAATTACAATCAATTGTTGTCCTTTACAATATATCCTTTACATAAGTATTGCAAACAGGAGATCCGTATGTAATAGTTACACAAACAAAATACTGAAATTTGCTAAATAAGCATTTCTTCTTTTTGAAAAATATCCGCTTTCATTTTCTGAAAATCTTTGCTTCATTAGTTTAGTTTAAACATATTTTATTGCCACCAGGCGTACATACATAATCGTAATTTTTTACAAGTGAAAAATCAACAGTTGGCAAAGGGGTCTGGCCACAAGTTCTGACAACTTAGATACGGCCTTCCCTTATAACAAACCTGGTCTAGAGTCACTAGTTTTCACATATTATATATACTTGCTGAACCGTACACACTAGTGTGCGTACAGTTCAGCAACTATACATATATGAACACCTACATACAAATTTTTACTTTGTGGTAATACGTGACAATAATATTCCGGCAATAGAACAGAATTGCAGATGGTGTTGAATATGTATTTTAATTCTTTGCTTCATTGTGCCCTTCAAGAGTCGCTAATAAATAGGGATCAGCCATTTCTACACAATGACGCCTCTAGACGCCCCGTAGGAAGTCTTGAGGAATCATTGTCAAAAGCGACATAATTTGCTTGTAAAAAACAAATTTCTCCATTTCCAACAAATAAAATTCTCATACCTTTTTTCATCGCACCAAGAAGTTGCTTCAATGAGCTTTTTGATATCGAAGATGCCAGGTTTTTATTGCATTGCCCGAGGATGTGCCTTAGCGTTTTGTTGTAATTCGGAATCGAATCAACGGGCTCAATATTACTCTACATATCAAACGACGGGTAATCAAGTGACACAACAATTTCATGAAATCGTCAATAATTTTGTTAATGCTAGTTTAGTTTGAATTCGATTTGATGCAGAAAGTTGGGACAATGTCAAGAATTAGCTTAATGTGGTAGATATTTCAAAAATCAGTTGACAACAAAGTAATTGACGAACAAGCAAATTGTTGGTTTGTCGTCAATAATACGTCAGCTGATTTTTAAAATATCTACCGCACCTATCTAGTCTCTGACGTATGTGCGCATTCATTGGTCACATTATAATTGCCCTTTCCCAAAAAATAAAGTTTGGACTGTTCTTTTTGAAAGCTGCTGTAGATTACAGAGTTGATGTTGATAAAGATCGGATTTTTGTAAAATAGAATACAAAAATATTGAGACAATATGAAAACAAGAGGACCATGATGGTCCTATATCGCTCACTTGAACCAAAATGTTATGAGCCACGATTTTGTTCAATTCAATTGATATTTAAGACTATAACCCATTACCACACAGTGACTCCTTTTGACTCCCCACAATATAATGGCTTTGGAAAACGTCGTGGAAAATGAAGAAATTGCTTGTGACAAGCAATTTCTTCATTTCTCACAATGTTTTCTATGTAAAAAGACCATAAAATGTAAAATTTCTTTCATTTCTAACTGTCGTCTGCAACATCTTTGAATTTGGACTAGTCTAAATTTCTGCTATTTGGTAATGGGTTAAAGGGCGACGGTAACAGATGGTGTAATTGCAAAAAATGAATTATTTTGAAAAAATATGCAAAACTTTTGTGTTGACCACCTCGGGATGGTTAATAATATGCGATTCAGACAGAGAATTAGCCGAAATTACAAGACAGATATCTGAATTCAGGGAGAATCCAAATCTAAATTCAACCCCGTCTCAGATGGGGTTAAAATTATTTTTAAATTGTTGCGCATGCGCATACAGCGCGGACCATGATTCAAACGAGAATCATACTTGAAATTCAATATGACGTCATCATGTATGTTGTGACGTCATTTAACCCTTTCCCAAACAAGACCTGGTTTTGACGTCGCTTATAGAAAAGACTTGGGAAAACATTGAAGCAAAAGAAGAAACTGCTGATAACCAGCAGTTTCTCCTTTTGCCTCAATATTTTCTTAGCTATATTTTACACAAATTCTTTCTTTTTCAATGTCTATTTTATCGTCTGCAGTAACTTTCAAATTGGACCACCCCAAAATTTTATTGTTTGGGAAAGGGTTAAGAAAGTCGCATGTCCTACTGTTTTGACCTACTTTCGACATCGCTTCATGAATTTGGTATCAAATTGCGAAAAAATGAGTCGTTGCTTCAATAGTTTGTCGTAATCATTTAATCAGGTCATATAAAGCTTAAAAAGTGTACATTTCGTTTGTATTTGACAATTTTTGGGTCCAAATCTGGGAAATAGTAGCTTTAAGACAGAAAACAAACTTCTGGTCAATAACATTGTGTCAAGTTTTGTCTTGATTACGGTAGTCACTATTTGAGGTTGTTAGAGTAAAATTTGAAAGGCAAATAACTGAGCAAATTCTATTCTGAGTATTCTAAAATTCATTAATCCATGATCTTATCGTTATTAACAACATAATCCAAATTTTGTCTTGATTGTTCATTATTTGTGTTTGTTAGAGTCGAAACAGCAAATTTGTCAGATTCAAGGGCACATGCATGACTGACCACTTTCTCATTCGATTGCGGTAAAATTCAAACCCACGCAAGGTCTTACAATCAGCAGCATAGTGTCAAAGTTTTGTCTTGGTTGATCAATAATTGTAGATTCTAGGGTGTAAACCATCCTCGGAAACCCCGCGGTCATAGCTACGCTACATGACCCCTGGGACACTTGGCGAGGAAAACTTTGTATTAGCCGCTCCCAAATGCCGCCGTTTCATTGGTTCCATCATCATTTCATGATGGGTGAGTAGACCAATCAAACTGGCCGATACAAATCGCCAACCTCTAAACAGTGATTACGTCAGAGGTACGTAATTTAATCCTGATTCACGGTAGATAACTGTGTAGGAGATTGATAAATCGCTTCGGGTAAGTTGTCAATATGGAGGATTACTATCGTTTAGCGTGTGAAAAAATTTAATTTTTCAAGTTTAAAAGACTTCCAAAGAGAAACTTTCCCTATCTTTCTATTTCAAAGCTGAATGACATGTCAGCGATCTGTAATTTTTTAAATCGTTGTCGCACAAATTACATCTTATCATGAGCGCAGCCATTTTGGTTGTAATTGACAACGCATTGACTTTTGAGAGCCGTTATTTGATTGGGCCTTGCACTCACGCGTTTCGTATCGATTTTCGGCTGCTAATTCAAAGTTTAAGTGGCCAAGTGTCCCAGGGGTCATGTAGCGTGAGCTATGACCGCTGTGGTTTCCGAGGATGGGTGTAAACAGGGTCTAAAACAGTCAAAAACGGCAAATTTGTCAAATCCAAGGGCTCATAACTCTCGACTTTCTGAACAAATTAGACTGAAGATCGAACTTATCTGAAATTTTATAGTCCCCAACAATGTTACCAAGTTTAGTCTTGATTGATCAATGATTCTAGATTCTAGAGTGTTAACAAGGTCGAAAACAGCCGAAAACGTCAATTTTGTAAAATTAAAGGGCACATAACTCTAGTCTTTCTGGTTCAATCAGACCAAAAATCAAAGTCATTCAAGATCCAATGGTCTCCAACATTGTGTTTAAGTTTTGTTTTGATTGGTCAATAATTGTAGATTCTAGAGTGTAAACAAGGTCAAAACAGTAAGAAACGGCAATTTTGTCAAATTCAATGGCACATAACTCTCGTCTTTCAATCAGACCAAAAATAAAGGTCATTCAAGATCTAATGGTCTCCAAAATTTTGTCCAAGTTTTGTCTTGATTGGTCAATAATTGTAGATTCTGTAGTGTAAACAAAGTCGTAAACAGTAAGAAACGACAATTTTGTCAAATTCAAGGGCACATAACTTTTGTCTTTCTTATTCAATCGGACCAAAAATCAAACTCATCCGAGATGTTGGTCTCCAACATTATGTCCAAGTTTTGTCTTGATTGATCAATAATTGTAGATGCTAGAATGTAAACAAAGTTAAAACCATTATTTTTGACATTCAAGGGCAGATAACTTAGCACATTCTGGCCCGATCAGGCCCATAATGAAACTCATCCGAGAACTTATGCCCATACTTTCTTTGACAAGTTTAATCAATATTGACCAACTTTTGTGGATGCTAGAGTGTAAACACCAAATTGTTGACAGACGAACGACGGACATAGAGAGACCACAATAGCTCACCTTGAGCATTTTGTGCTCAGTAGAGCTAAAAAGCTGAACGCTGATTCATTCTCGAACATGTTCTATTAGTGACGTCAAAACCGTTTCTTGTTTTGGAATGCGTTAACACAATAATTGAAGATTTTCTTCTATTGTTGTGTCATGTGATTCCCTGCCATGAAATCAAGGCATTATATGGGTTTAGACATTTATTTTATTTGTATTGCATCGGCTGATACATAACCATATGTTCCTTGCATACTTGTGCAAAACAATATCCATTAAAACAGCTGTTATTTCTTGTATGTGAATCGTAAGCGTTCCACGCACGAGCAGATTATTTGAAAAAAAAAATTTAGCCCGTCGGTGAGGCAAGGTTGACTTTTATAAAATGTCATAATTAGTAAGGACAGTTCGAAATTCCAACCCGCAGTCCCGGTGTATAATCACGTGACTCAGAATTTCCGATAATCTCCAATATCTTTTTAAATACGTGACCAATTTGAATTCGGTTTGAAGCAGAGAAGGTGGGAAAATGTCAGGAATAAGCTTGACGTGTTGGAATTTTGAAGAATCAACTGATAAAAAAGTTATTGAAGATAAACCAAAAGTTTGGTTTATCTTCAATAACTTTTTTATTAGTTGATTTTCCGAAAATCAACCACGTCCATCTAGTGCGTGACGTCTGTCCACATTCTATGCTTCAAACCGAATTCAAATCGGTCCAGTATTTACAAAGTTATTGAAGATTTTCTGGAAATATTGTATCACGTGATTATTCACCGTGTCCTTGGGTGTCTACAGATCAAGATCTCATGGACCCCGCCTTATTGAGCTCTTTCCTCAGATGAATGACGTATTTTGGAACTACATTTACTTTTTCCAAAAATTGATTCCATCGACCACAAAAGCAATCTGAATTTTTTGTTGTTTTTCTGGTCGGTTGGGATCAATCTTTGGAAAAAAAGTACAAGGATTCCACAGACAAGTCATAAATCTGAGGAAAGAACTCAATAATGCGAGGTACGTGCAACAAACCGCTTGAGAAATGGCGCAGAAATAAGAAAGGTATTGTACACTTCCTTACCTGAAGCGAGGGCAAATTTGTCCGTATTCGGTACCCATCCCATGATGCACAATCTCCACCGTGTTTGGCGGAGAGAATGATTTGCTGATTATATGGCTTAACCCTTTCCCAAACAAGACCTGCTTTGACGTCCATAATAGAAAAGGCTATAATAATAGAAAAGATTCTCCTTTTGTCTCAATATTTTCTGTGATAAATTGTACACATTTTTTTTTTCCTTTTTAACACCAATTTTGTCATCTACAGCAGCTTTTGAGTAGGACCACCCCAAAAATTTGATGTTTGGGAAAGGATTAACAATATACAAAACATTTAACTCTTTTCCAAACATCAAAATTTTAGGACGGTCCAATTTGAAGGCTTCTACAGATCATAAATTGATAAAATGGGATAAAAAAATGTGTGCCTCTTGTATCCCCCATTACCAAACGACAAAATTATGGACTTGTCCAAATTCAAAGATCCTGCAGACGACAATATGAATAGAATGAAATTTCACAGTCTTTGATCTTTCTGGGTAGAAAAAATTGTGGGAAATGAAGAAATTGCTTGTTACAAACTTTTCTTCATTTTCCAGAATGTTCTTCAAAGCCATTATCTTGTAGGGAGTCAAAAAGAGTCATTGTGTGGTAATGGGTTAAAAATTATTATTGCAACAAAAGAAAAAAAAGTGGTTATCAGCTTTTTTGTCTCAATGATTTCCCGTATCTGTACTTCTGCGGACGCCAAACCAGGTCTTGTTTTGGAAAGGGTTAATAGGCAGCCACATTTTTGACCAGTCAAAATCCAAAGATGTTACAGACGAGTAATTCAATTGAATGGAATTTTACATTTATTTATTCTTTTTGTGCAGAAGAATGAAAACACGGTGGGTAACCCACGTGACTTGTTGGAAGCGTCCACACGGAAAAATCGCCCGCTTCAAGGTATGTTTTGTTTAATTTCTCAGCTTATACTCTACGGATTTTGAAGAGATAAAGTGCACGTAACGCGCCTTTGAGAGGGCTATTCCCGGCTCTAACTCACTGTGCCCGAAATCCAGTGGTTTCTTCAAACATTCGAGCCAAAGTTTTTTTAAGTGCAAACCGAACACGGGAAGCGTTCACATTTATAGTCCTAATTGTCAAGTTTTAGCTTTACCAGCCCATTTACGCGAATAAATTGTGTACGTACGTACCGTCTAGTTAATATATTCTTTAAAAATCCAAGGGTTATAGTCAGAAAAGCGTTAATTATGATGTGATCATTAAAATAACGAAATGGGAAGCGTACACATCTGATTCAAAATGGTAAGCGTACACACACAATACGCTGAGAAGGGAAGCGTACACTCTGTTGGTTTTTGGGTTGGTCGCATAGTCACTGATTTAGTCACCTATTTACAGACCTTTACACAACACGGTGGAGATTGTGCATCGCGAGGTGGATAAGAACTAAGGCAAAACTTGACCTGCTTCAGGTAAGAAATTGTGCAATGAATTTATTCTTTTCTGCGTCGATTTTCAAGTGGATTGTTGCAGTTCCTCTGCTGTAGGAGTCATAAATGAATACAGCTTAAAAATGACCCCAATAGACCAGAAAAGACGACACAAGGTTCAGGACATACTTCTGCTCGGTCTGGATCGAATTTGGGAAAAGTACCAGACGTTTTCATATAAGTCACACACCAGAGGAAAGAGATCAATGATGTGGGGTACATGCAAAAATCCGCTCACAAATTGACGCAGAATTAAGAAAGTTATTGCACAATTTCTGGCCTGATGCGGGGCTATTTTGGCCGCAGTGTTACCATTTTTTCTATCTAGCCGGTTGGGATTTTTTTTGATAAAGTAAAATAACTTTACAAATATATCATACATTTGAGTAAAGAGGTCAGTGAGGCGGTGCATATGCAACAATCCGCTTGAAATTTGACGTAGAAATAAGAAAGTAATTGCACCTACAATTTCTTATCCGAAGCTGAGGTAATTCAAGCCGTGGTTACGAGATTTTATAACGACATCGATGGTTTATCAAAATATAACGGCAAACCCAGTCTATTTTCCCAGTATATTTTTCGTAGCACAAAATTCATTGCTATTGACCACAACGAAATAATATTGATGAAAATAGCAAAACCATATTTGAAAACTGATGTAGTCCAACAACATTAACCTGGGAAATCTGCATTTGTAATGACCAAAATTCGGCAATGTTTTGTTTTAAGGAATGAATGCATTTTTCCATGCAGGTATGAAAAAGAGAATCTAATTACACTGTATGAATCCACGAAGTGGTTCATACAAAAGTGTGATTAGATTTTCTTTTTCATACCTGCATGAACTCCGTAAATAAAATTTCATTCATTTCTTACAACTTGATTTCTAAGACTAAAAAATAATGCGACGTAATTCAATGTTTGACAGGGAAAGTAGTTCTGGCATTTTGTTCATTGAGGTATGACATTTTTTTCTCAACCAATCGGAACTCCCGGATTTTAATGAAATCAATAAATTATAGGACCCTCAACTAACGGAATCTGCACACGTAAATCAAATCGTTCCGTGCTAATTTTGACGGTCTATATATTGATGAAAATTTCGTTCAATACATCCTGTATATCAATGTACCTGGCGATGTGATGGTTAAAGCATCGGCGTTCGATTCCGAATGTTACAGGTTCGAGACTCGGAATCACCATGGACCTATACCATGTATTTTTCTTACAATTAAAATGTTTGATATTCTGTGTTCATAAGTATATATCTGTTTCACATGATTTTCATACTTGAACAATGAATACAATAATGCAATTGACCAAACTCACGCTGTCAATCAAAACCATCGATAAGCCAATGGACGATCAGAAAAAAATGCCACACCCCATTATTTTTATTTGAATTCTTCGTTGCGCGTGATATTGTATCCACATTGTTTGACTTATAACCCCACCAGCCAAATTTGAAAGTGACGTATGATTATGTTTATAGTTTACAACCAACAAAACTGTTCATTTATCACGTGCACATTGTAAACGGTATTGTTATAGATAAAACGCGATATTGTGACCATTATCGGGCTCGCTTTATTATTGTAAACAGATTGGTCACCTCGAAACGCAATAGACCATAGCCCAGGTGATCATTGCATAACTTATATAATGTTTTAATTCGTCCTACGTAAGAAGTGGTGGAAATATCGACTGACTGAAAGTACAATGACCGTCAATCTTACGATCCGGGTTCGAATCCTCTGTATACCGATATCTTTTTTTCTTATTCTGAGAAACCTTTTTTTAAAAGATCGTGTACGGGACACATGCTCATTTGGTGCTGCGATTACTCGGAGACAGATAGTATCTAGATTTTTGCCATTTACACGTTGTCGTTTTGTTGTCATAGATTTTATTTGTGAAAACGTTTTGAAAAATGATGAAAAATTGTAAGTTACAAAAATGAAATGATTTCAAATAAATAATTACTACTAAAATAGACGAGGAAAAAATAAAAAGAGTAAAAAAGAGAGAAAAAAGCACTATAAAGCTAAAATAATGATAATAAATGATAATCATTTGAAGTATTGTAATGAGACAAGCAATACGCTAAATATGCATAAAGTAAATTCGAAAGTAACCATTAAAAACATTAAGCTCGCCCCTAGCCTCGAACCACCACCTGCATACCGCCTCATATGACAGGGCTTTAGAAGCCACTAATGTATCCAATAGACCATTGCAGACATGGTTAATACGATGACGACAAATCAAATTAATCGCTTAAAACACATAGATAATTGATCATTAATCTGCCCCTCCTACAGGTAAGTATTGGTTTTTCCCAAAAATGTTTACAATAGCGCGTTAGAGTTATATAACAAATGAGAAGAGTTTATTTGTTTTGAAACAGTAAACACAAAACTATATTCTGTTTTTTATTCGGGAGACAGGGCAGAGCCTATTAAAGGCCCAGTCACACTACAGCGTATGGAGCCAGCGTATGAGTAACGTATGGATTTTTTGGGCATACGCTGGTATACGCTGAAATACGCTGGAGATACGCTAGGCGTACGTTGGTATACGTTACTCATACGCTGGAGTACGTCGGTATACGCTGATGTACGCTGAGGGCCAAAATAATTTTTGAACATGCACAAAAATTTTCAGCGTATGCCAGCGTATGAATTTTACGCTCGTCATTCGTTTCTCATACGCTGAATACGCTAGAGGTACGCTAAACATACGTTACTCATACGTCGAGTACGCTGAATGTACGTTTCTCATACGCCGAGTACGCTTCTTATACGTTGAATACCGGTAACGCTAATGTGGAGGTTTCAGTGCTGCAACACCACAAAAATTCATTAGAATTAGCAGTTTAAATGCTACACATAAAAATGATAATGATAATAATAACAGAAGAAGCTGTAGAAGATAACAGAGGACGAAGAAGAAAAAGAAAAAGAAGAAATAGAAGAAGAAGAAGGGAAAGAAAACGGAGAAACGAAGAAATAGATGAAGGAGAAGAAGAAGAAGAAGAAGAAGAAGAAGAAGAAGAAGAAGAAGAAGAAGAAGAAGAAGAAGAAGAAGAAGAAGAAGAAGAAGAAGAAGAAGAAGAAGAAGAAGAAGAAGGAGGAGGAGAAGAAGAAGAAGAAGAAGAAGAAGGAGAAGAAGAAGAAGAAGAAGAAGAAGAAGAAGAATGAGGGGTAGAAGTAGAAGGAGGAGAAGAAGAAGTAGAAGGAGGAGGAGAAGAAGTAAAAAGAGGAGGAGAAGAAGTAAAAAGAGGAGGAGAAGAAGTAGAAAAAGAAGACTTTATCCTCCTCCTTCTCCTCTTCCACCTCCTCCTCCTCCTCCTTCTCCTTCTTCTTCTTCTTCTTCTTCTTCTTCTTCTTCTTCTTCTTCTTCTTCTTCTTCTTCTCCTTCTTCTTCTTCTTCTTCTTCTTCTTCTTCTTCTTCTTACTATTGGGTGTCAATTTACTTTCAATGAGTATGGCCAGTTTAATGGTGCACTGAGAAATGAAGGTATGGTACTTCAGGAACTGTCTGCACATGCCTCCAGAAACACTTTTTATGCTCACTTTAGTGTACGCTCATCATACGTTAGGTTGACGTTCCGCACTCGTTTCTCATACGTGAAAGGTACGCTGATGTACGCTACTCATAAGTCGGAATACGCAGTGAGTTCGCTACTCATACGTTGGCAGTACGCTAGAAATTTTGTTTTCATACCCGTTGTTTGATCTTAAGAAAACATCATACGCTGAAAAGTTGTGCGTATGGATAATTTTCCGAAATATACGATACGTTACTCGTACGCTGGCTCTATACGCTGTAGTGTGACTGGGCCTTAAACGGTTCATTACATTTAAGCTTGAGGAAAAACAGCCTTCTCGCTTAGCGGTAAATCGTCAGTATTATTGCAACTTAACATTATAACTACAGCGTGAATCAGGCTGCAGAACTTTACGAGGTTTTATAACAACACATTTTACAATTGCAATTCTTTCAATTTCGAAATCTGTTCATGCTCGTGCCGCGCATTTTTCTCTTATATCAACCAAGGTATCGAGAAGTAAACTCGTTGAATAACCTCTTTGCTTAGCCACACCCTGAAAGGTGAAAAAATGAATTATACCTCACTGTCAATTTTGGTTTGTGGATACTTTATGTTTCGTCCCTTTACCGTTATTGAGGTGTAACCTAGACTTTTTCCTCAAAGAAAGGGAAAAAAAGGAAATAATTACAGAAATCACGTGACACAACAACACTGGTGTGAAGCAAAGATGGTGGAAAACGCCAGAGATTATATGGATGTGACTAATCTTTCAAACACTACCTGATAAAATATTTCAGAGAAAGAAATTATTATATGCTTTTCAATATTTCTTTATCAGCTGTTCGTCGGTGTAAATGCAAAACCTCGTATGTCGATTCTTGCAATTTTCAAAGTACAAACTTGTGTGCCCAGTCAAAAGAATTCTTGCGGGTTTTGAGATATTTTTACTGATCAGTATTAATGATACATTATTTGTGAACAATATGTTCAAATATCAAGTAAAACATTTCAGTTTGGGAAAGGTTGTTACACTTTTTTCCCTCCCCTTTAAAATTTTCCAAAATCGAGATACGAGGTTTTGCATTTACAACGACGTGTTGTTCAAATGGTTTACTACATCTAGAAAATTCCCGGCGTTTTTCACCCATCCATGCTTCAATTCAAATTCAAACAGGTAATTATAATTACTATCAAAATTATTTTCACCAAATATTGCGTCAGTTGATTACTTGCATTGAGAGCTATTGTCATTCTGGTTTAGTGAAATTAATACACACTTCCGTTTTCTTAATTTTCACAAAGATTGATTTATGTTTTCATATTATAATTGAAGTAATAGAATTTCTACCGTAGTCTTTTGTTATTTAACTATTGTTCTTAATTAGGCTTCTCAATAAATAATCCACTCGGGCTATCGCCCACGTTGATTATTAATTGTACCGTTGTACACAGAACTGTTGTTGAATGATGATAGATCACGGTAGAAATTCGAATATTTCTTAAGCATGCACACCCTGAAGCTTAACTTCTTTTGGACTAAATAAACAATGTTTCGAATGAGATATAAAAACCGAGGTACTAAATTTATATGATCTTAGCTGTTGAGCGGGACGTAAAAATCCATTCAATCCAATTTCTTAAAGTGACATTTCACATTCATTTCAGTTTTTAAAAGTATGTCTTGATGAAAAGATTGTTTATTCTAATGCGTAGAAATGCTATCAGTTTTTCGAAGTTGTTATTTATAAGCGAAAAATACACCTTTAAAGTTGAGCCAGAAATGGCAAGTTCTATATAATTCTGAACTGTTGTCCACAACAATATGTTTAGTTTTAGCACAACAATATATATTTCTCGTAAACGGTTCAATATTTTGGCATGGAATTTTCAGAATTTTCATTAGAAAAGGTGCCCTTTCAGATAGAAGAAAAGTAAAATTTAATGTAAAAATAATTGTGAAATGTCACTATAAACTGAAGCTGTTTTATACGCCATAAGTGTAGCCATTATCAATAAAATATGGTTTTATTTTAGTTATATTTGATTAGAAATATTACCCAGCACTTTAAAAATGGAAACACATCGGTATGTACGCTTCCCTTCTCAGCGTATTTTGTGTGTACGCTTACCATTTTGAATCAGATGTGTACGCTTCCCATTTCGTTATTTTTATGATCACATCATAATTAACGCTTTTCTGATCAAAACCCTTGGACTTTTAAAGAATATATTAACTAGACGGTACGTGGGTACACAATTTATTCGTGTAAATGGGCTGGTAAAGCTAAAACTTGACAATTAGGACTATAAATGTGAACGCTTCTCGCGTTCGGTTTGCACTTAAAAAAACTTTGGCTCGAATGTTTGAAGAAACCAATGGATTTCGGGCACAGTGAGTTAGAGCCGGGAATAGCCCTCTCAAAGGCGCGTTACGTGCACTTTATCTCTTCAAAATCTATAGAGTATAAGCTGAGAAATTAAACAAAACATACCTTGAAGCGGGCGATTTTTCCGTGTGGACGCTTCCAAAAAGTCACGTGGGTTACCCACCGTGTGAAAATAAAAAGATTGATTGTCGCAAGCAATATCTTCATTTCTCAAAATGCTTTTCAAAGACTTATCTTGTAGGGCGTCAAGAAGCGTCAATATTCTGGGAATGTGTTAATAGAGCATCCTTTGGTAAACATTGGGAAAACGGAGAAAATGCTGATTTCGAGTTAATTTCCAGTGCTAGATATTACGGGGATCTATCGCATCTTTATCATTATTCACCTTGTCATCAGTATTAAATGTCATAGTTGAATAGTTTATATTTAATTTGTTTTCGGGAATGCGAAAAATGGGGACTAACATGTATTTTTTCTAGTACTCGTACATGCCTTTTTATTTAGTATTTATCAACAATAATACACAGAACTGGTAAACACAATTCATTGGCTGACATATGAAACCATCTGTTAAACACGGCGTATGGAATCATAACCTCGCTTTTGAACAAAAATCTCGTAACTGCAGCTTAATCCAAGCTGCAGTTACGAGGTTTTTGTTGAAAAGCAGCGATATGACAGATGAGTTTGGACCTGTAAAATGACATCTAAGACAACATGGACCTAGATGGACTTGCGATTCATCACAGTCTGATCATGATCCATATTGCTGTCTAACAGTCGAAACAACACACGCAAAATGTACAATTACCCCATTACCACACAGTGACACCTTTTGACTCCCTCACAAGAAACGGCTTTGGAAAACATTGTGGAAAATGAAGAAATTGCTTGTGACAAGCAATTTCTCCATTTTCCACACAAAAAGACCAAAAAATTAAAATGTTCATTCAGGTTTAATTGTCCTCTGCAACATCTTTGAATTTGGAACAGTCCAAAATTTTGTTGTTTGGTAATGGGTTAAACAGCATGCATCTTGACTGAAATTTATATAAAATATTATATAGGTCTTTTATCTAAATCTCAGCTGATATTTAAAGGAGTCCTGCATCCAAATTAATGTGATCAATATAATCATACAAATCAAGTTTGTATAATTGTAAATTTCAATTTAGAGGCAACTGTATTAAAATCGTGGTCATCAACATTTCCGAAATTTGCTTCCATTTTTCAAATCAGGTCTTCTATGGGAAAGAATTTTAACAATCCTTTCCAAAAATAATATCTTACTTAAAAAGTTGCTGACGAGTAAAACTGAAGACATTGGTCATAAATAAACAATGCCGATAAACAACAGCTAACATTTTTATGATTTTATCATTACTATTTTAATTTTTTAAATTGTTTTCTTAATCTATTTACCTTTGAGGTAATTGCGGACAAACATTATAATTTCTTAGATGTTGTTATAAAATCTCGTAACTACGGCTTGACTCAAGCCGTAGTTACGAGATTTTATTACAACACTGATTTTATCACATTACGGTAAACCCTGTCTTTTTAGCACATAATTCATTGCCATTTTGACTTGTTTAAAAGTTTTGTCGTTTGGGAAAGGATTATATTATTAATGTAAATAGGAAAGGATATATTTCTAACGAAATGTTAAATACACTTTCGGGTCAGGATCAGGAAAAAAGTCCCCTATAACATTATAGACCAACATCGATCCAGATCAGCATGTACATATACGCACAGTCTGATCATGGTCCATATTATTCTTGAATAATTATATTCTTAATTTGTTGTATCAACTGTAAATAAGTATACATTTAAATGGTCCTTCTAAGACTGCATTTTACAACAGGCTGTTCTGGAAAGCCGAATTTCTCAAATGACATAAAGGAAAATTTTTCAGATCCCAGGTCATATAATTAGCTGCTTTTCAACGAAAACTTCGTAACTGCAGCTTAAACAAGCTGCAGTAACGAGGTTTTCCTTCAAAAGCGACGAAATTCAGTTCATTATTTAGCATACAGCAGGTGCCCACTGAATGTAGTGAATCTGTATTTGTCGCTACCCTCAATGTGACTCTCGTTGATAGTCTCGATCCAGACCGACTGGCCACGCCGAGCTGAGACTAGAGCTGTGTTACCTCCCATTGCGTCGTGGAAAGGATGGCGTCCTGAAGATTAAAATATTTTATATACATGTAGAAATCCACTCCGACTATATCTTATAGGTCAAAAACAAAACCACGTGATTGTCAAATCTCCTATATTTCCTAGTATCTTTTTGCTCGACAACCTATTGCATTTTGGATAAAACGACTTCAAAGTAATCTATTGGGTTATGCAGTGGTTTTTATCATTTCTTTAACGAAAAGTTCACAATCAAACTCTTTTTTTAAGAAAATGACTATATTGTGTGTATTTTGTGTGCTATCGGTTACTTATTCTAAATTAAGTAGAATTCTAATTGAACAAAGGATTCCGCTGTCGTATTCTTAAGACTTAGTCGTTGGTTTAGCAGTTACCAAAAGATTAGGTCAGGCTATGAGAAAATATTGTTTTGTTTCAAAAAAATACTTTGGAATAAGATCGGCTCATGTGAAAAGCTTGAGTCACATAAATATCGACGGCACTGACGGGAATTGTTATCTTGCAACAATTCGTACCTAAAATCTAAAAAAAAAAGAGATAAGGTAGAATACCCGTATTATGTGGCCATTTTGAGATTCATAAGACATCGGATTATTTCGAGCGTCGTCGTTACGTATCTGAACTTATTCGGGAGCGGTCGTAAACATTCGGCGGTGGAAATTTTCACCGCCGAATGTTTTCGACGTCGCCCGAATAATCACGACGACGGCAAATCTCTTTAGAGGTAGACTACCTTACCTCTGATCAGACAGTATCAATGTTTGTCTCAAATGCAATACGCTTTTATGATCTACAAACAAGCTAATATTTGATTACATACCTTCTGCTACAGCCCCGGCGACTGTTTTGCCGTCCACTACTAGTCTGACTCGGGTTTCACGCTTATGTCTCTCCGCTACAGTAAACGTGAAGGAATAAACACCGCTACGTGGGACACTGAAAAAAGGGTAGCAAGTCCTTTTTATGTTACCATAAATACAATGTACATGATATCTTATGTCTTATTTATCTATATGCTAGATTTAATAATATTCATTATTTCACACCCGAAAGTAGTAAACCAATCAAATCACCCCATTCGTACCACGTGAGTATACAATACCTAGAGCCGTATTGCACGCACGAGATAATTGCGTGGACGCACGGGATTCTCGATATTCCAAAGCGGCTAGATCGATATTGTACGATGCACCGGTTGAACCGTCCAAATATGCATTGCACTCATTTGAACCCTACAAATATCGATTGAATCGTACAAATATGGATTTTTTCCCAAATCGAGGCTGCAGTACAAATATCCATATTCGCATCGAAGAGTAATCTCCCTTTAGTAGAGTTCTCGTTTGCAAAAGCAAAATTGTGCATTAGAGTTGAATGTTTGTTTCAACATGATATTTTGAATTCACTGTCCTAAACAAGACATAGCTTTGATTCTGTGATTGAAAAAACACATTGGCAATACATCAAGACAAAAGGAGAAAATGATTTTAAACATCACGAAAGAGATTATTTTCATTTCAAAACAATTCTGAATTGTAGCGCATTTAATTTGCAGCAATGATAAAAATCACACTTAACCCTTTCCCAAACAAGACCTGGATTTGATGTCCATTAAAAGGCTTGACAAAAAAGTTCTAAGAGAAAAGGAGATTTGCCGTTTATCAGCAATTTCTCCTTTTCTGTCAATGTTTACATTGTTGATTTACGCATGACATGATAGATAGTTTATATGACAAATTTCATGTACATTTCACACTATCATAATTTATGACGGTCTATTCAATCTTTTGAGACAAACATAAATCGATAAATATAGATTTAATGTCAGATGCCATGTATATTTCACAGCGTTAGAAATGTACATGAGGCCTACAATTTTTTCATGACACAGGCCTGTGTTGTTTTCTTCCTTTTTTCACGTTGGAATTCTATTTAAAAGTAATTAGATCTAGATCTTAATTTTATACAAAAATAATCTTTGTCATGTTTTGTGTGAAAAAAATGATGTGAAATAAAGAGGTCATTTAACATGTCTTTGTACAATACCGAATTCTATTGGATTCATACTTTGCAGAACAAGTCTATATTTAGACTCGCCTATCGGCTCGTCCAAATATAGCCTCGTTCTGCAAAGTATTCATCCAATAGAATTCAGTATTGTACAAAGACATGTTAAATAACCTCATAATATTCGAAGTTCAAACAAACACGTATTTAAAAACCTTCAGTGATTCATTTTCACTTTACAAAATGACACCGATATTATAAAAAAAAAACATATAATACGAACTTCCAAGCACCAGGAAGATGGACTTTCAACGCATATGAGACTACTATCATTCAAGATTAGCATGTTGTTTTCTTAAAACAAGCTGCAGTTACGAGGTTTTCGTTGAAAAGCGACACGTTGCTTTTCTCCCAGGTCTACTCAGTCGCTCAGATAGACAACCATCACGTAGAAGAATATTCACGGATATTATAAAACAGAATTCATAAAACTTTTTTCTACTCACGTGAACACTCCAGTATGTGGTTTGTAAGCCTTGCCATCATTCAAGGTGACTTTATCAAACTTGACATGTTGTTTCTCTCCCAGGTCTACACAGTCGCTCAGATAGGACATGAAGGCGACGCGCTTCTTGTGACAGCGGCATCCAACATCAGAGGAAACATCTACAAAAGTCAGGGGAAATGTTGGGATTCAGTGTGGAGAAAGGTGAATTTGGTAATGTGAGAACCACGTGATATTCTAGTGCATTTGTGACAACGGAGCCAATGCTTTCTTATGGACGATACTAGAGTTGACGAAGATATAAGAGAAAAATCTGGAGATGGATAAGATAAGTATAGACTTTATAAATCATTGCTTACTCTGAATACAAAAATCATTTCATCTACATGATGCATTTCTTATATATAATCACTTTCCAAACGGCGAGGTGTTAGACAAGGTTCAGTAATTTTGCCAACGACAGAACAAATGGAACCAAAGCAATCAACTTTTAGGGGTTGTTATAGACAAATATTGAGAGAGAAAAGAAGAAATACCGACTTTGGGCACTTTTTAAATGTTTTCAGCAACATTTTCGAACAAAGTTTTAACTTTCCAATAATTTTATTTACCCGTGTCTGTGGTTTCGTCAACAAGGTTATCATCTTCATAACTTGAGTCATTATCGGTCAGGCTTATTTCGTCTTCTTCGCTGTAATCATTGCTAGCATCATAGTCTGTGAACTGGTTCTCGCCAGGACAGCACTGGCATACAGTGAACACGGCGACAAGGAGTAGAAGTGACAGCTTCATGGTGTTGTCCTGGAGGAAAAAAAAACAATTGTGAGACATATTAATTACAACGAAATGTAATTAAAAAGATTAAGTCTAGAAATAGGAGAAAATTTAAAATGTAAACTCAATGTGGTAACGAAGTTTTGCTCGTTGAGGTACATTGCCACAACAAGATAAAATAAACGACAGCTAAACATTTGCTCGTAAGAAAAAAATCCGAATTAATCTTAAAACAAATTCTTAGATATATAAATACGCTTACTTTTACCAAATTAGACTTTTAAGATTAAAGAAAAAATAGCAAGCTAAAGATATGGCACAAACCTTACCCGAAAATGTGTTCAGCCTATTACAAGAGCCCTCAAACGATTGCGCGTTAGTAAACTATATACTCTCAGAAACAACACTTGCTGACTTTTGTTTTTTCTGGACCCTTTCCCGAACGACAAAATTATAATATGTCCCAATTCAAGAAAAAAAAAACAGATGCAGCTGATACTTTTAATATTACGAATGTCGAATGTAATATTTGAACATAAAACCATGGAACGCATTGAAAGAAAGGAGACAATGCGGATCAACGGCATTTTTTTCTTTTCCCAAAGTGTTTTTCATAGTTATTGCTTGATGTAAGGGTTATGGTTAATGTATCAGGATATCAATTTGATTACTTATTGACCATCTTCTCGAAAACACTCAAAATAATACCGGTATATACTTGAATATCAATTTATAATGTTACTGTTAGAGATACGTTTTCTTACTATAAAACACAATTTGACCAACTGAACATTCAAAATTTAAAAACCATGAAAACAAGCTGAAAGTTGTAAAATGGAAACAGAAAGGCAATAAAGATAGATAATTCAGGCAGCAGAGCAACACATAGAGAGGACAGTTCGAACATATGTGCTCCGAATTTTGTCGTGCCAAACAGAGCTGAATCATTGTATTGGTACCTTGATTTTGACTTTAACACTTTCCAAAACGACACACAATTTGTTTGCCTTTAAAAAGTGCTGCAGATGACAAAATGGATAAAATGAAGATGGAATACATGTATGTACGATACATTACACATGTAGTTCAGAAAATATAAAGGCAAAATACAAATAATGATCATCGGCATTTTCTTATTTTGTCTCATTGTTTCCAAGTTGTTTCCAGCAAAGAAATCAGAACTATGTCTTTTTTGTAAAGGGTTGATATGCGACTAGCTTTCGAAACTAGAAGTCAAAAAGACGGACTTAAATAAGAAGGCATTACTAAATTTTAAACCAACATTTTCAGAAATGATCTACTAATGCAAACCAATTCCTGCGATACGTTGAGTATTGTCAATGACGACCAGACGTTTGTTTATTTGATTTCCCAAGGACACATGTAGCTCATTACAAGACCGCAAACTTTTAGACTTGTTGCAGACCACTACTTCAAATGAATGGGATTTTACATTTTAATTGCCACAAGCACTTTCTTAATTTTACACAATATTTCGCTGTATTTCAATGAAAATCTCGTAATTGCAGGTTAGAACATGCTGCAATTACGAGGTTTTCGCTGAAAAACGACGATTTTCTAAAGTGTCATGTTGTTGGAATGGGTTATTTTTGAAAAGAATACATGGTGAATATCCTTGATTCTTAAGTAGATAGTTTATGGAAAGGATGTAATTACTAGATTATTAGATAACTAATTACAAAAACAATTAACACAATTTTGCCTCATCACCATAAGTAACCAGCAGACCTCATAACCAGCAGTTTCTCCTTTTGTCTCAATATTTTCTATGCCATATCTTACACAAATTCTTTCTTTGATAACTTCCATTTTGTCATTTGTTTCAGTTTTGAAGTGGATTTTACCGTTTGGGAAAGGGTCAAGCGAGTCAGGACTTTATGTTCGGGCAGCTTATGTCACAGCCCTAGCGTCGTCATCGATGGTTGTATATAGAAAATAAGTCTAATTTTGCCTAGATGTCCTGTATACCGTTAAAAGAAATGCCCAGACATTTCACAAAAGAGACAAAAGGTCGTATAGACCGATTTTCCTCATCATCAACAACAAAAACACATTTGATCGTTCAAATATGGTCTGCATGAAAGACGTGTAAAAAGCATGTACCTAAATTTAAAAAAAGATATAATAAAGGGCTAATTGTGTAAGTTATTTTGAGATGGAAAAAAATAATTGTTTACAAAAGACTTTGCCGATTGTACCTGCAAAATCTATCAGAAATCATTTTGTTTTCAATGTCACTTGGTTTTAAACGATCAATTAACCACGATTTGTTATGTAGACGTTGTAACGCATGTCATTTCAAGCTGAAGTTACGAGGTTTTTGATCGTATAAATTGACGACATAAAAGACCTAACAGTTACGCTTCGTTAAGCTGTTATTGAATACTGAATAATTCAATAGTTCTGGAAAACATAAACTGTTCAAATATAAGCTGAAATCGCTGCAACACGCCATAGTGGGCTTTGTGTCAAAACGAAAATTATGGATCCTGGTTAGCCTGCGCAACGTGCGTAGAGTGACAAGGATCTGTATATTTCGACTTAAATCGTGTTTCTGTATGTCGAAATGCTATTCACCACTTAAAAATTGTACTATTATCGAAGAAATTTCGAGTTCACCTGTGGTAAAATTTCAAATTGTGGCGTTTCCAGTTTCCATTTTCGTATGACATCTTACGTATATTATTTTTTACCTGGGCTTACAAATCATATTCAAAATGGAGTCCAAAGTGGTCGCATTCACATTAGGCTTTGTGCTGATTTTGACCTGGACGTGCGGGGTGATCTGCACTTGTGGCTTGCTGGGGTTCACACCAGAACTGCCCGAAAATGCGCTTGTTCAGAATTCCAGTCATTTCAGCGAGGAAATCCATCGATTTGAAGATTCTTCGTTCCACAACTGCGTTCAACTTTGCAAGGCGACATACGGGTAATTTTTTTATATTTTGATATGCCATGTTTTATCTTTATTTTTATTTTATTCATCTAACCTTTTCCCAAACAAGCTTTATTTTTACGTCTCTAAGGGACAAAGGGCATGGGTTTGGTTTATTGGGGTTTTACGCCGTATTTAATTGCTAAGGTCATAATGCGGCGGCTGGAGCACCTAACCATAAATTCCTGTCGTTTCTCATACCATCTATTTTCACAACACCTTTACCGAGCCTCCAGCTTCCCCCCATATAGGTTCAAAGGGTTGGGGAAACTGAAACGTTTGAGCAAGAGACAAAATATTGATAACCAGCAGCATTTTTTCATTGTGTCTCAAAATAATTGTGTGTGTTATAATTTGCTAAAGTCAACGGTCTTAGGCTGCTATCAATCTCGTTCGATGTTGTTTTATTGTTTACAGACCCAATACTTGCTTTAACCCATTCCCACATAATGACGCTTTTATGCGGCCCTGAGATAAAGACCAGGAAAGTAAAGAATTTGCTCTCGCCAAGCAATTTCTTCATTTCCCAAATGTTATCTACCAAAATAGAACCATTCGTTATGGATTTTATAATTTGGTAGTGTACAAATTCTTACACGTCGGCTTTCTATACTTTTTATGGGGAATAACTACCTGAAGTACCATGAATATTGTCGGCCTTGTAAACATTATGAGTATGCATATTCGTTTCAGATGCACATGCATAAACTACGATCGACTGAATCACACATGCGTACTCTACTCTACATCCGGGAAACCGACCTTCGAGACAACAGCAGACGATTGGCTGTACGTGAAAATGGCGGACACGACCTATGTAAGAGACCTTGACTTTTGTGTCCATTGCTTTGCTAAATATAGGCCCGTAGGAACAGGACAGGGGGCCACTACTTTCAGATGATTTAACCCATATACTAGATGGCAAAACTTTAGACTAGTCCATATTCAAAGATGACGCAGACTACATTAATTTTATAAGTGAAACAAATTTATAATTCATTGTTCATGTCGGATAGAAAACATTGCGAAAAAATGAAGAAATTGCTAGCGATAAGTTATTCCTTTGTTTTACACGATGTCTTCCAAATCCATTATCTTGTTGAAAGTCAAATAGAGAAATTGTGTGGCAATGGGTCAATGGTCCAGATCCTGGCTTTTTATATATTATTCCCCATAGAGTTTCAAACGAATATTAAGCGTGTCAGTTCATTCAAAATTCAGTTGAAGTTCTAAGCCTTCACATGAGTTATGTTTCCGGTCGGGGAATCAAATAACTTTTTACAACTTTTGTTATATATATCGTCGCTTTTCAACGAAAACCTTGTAACTGCAGCTTGTTTTAAGCTGCAGTTACGAGGTTTTTGTTGAAAAGCATCGATATACGTGTAGACATTGGCTTACTTCATTCGATCTTTAATGAATACTCATTTAAGTAATTCCCAAACGGACAACATTTTAGACTTGTTCAATTCAAAGATTTTGCAGAATACAGTTGCAGGTACATTTACATGAAATGTTACTCAATTTGGTCGGTTATGAAAGAAAATGTCATCTGAAATTAAGAAATTGCTTACCATCAATGAATTCTTCATTTTCCATAATGTTTTCCAAAGCTATTATAAAAAAGAGTCATTGTGTTTGAATAGCCCAATCGTCTTCTTTCAAATGACATGGTACAAGAAATCTAAGAAGCACATGGTTAGCAGCACCAGACAGTCTCGGCTATGTGGCTGACAGTGGTTTGCAAAAATATTCAATTATTTGAACTAAATTAAAAATCGCACAAATACTGACAACTTAAAGGGCGGCGACGGTAACAGATGGTCTAATTGCAAAAAATGAAATTTTTTGAAAAAATATGCAAAACTTTTGTGTTGACCACCTCGGGATGGTTAATAATATGCGATTCAGACAGAGAATGAGCCGAAATTACAAGACAGATAGCTGAATTTAGGGAGAATCCAAACCTATATTCAACCCCGTCTCAGATGGGGTTAGAATTATTTTTAAGTTGTTGCGCATGCGCATACAGCGCGGACCATGATTCAAACGAGATTCATACTTGAATTTCAATATGACGTCATCATGTATGTTGTGACGTCATTTAAGAAAGTCGCATGTCCTACTGTTTTGACCTACTTTCGATATCGCTTCATGAATTTGGTATCAAATTGCGAAAAAATGAGTCGTTGCTTCAATAGTTTGTCGTAATCATTTAATCAGGTCATATAAAGCTTAAAAAGTGTACATTTCGTTTGTATTTGACAATTTTTGGGTCCAAATCTGGGAAATAGTAGCTTTTTAAGTTACTGTGATTTCTATTATACCAATCTTATTTCTTACTCAATGCAGTTTAACCCCTACCCCCCAAAACGACAATCAATGATTTATTAATTGCTTTCATTAATGATTGTGTTGCCCTACAGGGCGAGTCCACGTCTCAGATACCATATTAGTTATACGGTTTCTTGCCGGGGTATATGACGATTTATTCCCGGCTGGAAAAATGATGTCACCCGAGCCGCAAGGCGAGGGTTGACATCATTTTTCCAGCCGGGAATAAATCGTCGTATACCCAGGCAAGAAACCGTATAACGAATTTATTATACTACAAAGTTTTCGACTAATTATTTTTCTCTTTGTCCATGTTAGGCCGTGAACTGGGTTTACGGTTATGTTTTGATAAACCGTCGGTGTTGTTATAAAATATCGTAACTACGGCTTGAATCAAGCCGTAGTTACGAGATTTTATAACAACACATACGAAATACTATTTTTTTTTCCGAATTTACGTCACGTTTCACTGGACAAATTCGTTCCCTATTATTTTATCGAAAGTACCAATTTCCCCTTATGCGCCCCAAAAGAAAGTAAACATAAACTCGTCATAAAGTGACGTCACGCCACTGAGTTCCGAGAAATAGGTCAATGTGTTTTTGACTGACCCGAGTAGTAAAGGAGGCTAGAATAGGGACAGGATTTCTGTCCCTATTCTAGCCTCCCAGAGAGAAATTTGTAGGGCAGTATGGGGACAAGATAGACAAAGGCGTTTTCTTACGCATATTGGACAATGTTTTGACTTTTAGGCCTATTGGAGTTTTTTGTCAATATTGGTAGGCTAGCCTGGGGCATCATAGACGGCAAGAACTTTGTTCTTTGTCTATATTGCCCCAGACTAGCCTCCAATGCCCTTTTTTATGGGGGTTTGGACTTAGTCGTTTTTACGAATCAGGGTGTTTGGCCATTTTTAGGCTTTTTTTGGCCTAGTTGAGGTTTTGGTCAATATTGATAGGTTAGACTGGGGCATCATAGAGGGCAAGAACTTTGTTCTTTGTCTATATTGACCCAGTCTAGCCTCCCAGGCCTTTTTTGGAGTTTGGACTTAGTCGTTTTTACGAATCAGGGTGTTTGGCCATTTTAGGCTTTTCTTTTGCCTAGTTGAGGTTTTAGTCAATATTGGTAGGCTAGCCTGGGGCATCATAGAGGGCAAGAACTTTGTTCTTTGTATATTTTGCCCCAGACTAGCCTCCCAGACTAGCCTCCCAGGCCTTTTTGTGGGGGTTTTGGACTTAGTCGTTTTGACGAATCAAGGTTGAAAAGGCGCTAGTCTGCCCTCTGGTAGGGCAGATTAGCGCCTTTTTCATGGGTTTTGGGGTTGGATTTAACAACGAGAGCTATTCTCACTCGGATGTTAAGGAATTCTACGGAGAACTCGAACCGAGGTTGAAGATGATCTGTTGTCAGGATTGTGGGAATCTGTTTTGTGAATAGCGTAACTCTCATGATGTGGCCAATCATCATGAAAGTTTCGCTTGTTCACAATAGGGGAAGAACAAATGTATAAAGAGGATATTTTTTCTGTTATTTTATTGAACTAGAACTATATGAACAATGAACTATGAACAAGTAACACAATTTACAACAACATTAGAATAGATAATTAAAGTTTTACATAAACCACGATGATACTAAACGATGATTTCTGTGAAGGTTCTTTGTGATAAATGTTTTCTGGAATATTTTTTTGTAGATCGTATCCTTTTGAAACATCATCCAATGCGAATATACAGTAGTGACCACACACTTGTCCGAGTACACTTTGTAACATCTGATTGTTGAAAGTCCATGATAGTGAATTATTCCGAATGAAACTGATTATTTCCATTTCCAGAGGTGGTAATCCATACGAATCGAAGTATAACGTTTCACCATTTTTGGTGAATATCACTGCTACCCAATGTTCTCCCGATTTATGGGATTTCTCGGTGTTGATGATATATGCATTAACATGTCGTGGTTTTTGTTTTGGTAACTTATCTTTTGCACAAACATTTGCATGAATGTTTTTTATCCACATGCCATTGTCTAAGATATATTGTAATTTGTTTGCGTACATCTTTACTTCCACGACTGTTACACCTTTTCACACCACTGATTTATCCACGAACTAGTGAATCCATGGAGAATGTTCCTTTTTATACTTTGCCATAATCTGTAGGCCTCTACTGATTCCTGCTCGTTGAGTTTCATTTCTGTCAGCATTGGGTACCATACTCCCATTACTTTGTATGGATTAAGATTCAACATCGCTCGTTCAATAAACAAGTCTGTATGTTCTGCTCTGTCCATGTATAGACAGATAGGGTGTTCAATTTGACTGGGATGATCTATTTGACATCCGTTACAACTGTTATGTATTTCTTCGATGATAAGGTTCTGCAGTTCATTCACCATACACGACTGGAAACTTCTGTGAATGTCATATGTGTGATCTGATGGTTCACATGATGAGGAATATTTCACTTTTTCAGCGTCTTCTCTCAATTTATTTGCATACTCGTGACCAAGCATGCTTAGTAATCTGTGATGACTTCTCGGAGTCCGTTTATTTCTATTTGATTATCGAATTCTGCAAACATAACCACTTTGATGACTAATGTGAGGTTGGCTTTGAACTGAAGTTCAATTCTTAAACTACCAGTTGTTTATAAGGTGGAGTTGACCTTCTTCACTGTCTTGATCTGGTGTAAAATCAAACCTCGCAGAGTGAATCCATCTCCGTATTCATCTTTCGTTTTGTCGATTGATTTATTTACACCGATGGATTTCGTGGCATTAAACAGAGATAGATTTGATCTCAATGTAAGACCTACTATTTTTGTTGTCTAGCAGCTTTGAAAGTCTGTCACCTTTAAATTCTGACGTTTGAGACAGCGTTAAGGGAATCTACGTTTCAAATGATGTTATCGATTTAAATTTTTATCATTTTTGTTCGACTTTAGAGTCTTCTTAATCTGTGGCATTGTGACTTAGTCATTTTCGACTAGGTTTTTAGTCGATGACTTGGGGGAGACTCAGTTTTGAAGAGGTGGCAAAGACAATCTGAGGACTTTTTTCGTGTGAAATTTATCAGAGGGGTATCTGGCGTAAAACAAAAAATAACAAATTTTGTTCTTTGTTACGATAGACTGCCTTTTTTTCCATGCAAGACGCTAGCCTCCTAATTTTAAGTGCGGAGCCAGTGGCTCTGAATATATCGATTACCCACCGTGACTCTGGCGAATTATTCCAGATTAAGTTTGCGGGGAAAATATCGAAACAGTTAGCCTTTTCCTACTATGTTTGAATGCCTACAGTAATAAAGGCATATTATGAATATATTGTTTTACTTGACTGAAACTAGACTCTGTTCAGTCTGTTGTTGTTTTTCTGTAACCTTTTGAAACAACCAACAAAAGGAAAATGCGAATTCTAACATTTTGACTACGAAATATAATTCGAGTTAAATTGCAACGATAAACTTTACATAGACAAGTATGTGTATTTGGAATCTCGGTCAAGTTTTAAAGCATTGTGTATTGATTTTTATCTCAAGGTTAAGAGTATACTGGGGGTTTAAAACTTTCCAAACAGTTGTTTATCTTTCTAGTGATTTTGTGTCCATTTTGCTTGATGAAACCAACAAAATTGTCTTCTTTTCTGTATGAATTATGATGAAGCAGTTTCTTTTTTCTTTGTCTAACCGGTCTGGGTAGCCCTTTGTTGATTTCAACCATGAATGTCTCGGCATATTTGTGTGTTTTCCAAGAAAATTGTCTTTGTGTCAACACTGAAGATTGTATTTAGTTCAGTGAAAATGATCCATCGTACTCTTCTGAATTCATTTTTTAATGTTCTGAGGAGCGATTGAATCTGTACTTTTGTTCCCCAATCGGAGACATGATCTTGAAATTTTCTTAACATACGTCAGTGAGATTAAAAAGACACGAATTGAACGACATAAAGCTCGAGAGGAAGGCGGATTCTTTCCAAGACTTATACGGCAGAAAGCATGCGATGGAAAGATATATTTCAACCTATCTTCAATCATCCAACAAGGAGTTATCAGTGGAAAAAGGAGAATGGAGAATGTTTATCCTTCGTTAACTTTTCAACTAGACAAGATCATTATGACCTGTGTTTTTCTTACCACCAACTGAGGATGAAATGTTGAAACAACAGAACTACAGCTTGAATCCGAAACTAGCTCCATTTCGATAAATTGTTGGATATCAAGAGAAAATGGTTCTTTGAAATCCCTATTAACACCATTCTATTTTTTGTAATATTGATGATAAAAAACAAAGATACGCTGATAATCTTTAATGAAATATTAAAATGGAAGATTGAAGGAAAAGACAAAAGGTGATTAGATCAATGGATGAGCTCATTGAATTAACGGAAATAATTTATTGAATGTGTAAAAACTGATGGAGAGGAGAAATACCGTCCAGGTTTCTACTGTCCAGATTTTCTAATGTCCAGATTTGATTTCATTTTGAAATTTTTCCCTTTGATTCTCTTTGGCATTTTCACAACCAAATTATTCCTTTCCTATGTTGCTTTCTTCAAAAGGTCTGTACGATAGATTTTGCTGGGCTTTCATTTGTACATGAAATCATTTGCAATCATTAATTTATGTTGAGGAAGGCAAGGGCGAAACTGGGGTAATTCGCTATCACTAGTTATTGTGTATTGGGGAAAAAAGTTTGATTTCATAAAGCGTGCAGTTTTATCCAGCAGTATTGATTTTTCTTGTAAAAATCAGGTCAGCCAAGGTTATGGAGTGCAACTTCGTATTTTCCAGGAATTGCTTTCGGAAAACCACTGTCTTTGAGTTCATTTATAACTAAAAATAGTTTTTTTCTTTCCCTTGGATTATTTCATTTATTTTTTCTGAAATGAAGTTGTACCACAGTCTTTCCGAACATGAAATGAAATGGAGAACCATATTCGCCTGTTATTTTAACATTGATAGTTCTAAATTGAGATTTGGATAAGGCAACAAAGTGTGGTTTCTTTATTTTATGGTTGATATGCACATCCCCATCTACTGACACGAAAGGCACAGTATGAATCAAAAGTGTTGATGTGTCCCCAACGATGGAATATTCAACTATGTCCGAATAAATAAACAAGTGATTATACCCTGCATTTATGTTAGGGGTATATTTGAATATTTCATTTTGTTTTGTTGACGGATAAATGACAGTGTTTTATGTTCATCTGAAACGCCCAACTTCTGGAATAATGCAGGGTTGAATTTTATTCCTGTATGATCACAATTTTCGAATATCATCTGTGGACGCAATGAAGATGTTGAAAAACGCACATTGATGATCATGTTTCTTTGTTGAAGGACTTCACCAATCTTTGTTTGAATAGTGTCATTTATTGTATTCAGTAAATGAGACGTAGAAGTATAAGCCCCTGCTGGAAATTTAAACCGAATCACCCAAGTATCTATAGGCTTTCGATTTTCATTTTCAAGTGCGATTATTTGTATTGCTGTATCCTGTCGTGTTAAAACAGCAACTTCTTTCCCGAATGCTCTGCTTGTTGTCACTAAGTCAAATTCTGCTTCATTGGGGAGGATATTCATATATTGAGAAGGTGTTTTAGCTGAACTAAAGCTACTTCCCAATCATCTTTGTTCAATGTAACATTCTTAGGCAATACTGTTTGAAATTGACTTTGAGTATTATCTGGGTGAATATGTATAGAACTGTCACTGGGGATTGTAACAAAGAAAGAGTTTATGTTATCCATTTTCAAGTGTACTTTCCAATTGAACGTTTGTAGAACAACTAACACAAATCTGATATTTGTACATCTATTTAAGGACATAAATTTCATCTGTCAATAAATTTTACCCCGAAACATTGTTTAAAGTTACTGAATTCTTTCGCTGAAATTATTTGTTGTCATTGTAATTCATTCACCAAGATCTAAATATTTTTGCAAACAACTAGAAACATTTAGATCTAGGTAGAGTAGTTTGTCTAAGGTGGGGGGTCTTGTCAGTTCGGGTACTTCTGATTTCAATTTTGACTTTGTCGTCTCAACAGCAATGATTTTTAGGTTGAATTTCAATCTTTTTCTTGAAATTCGACGATTCAATGTTTTTGTTAGTTATTAAGGGTTTTCAATTCAAGGATTTGATAATTCAAGGGTTTGTCTATAACAATTCAAGGTTTTTGGACAAAATCGTTTCAACGACGAGGGGTTAGACCACACGGTTTGGATTTCAGTGATTGAACCTTGTTGGGTGGTTTTGACAACATCAAGGTTTTCATGTTTTTAATTCATGGTTCGAGTGAACCTTGTTAGGGATTTGGATGTAGTCGTTTTGACGAATCAGGGTTTGAACTGAGTCATTTCAACAATGAGGGTTTAGACTTGGTGGTTTCAACAACGAGCTTTGGATTCCAGTTGTTTTTAACGGAGTAACAACGAGCGTTTAGACTTGGTAGTTTCAACAACAAAGTCTAGGCATTTCAGTCGGTTTGGATTTCTGGGTCTTTTCTCTGTGGAATATATCAGGATAATGTGTTGAAATATAGATTAAATTAACTTTGTTCTACTTTTTTTCGTTAGGTTACCCTCGTAAGTCAAGGCGCTGGCCTTTGACCCTTGGGTTTGGTGAATAACTCGAGTTTTAGCTTGATGGATATAACAAAACAGCTAGCCTTTTCTCACTATGTTTACACGCCTACAGTAATAAAGGCATATTGTGATTTCATCGTTGCTTCTAAAAACGGCAATTAAGAAATGCAAATTATACTTTTTGTTTAAGAAATACTCCTGGTTTAAAACGTAAATATTTGACGCTATAATATCTGTCCGATAAGATTTTTTTGTGTATTGGAAATTTTCATCGCTCGATAAAGTTTTAAGGAAGTCTACCCCTAATGAGATTCGGACATCGTCGGAATATTATTTGGACCGACATCGAAAACATGCGGCGGTGGAAAGTTCCACCGTCGAATGTTTACGATCGCGCCCGAATAAGTTCAGATACGTAACGACGACGCTCGAAAAAATCCGATGTTTTGTGAATCTCAAAAAGCCCATATTACAGGTATTGTACCTTAAATCTACAGTGAATCGAGGTATTGATTTTTCCTAGAACGAGTGTATTTGTATTTTCGGAAAATGGGGGTATTTCCAGGAATCGCATAGACTCTACATTTCCCGAAAGTAGCGTACTCTGTTATCTAATGACTTTTATCCATTCCCCAATATTTTTTCAACCTGTATTTTTGTCCACTGAAATATTTGGGAAAATGAAATTGTGCCTTTTGAAACATGAAATATGATCCATTTCTGTTCCATTATTTTGCTATGGATTGTTTTGGGGGTTTGACAGTGAATTGAAGTGTGTTTTTTTCTCGATTACTGATAAAATAACAGAGGTCTGATTTCGAAAATCCTATAGCTGAAACAATATGAAATGGCTCTGCTAGAAGATTTTCGAATGTATCTGGTGTTTCTAAATGATTGCACCTTTGAATCCTAGTTTTATGGGTAGATCTTTGGGTATGAATCAACGTTTGACGACTCGGATAGGCGATGTTTAAACCATTCTAAAGATCTGCTTATTCATTGCTCAACTTATTTGGGGGGAAAAAGAAACAAGTCTGGAATTTATCAATCTTTAATGAATGCAAACATTGAATGAAAACAAGTCAAACATAGCTTGGAAACAATGCGAATTTTGAACACAAGTACATTAGAAAGTTAGACAATGGAAATATTTTACTTTATATGTAAAATGTTTATCACTTCTCTTTAATTGTCCTATGATTCAAGTTTTTGTTTCTTGGTTGGAACCGGTGAAATGCTTTTTGTTTTCCTCTTTCTGCAGATTCGCTTTGGTTTCACAATTTTTGGACAAATGTCTTTGCCATGATCATTGATTTTACAGAAGAAACAATCCTTCCTCTGGTTATTTCCTTCATCAGCTTTTTTCTCCGATGAACTCTGCACCGATTCAATATTTGATTGTTCAATATTGTCAAAGTTTTCCAACGATTCTAAAGATGGACTCTACACTGATTCAATATTGTCAGTGGCAGATCTTTGGAAAGGTATTACTTTGTCACACCACTGATTTATTCGTGTCTGGAGAGTTTGTGTCTCCAGTGTTGGTATCTCGGCAGTTTGTGTATCGAGGGTTTGTGTCTTGACTGAACGTTGTCGATTTCCAATGATGGTTGGAATCATGTAATAGAAATTTTCCATTCCACGGCGTGTCTTCAAACTGTACCTACTGTAATCATTACAGTACGATTTATTGCCCAACATATTTCAATCCGTCGGTTTCTATTGAACGTTCAATTGTATTTGAAATCCAAACTTCATGAGTAGTCGGGTTCACGAAGACAAAGGTGAAATGTGATGGTTGTCTGTCTTTCTCTGGACATTTCATTGCCCAGTGATTGGTTTTATGACAATTGACAAAGTGTAGCGAAATTTCCTAGCTCGAGCTCGACGATTGCTATATAAACCCCTATCTTTTGCCAGTTCAATATCATTTCCTCACTGGAAAGCAAAAGAACAACAATGCCTAAACGAAAGAAAACAGGCGGTGATACTTGGATTCCACTTCACAAAAGAAAGTGGAAAAGAATCAGACTTGATAGCAGTGATTCAGAAGATGGTATTGGTTACAAAAAGAAACCAGTGAAACCTATCATGGAAAGTGAATCCGAAAATGAAGAATCAAATTCTTGAGAAGCATTTGATGAAGAATCGAACTCTGGAAAATCAAATTCTGGAGATCCAGCGAATGAAGAAAACATTGATGGAGATCCAGCGAATGGAAAACAACTTGAAGAAGAAGAGAAGAAAACAACATTGAGACAAAGGTATGAACTTGTCTCTTTGGCAAATAAGAAATCGAGAATCTTCAGGACGGTATCACATGTAATGAATGTGATTTTTAAGACATTTGATGAATTGCAGCCACAAGAACTTGTTTCATTGTTTGACGATTTTACAAAACAAGTCAATGAAACGTTGAAAGCTGAACCTAGAGATAAGATCAGATTGACAATCACTCATCCATCTCTGGATATGGGGATACATATCCCGTTCATCGATGTGATTAATCTGAACGGAGAAGTTATATTGGATGAGATACAGAAAGTGATGCAATCCAACAGCGAATTCAAAGTAGACGACGGAGAAATGAGATTCATCATCACACATACACAACCACCATATGGATCCGGAAACGTGAAACTTTGGTCTTCCGAGCTTGATACCAAAGTCTTTTCAAAAAAGAAACATTCTGTTGTTGAAATCAAGAATTCAGAGGATAGCATGTGTTTCGCCCGATCTATCGTGGTATCGATGTGTTATGCTGAAAGGGAAGATACGGACGAATGGAAAAAAAGATGGGAAAGAATAAGGAAGTCGAACAGACCGTTTCAAGAACAAGAAGCTAAACGACTATTTGAGGAAGTCGGTATCTCACCGAACCAACCATGTGGAGTTGATGAATACAAAATCATCCAGACACATTTGTATTCAAGGAACTATGTGATCAAAGTTCACCAGCAACACTCATCGGTAGAAATGACATTTCAACATCCAGTTGTGAACTCTGACAGTAAAGTTATACATATATATTACCACCAAGGACATTTTGACAGTATCACGAGTATCACAGGATTCCTAAGTTGTAGTTATTACTGTGAATTCTGTGATATTGCGTATCAGAATCGTGAGAATCATATTTGTAAGCACATATGTTCAGCTTGTTTCTGTAAACCACCATGTATCAAAGAGGTCGGAGAAATCTATTGTTCAGATTGTAACAGAAGTTTCTACGGGGACGACTGTTTTGCAAATCACAAATTAGTTTGTGGCAAACAAGAGAAAACTATTTGTGAATTGGTTAAACGCTGCAGTCAATGCAATGAAATGTACAACGTGAGACGCAAGAACCATGTCTGTGCTGGAAAAAAGAAGTGTCATATTTGCAAGAAGATAACATCTTTCGATCACCGTTGCCATATTCAACCTTACGAAAGTAAGATGTTGAAAAATGACAAGGATGAGACAAAGAAAAGTGAGAAATCGGGAGAGAAGAAACCATTGTTCATTTTCTACGATTTCGAATGTAAGCAAGATACTGGTGTTCATATTCCGAATTACTGTATTGCACACAGAGCTTGCAATGAATGCATATGCAAACCACTTGAATATCGCTGTTCAACCTGTAGTGAATTTCACGAAGGTCGAGAAGTGATATTTCAAGGTGAAAGCACGCTCAATGACTTCTGCACATGGCTCTTTTCTAAGAAACACAAGGGAATGACAGCTATTGCACATAATTTCAAGGGATATGATGGACAGTTCATACTAAATGAAATCATAAGAATAGGAAATAAACCTCCAGAACTTATCATGAATGGGAACAGTATAATATCACTTCACATGAATGGAGTTAGATTGATAGACTCCTATAACTTCATGAGCTTTAGATTGGGGAGCTTTCCTGACACATTTGGACTTGAAGAGATGAAAAAGGGTTTTTTCCCACATCTTGCAAACACTGATCAGTTTTGGAAATACAATGGTCCTTATCTTGACAGTTCATATTACATGGTTGATTCAATGAAACCTGATATAAGAAAAGAGTTCATGGAATGGTATAATGACAAAGTTGAAAAGAAGGAAAATTTCAACTTTCAAAAGGAAATGGAGTCCTACTGTCGTTCAGATGTTGATATTCTCAGACGGGGTTGTGGTCATTTCAGGCAGGTCTTTCTTGAACATGGAGGGATTGATCCTTTTCTTGAAGCTATTACTATAGCTGATGCTTGTAACAAGGTTTGGAGTAGCAATTATTTACCAAAGGATCAAATTGCAATCATATCAAGCAAGGATTCGTCCAAACGTCGGTTCTCAATGAAAGCAATTCGTTGGATTCAGAGTATTGCAAATGAGAAACAGATTCATATTCAGCATGCTAGGAATGGGGGTGAATATGAAATTGGAGGTTACAGTGTAGACGGATTCCATGCCCCGTCAAACACTGTGTATGAATTCTTAGGTGATCTATATCATGGTTGTCCTGTTTGCTACCCGAACCGTTCAGAAAAAAGCCCGATCAATGGTTCAACTATGGAGAGCTTGTATGAAGGAACAATGAAAAGATTAGAGTATTTGAGAAAGAGAGGTTATAAAGTTGTGTTCATTTGGGAGCATGAATTCGATGCGCAAAGGTTAAGACAAACAAGGAGTATGCTCGAATCATTCGTGATTTGTTTCCATACTCTGACCCTATTGATCCCAGGGAAGGATTGTATGGAGGTCGTTGTAATGCAGTTAAACTCTCACATGAGATAGATGAATCAAGCGAGACAGAAATCAAGTACATTGATATCTGCTCGTTGTACCCATACGTATGCAAATACAAATCCTATCCTGTTGGTCACCCTAAAGTCCTGACAAGTGAAAGCATTGATATCCAGAACATAAGACAGTATGAAGGAATTGTCAAATGTAAAGTCCTGCCTCCAGATGATCTCCTCCACCCCGTTCTACCTGTGCATTGCAACCACAAAATGATGTTCTCTCTTTGTAGAACATGTGCAGAGAACAGTTCAGAAACGTGCGCTCACAATGAAAATGAAAGAGCTCTCATTGGGACATGGGTTACGGTTGAACTTTTCAAAGCAATGGATAAAGGTTATCGTGTACTACATGTCTTTGAAATATGGCATTTCGATTCACTCTCTGACAAATTCTTCAAGTGGTATGTTGACAACTTCCTGAAAATCAAACAGGAAGCAAGTGGTTATCCTACATGGTGTATTACTCAATCTGACAGAGAGCAATTTGTTCAGGATTATGAGAGAGAAGAAGGTATCAAACTGGATCCAACCATGTATTACTCAATCTGACAGAGAGCAATTTGTTCAGGATTATGAGAGAGAAGAAGGTATCAAACTGGATCCAACCATGGTTAAGAAAAACAAAGGGAGAAGATCTTTTGCCAATATCGTTTTGAATTGTCTCTGGGGAAAACTAGCTCAAAGAGAAGTGCAGACACAAACGGAATACATTGCATCCCCCTCCAAGTACTTTGAATTGATCAACAATCCATCAATCAAAGTAAAACATGTGGAAATATTCAGTGAAGAGTGCCCCTTTATTCTGGTCAATTACGAAAACATGCTTGATCACATTCAAACTCATGCTACAGCTAACGTTATAGTTGGGTCTTATGTAACAGCCTATGCAAGGTTGGAGTTATACAGTGTGCTTGAGAAGTTGGACAAAAGATGTCTTTATTTTGACACGGACAGTTGTATGTACATCCATGATCCAAAGCTTTGGAACCCTCCCATCATTAACAGTAGACTTGGGAAATGGACTGATGAAGAACCAACCTCAAGAATTGTAAAGTTCAGAGGTTTGGGGCCAAAGAACTATGCATATCAAATGATATCAGACAAAGGGGAAATATCAAGCAAATGTAAAGTGAAAGGAGTCACTTTGGACTACAAAACATGTCAGTTGGTCAACTTTGACACATTCACCAAATGCATGAAAGACCCTTCTACAGAAATTAAGATCACGTATGACTGTAGAATAAAAAGACATAAGGACAGAACAGTGACAAGTGAGCCTCAAACGAAAACATTCAGATCTGTTTATACAAAGAGGGTCATTGTCAATGGTACAGACACGGTGTCATTTGGGCATAGAAGTCTAAAGGTATATAAATAAGAAAGAGTAAACAAAAAACATCAGTATGCTGAACAGTGTACAATGTAATAGGAAATAATGATATTATTGATAACGGTGATCCTAATGGAATATTTCTATGGACGAACAACATGGAAAAACATTGTGAAAAAACTTTGTGAACATTGTGATAGAATTCTGTGGGGAAAAGGAATAACATGAAAGAACATTGTTAATATCATAAAAGAAATATTGTGAACATTGCAAAAGAGCATTGTCAACTTTCTGAACAAAGTTTTGTTAGAAATGTTTAACAAAAGTGTTTGTAAATAAATGTAAATAAATGTTTGTAAATATGTTAATGAAATATTGTTCATGAAACATTGTTCATGAAACTTTGTTAATGGAGATGTTAAATAAAGGTTAGAAAATAACGTTGTGTCATTTCATTTCTGTCCTTTGAAAAGACAATATCGTCAACAGAAAAAAACACGAATGAAAATGGATGTAGACATGTTTTCACTCTTATTCCGCCATCCAAGCAATTCCTACATATCAGGTCCAAGTGGATCAGGGAAAAAACAGAGTTCGTTCATAAACTTCTAGATTATAACGAAGATCTGTTTGATATTCCACCAAAGAAAGCTGTTTGGTGTTATGAAGAATGGCAAAACGCATACAGTATCATGAAAGAGAAATTTGATTTTATCAAATTTATTGATGGAATTCCCGAAGATGAAAATGAAATAGTGAGCGATGTATCAATTCCACATTTGGTCGTTTTCGATGATATGCTGGGTGAAAAAGATGAAGAGAAAATAAAGTTATGGTCTACAAGAAAAGGTCATCATCGTAATGCAAGTGTGGTTTATATCACACAGAATATGTTTTCACAGTCAAAGTCCAGTAGAACCATCAGCTTGATTTCACGATACATGATTCTTTTCGTAATGAACATGATAAGAATCAAATAAAAACACTGGCAAGTCAAATGCAAACCTCACATTTGATTCCTGCATACAACGATGCAACTTCAATGGATCATGGATACTTGGTCATTGATTTCCATTCACGAACTAAACGTTGATTGAGATTAAGGACTGATATTTTTATCGGTGGTATACAGAGAATGCAGATCAAGGTACAATTGTACATTCACCTGTATAAATATTGTTCAGATGAAAATACAGTCATTCCTTCGTCGAATCTCATTGAGTGAACATGACTTTACCACGGACATCATCCTCGGTGTTACATGCCTTGCAGAATTTAAGTAATCAAGCCAACAAATATTAAAGAGAGGCATTATTGAATGCAGGCTTAAAGGAAATCTTGAAATGGTTTGCTTTAGCAGCTCGTAATATCATTGAAGAATCATCCTCGGTGTTACATGCCTTGCAGAATTTAAGTAATCAAGCCAACAAATATTAAAGAGAGGCATTATTGAATGCAGGATTAAAGGAAATCTTGAAATGGTTTGCTTTAGCAGCTCGTAATATCATTGAAGATAAGATTAAACTTCCAAAACAAACCGTTAGCTATATGAACAAACATAAAGAAGATGTTGTGAAATTAGCAGATCAAAATATCGATGAACAAACAAAACGAAAAATCATTCTAAAACCCGGTGGTGGTGGATTTCTTTGAGGGGTTATTATCAGAAGTTTATTACGTTGGGATTGTAATAAAACTGTAAGAAAGTTCGGTACGAAAAGCAAACGTTCACAGAAGACGCAAAAAAGGGGTCTACTGTTAAACGCTCAAAGAACAAAGGTTCAAAGAACAAAGGTTCAAAGAACAAAGGTTTAAAGAAATCTGTTCAGAAGAAAAGTTTAAAGAAAAGTACTTCTATTGTTATCAATGGGGAATTCATTACAATGCGTAGGTCAAGATCCCCAAGGTCAGTGCACTCTGCTCATAACTCTGTTCATAACTCTCCTCATAACTCAACTCCAAACAGAAGCCTAAACAGAAGTCTGAACACCAGTCTGAAAAAGTCAGTTGGAAAAAGACAGATAAATTTCCAACCTATATTTTCACTATCATTATCTCCAAACTCAAAAAGATTCTATCAAAAGGGTGTAAAGGAAAGACAAATGCTGATCGATGATCTGTTTTCATACAACGACGGCTTGCATCCGAACAGTCCATTAAGACGGAATAAGAAAGCGAACAAGGAATCGAGCAAAGAAACACCCCCTGTTGCACCATTTTCACCACTTTTGAGTATGGATACGAGTTCATTATCATCTCCTGCTAGAATTGCACTCATACATTACGAAGATAGTTTTCTCATAATCATTAATATTTTTTAAAAATGATTCTTGTTTCAAAAAATAAAAAAAATATTTTTTGAAAAATTAAAAATATTTTTTTATTTTTATTTTCTATTTTTTTTATTTTTTATTTATTTATTATTTTTTTTATGTATTTTTTTTTTGAAAAAAATAAAAATAAAAAGTGAAAAAATATTTATATTTTCAAAAAATATTTTTTTTTATTTTTTGAAATAAGAATCATTTTTAAAAAAAGATAAATGAAATGGAAATCATTCGATTAATTCATTTGTATTTCAACATAAGACGTTATAACATGGGAAAAGCATAGAAGAAATCACAGTTAATAAGGAGACACAAGCATATGGTCGTAGCAATGTTGAAATCATTGAATCCAACAGAGAAGTTCGCAAACTGACTTTGACAAAACCATTCTCCAACTTCTAATTCTACAAATATTCGTAGGGAACTCCAGCGCTTTCACTTTGGAGAGCAGTCTAGTGTAAAAATAGAACAAAACGTCATTTGTTCTATATTAAACAAGACTTCCCCCAACTTATTGATCCCACAGAGAAAACTTCTCAGAAGTCCAAACGCTCGTTGATCAAATGACTAAGTCCAAAACCTCCAAACTAGGTTACGAATAAGCGAAACTTTTATGATGGTTGGCTACATCTTGAGAGGTGTGTTATTCACAAACTGATTCCCACAATCCTGACAACAGATCATCTTCAACCTCGGTTCGAATTCTCCGTAGAATTCCTTAACATCCGAGTGAGAATAGCTCTCGTTGTTAAATCCAACCCGAAAACGACTAAGTCCAAACCCATGAAAAAGGCGCTAATCTGCCCTGCCAGAGGGCAGACTAGCGCCTTTTCAACCTTGATTCGTCAAAACGACTAAATCCAAAAACCCCACAAGGTTCACTCAAACCATTGAATCGTCGACAAGACTAATTAAAAAAAACTGGAATCAGAAGTTCCAAAATTGACAAGACCCCACCTGAGGCAAACTTCTGTACCAAAATGTTTTGATTCCAATGTTCTCTTTTGTTTGACTTTGGAGGGCAGTCTAGTGTAAAAGTAAAACAAAGTTAATTTTGTTCTATATTACGCCAGACTTCCCTCAACTGATAGATTCCACATAAAGAAATCCTCAGTAATCCGATATGACAATATCGAAAACTTGTATTGTCAAAGACAAAAACCATAAATATCATAAATCGACAGTAAAAAAACGGAAACAACAAGTTCAAAACCTTGATTCGTCGAAACCTAGAACTCCAACAGTGAAGTTCACAAAAACGACTAAGTTCAACCATTGTTCAAATTCTCAAACTGAAATGTTTGATTCCTAGGCCTGACTGATAAGGTTAGTCTAGTGTAAAAGTAGAACAAAGTTCATTTTGTTCTATATTACACCAGACTTTCTCAACTGATAGATCTCACATAGTGAAATCATCAGAAATCCAAATTCTCGTTGATGAAAGCAGTAGGTCTAAACCCTCATTGTTGAAATGATTCAGTTCAAACCCTGATTCAAAACGAATAAGTCCAAACCCCCAAAACATCAAAACCCTGGTAAAAGCGACTAAGTCCAAAAAGACCAAAAGGCTTGGGAGGGCACCCTGGAAACGTTCTCCGCGTGTCCAGGGAGCCATCAAAACCTAGAAAACGACTAAAATTCAATATGCAAAAACGATTATGTTCAAACCCATAGTAAAACAACTAAGTTCAAACCCTCATTGTTGAAATGACTCAGTTCAAACCCTTATTCGAAACGGCTAAGTCCAAAACCCCAAAACCCCAAAACCTCGATTCGTCAAAATGACCAAGTCCAAAAAGACCAGAAGGCTTGGGAGGGCTGCCTGGACACATTCTTCGCGTGTCCAGGGAGCCCTCAAAACCTTGATTCGTCAAAACGACTAAGTTCAAACCCCATGGTAAAACGACTAAGTCCAAAACCCTGGTCAAAACGACTAAGTCCAAAGCCCTGGTAAAAACGACTAAGTCCAAACTCCAAAAAAGGCCAGGGAGGCTAGACTGGGTCAATATAGACAAAGAACAAAGTTCTTGCCCTCTATGATGCCCCAGTCTAACCTATCAATATTGACCAAAACCTCAACTAGGCCAAAAAAAGCCTAAAAATGGTCAAACACCCTGATTCGTAAAAACGACTAAGTCCAAAACCCCACAAAAAGGCCTGGGAGGCTAGTCTGGGGCAATAAAGACAAAGAGCAAAGTTCTTGCCCTCTATGATGCCCCAGGCTAGCCTACCAATATTGACCAAAACCTCAACTAGGCCAAAAAAGCCTAAAAATGGCCAAACACCATGATTCGTAAAAACGACTAAGTCCAAAACACCCACAAAAAGGCCTGGGATGCTAGTCTGGGGCAATATAGACAAAGAACAAAGTTCTTGCCCTCTATGATGCCCCAGGCTAGCCTACCAATATTGACCAAAACCTCAACTAGGCCAAAAAAAAGCCTAAAATGGCCAAACACCCTGATTCGTAAAAACGACTAAGTCCAAAACCCCATAAAATGGGCCTGGGAGGCCAGTCTTGGGCAATATAGACAAAGAACAAAGTTCTTGCCCTCTATGATGCCCCAGGCTAGCCTACCAATATTGACCAAAACCTCAACTAAGCCAAAAAAGCCTAAAAATGGCCAAACACCCTGATTCGTAAAAACGACTAAGTCCAAAACCCCATAAAAAGGGCTTGGGAGGCTAGTCTGGGGCAAAATAGACAAAGAACAAAGTTCTTGCCCTCTATGATGCCCCAGGCTAGCCTACCAATATTGACAAAAAACTCCAATAGGCCTAAAAGTCAAAACATTGTCCGATATGCGTAAGAAAACGCCTTTGTCTATCTTGTCCCCATACTGCCCTACAGATCTCTCTCTGGGAGGCTAGAATAGGGACAGAAATCCTGTCCCTATTCTAGCCTCCTTTACTACTGACCCGGAAAAACGGATAAATAAACAAACTTGAAAGGTATTTATTATCTTTAATATTAACATTTATTTGGATCCTATTATTTGACATATATTTCGTTCCAATAAATAGACACAGATTTTCGAAGAAAGTGCATAAAATCATTGAACTATGATATGAACTAGACTTTAACTTAGGAGTGTACACTGGCTGCATGACACATTCCCAGATTGGCATAGGATTTTCTTTTAGGATCTTGCATTGTCTTGTCGAGCATTTGTCTGGAGAATTCTTTAAATATCTCTTCGTTAAATGTGGCTGTGTAATTACATTTTGAGATCACCACTCTTTGAGGTTCATGGAAGAACACTCACTCCAAGAGTGGGAGGCCTGGGTTCGATTCACAGCAGAGAGGATCTTTTGTGATGATCAACCACAGGCTGAAGGCTTATTTTCAGAATTGTTATTCTTTTGTCTCAATGTTTTCTTATTATTTAAGCCTTTCGAATTAGGGACGTCAAAACAACGTCTTGTTTGGGAAAGGATTTGGTCCTAATCTTCAGCTTTCACTCAGTACACATGCAGCGAACTTGACCCTTTAATACACGTACAGCATAAACATATTGTGTGAAGTAATCAAGAAAAATAACCCAAATGCACCATGTTTAGGTTAAATATGTTTATTTTGGAAATTCGCATAGAGAAAATTTGCTTTTTACTGTCGCATAATGAGTACACACGGGTCGCGTTATTTACGAAGCGGGGTAAAAATGGCCGCCATTATCAGTTCGAATTTTTGTGTATGTTACCGGCTAAAGCCGTTAATATCAATATTTATCAGATCAGCATTAACCAATCAAAATGCCAGAATTTTCTTTGCAGTATAATAATATTTTATATAACGATATGGAATCACGTGAAACAACTAAAAAACAGTTGCAGAAAATCTTCAATTATGCTCTTAAAGATGAACCGATTTGTATTTCGGTTTAAAAGAGACTGTGTGAAAGAAGCCGATTTGCATTTCAGAGACTGTGTAGGCTAAACATGTAATGGATTTTGTGTGTGGATTGGATCTTTTAAACATCTTCTGATAAATGTTTTGCTTGGTCGTCAATAACTTTTTTTTTATTTGATGCAGACTAAAAGATCTAAAACACCCCCAGAAACTCCATGGTATTTTCCGCTTTCTCTGCTTCAAATGTTCGTTCATTTTATTTTCAGCCTTCAGTTCCATCCATGTGTGATCCGACCACGTGTGTCGACAGACAGGTCTGTAGGACGTTCCAGGGAGCGGGTCTGTGTCTCAATTTACCCGACTAAACTACCTACAATTGTGGCTGTGTAATGACTATCCATGTCTCACTATTTTATCATACCATATGCGTAGACAGACACATTTGTAGGACGTTCCAACGAACAGATTCGTATATTTACTTTGAAAAGCGCTAGGGATTTTCTAAATATGATTGATTTTCTGGACAACACCTGATTTACGAGCCAACAAATTACCTTTTTATCAGATGAAATTCAAACGATCATTAAGATCTGACTTATCCCTGACATGTTTTCACATTCTATGTTTCATACTGAATTTGAATCGGCCACATACGTAAAAACGAATATATTATATTTCTGCAATTGGTTTATATATCCATGAAATATCAAAATTATTATTGACTTAAAATGATGAATACCCTTTTGTACATTTTATTGTAAGTGTAGTTCAAACACATTCGCCCCCTCGGTTTCTACATATAAGAAAAAAACTTTCATTAGGAAAGGTTTACTTTCCCTATCAATTTACACTTGCCTCAAAATTTGTCATCTAGAAACGTGTTGAAAACATTTCGTAAAAAATAAGTTACATTTGTATATATTTCAACGCACATTTCCTATGTGTTATTGCAAAACACCGTTACTTGAATCAAGCTGGAGGTACGCGGTTTTGCAATAACACCGAAGATATTTCGTAAATCATGTCGTGGTATCAGAAAGAGGCTACGTGTGACAACTCTTAAAGAATATTTTCAAGAAAACATGTTACTTCCCCTATTTAAACTAGAACGCAAATTGATTTTACAGTAGCACTTCAACTGTAAATGGACGAAAGAAAATGAGTTAGGTATCAATTAGTAGGCCCATAGGAAGCAATTTGATATTGGGCTGGCTGAAGCCCTAGTGTCTGAACATTGGGGTTGGGGCTAAATTGGATTTTCACTTAATTTTCAGTGTAAAATCAAGAAGACTTGGCATTTGTGGCCAACTTGCTAGCCTCCCTGTGCCTACGGGCCTGATAAGATATGTAGCAAACCTTCATGAGACTTCACGTATTGACCTCTTTGTTTAACTAAGTGCATGCAGAAACACAGAGAAACACAAGGTACTTCAATGTTAATGAAGGGACCATACTATGTTATCGAACATAAAAAACGAGTACACATATTTTCAAGAATCATAATTATGGATTTAAGGGGAAAAGCTCCAGTTTCCTAAAATTTTTCCCAATGATAGAATTCATTTATATTTTGTATGTTGAAATTACATGTTATTACCAATTGAAAAATAAAATAAAAATGTATGGTCAGCGATCTTGTTTGAATTTTATAGGCATTCGTATCACATACCCCTACATCGAAAAAATGCACAATTTCTTGCACCTGTACAAGGTCACTAAAATGCTAATAAAATGCTACATATATTCATCGTTCAGTCCCGAAAACGGATTTAAAGTAACGTCTTATATTTAATAAGAACAGAAAATCCAAAATATGTGCTACTATAGACGCGTAAATGTATGAAACAGCATGCTTACGTGTTCTGTTAGATCAACGAAGCTGGATTGTTTTATGTCAAAATTTGCATATTTTTGGACATATTTCAAGTTCTACATAATAGAATTTGATAAAACTCCCCCATTGTTTTAAGCAACATGTCCTGGTAATACACCAAAACACACTTCCAATTTGTTACTAAAAATAGAAACACTTTTTGATGCCAGATCGAGGCTCTGACCCAAATGAGAGCAAAGCATCCAACGTACAATGGAAATGAACGGAGGAAAGAAGAAGTTTAAGAGGAATCACACTCAGTTTTGTGATGATTCCTCTGTGATGGGATATCATTGACTGACTTCCAATTATGGTCTTTACTGGCTTTTAAGGTAGAACCGGATACTTTTAAAACTTTAAGCTACGGTCATAAATGTGACATCTTTGGAAACTAGAAGCTATTTCTGGTTCAAATCCGAAATTCATTTCTTCGTTCATGTCGTGACGACGTTTCCACGACGACGTCAACATAGGCACCTCGCATGTTTTTTACGTCGAATTTCCATAGTCCAGAAATGCACAAAATGGCGTTTTGGCCGAGCAATTTCAACGTCACGACAATGAAAATTACATCGATGGAAAGATCTTTTCAAACCTAATAAAATGATACAAAAATCAATTATTTCGGACTGACGACGCAGAAATAAACGACGAACTTTCACCTTTTTTCCACGTCAGATTTCGAGGAAAAACTAACTTTAGAGCAGAATTTCGTAAAATTGGCCAGAACGATTTTTGACATTTTTCATTATAATATTGCACGACCATATTGTAAGCATTTGGCAAGAAATTAGAAAATTTCACCGTACCGATTTGTAATGAAACGTATTATCCACGGATCTTTTGAGGACCTAGCCGCCAGGTTCAACTGTCATTTTCATGTATTTAACCCCCTTTCCCCAACAAAAAAATGTACGAAACATGCCATCTCCAGTGTGAAGATGACAATCTCAGTACCGAAAGGCTTATGTTGATAGATAACTCATTATGGTAGATCAATTTGATAATAAAAGCATTGCTCTTAAAGCCCATTTCCCAAACGACAAATTATTTAGACTTTTCAAGTTTGACAGCGGCTTTTAAAACCCTTTTCTAAACGACACCTGATTCAATTTGGAAGCTCTTGCAGACAACAGAATGGGCATCTTGAAAGTAGGATATTTGTATGTGCAAGGGCGGATCTAGAGGGGGGTTCGGGATGTTCGCCCCCACCCCCTGGAATAAGCCGAAAATTGAATGTTGACTATAATCAAAGCGTCATAACTTAACATATTTAAGTCATCATTTGGGCGTGGACCCCCCCCCCCCCCGAAAAAATCCTGGATCCACCCTTGCGTGTGTACATAGAAGTATAGAAAACGTTTAGGCAAAAGGGGAAACTGCTGATTAAAAGTATTTCATTAATTTGTCTCTTGAAAGGATTTTCGAAACAATCTCTGTAGCACAGTTAAGGGCGGATGTAGAAGGGGATCCGGACCTCGCCTTGAATTGGCCGAGAATCGAATTTTGACTATACAAAGTTAGTACAGTAGGCATATACATGTATCATTACACAATTCACAAATTTAAAGCCATCTTCCATCTTATGGGCTAGACCCCCCCCCCCCCCTTCTGAAAAAAATCCTGGATCCGCCCTTGACAGTCAAAACATTAACATTTCTTGTTTGGTAAAGGTTTAAAACATTTTTCTTGTCATTTCTTTTTTAATGTAACACCTCTCAACAATATTTCAGCCATAAGTTTATTTATAATTGTCCACGCTCCGAGGCTGGGAATACATCCTGTGACCTGTCCATTATTGGCTCTAATCTAGAGCACAAACACATGCAAAATATTACCGCTTACACTTGGACAGTACTAAGGAGCTCACATGCTTCTGCAAAATTGATTTTATTTGGTTTTCAAAAGCAGTCGCTCATCCTAAACTTGCATGGTGGTAACGGGCGATGGAGACAGGGTACGAATGATTACAAGCCAAAAAATCTCTTTTTTTCAATCAAAGTTGCAAAAAGTTCTGTAACTCAAAACTCTAATAATTAACGTAAATGACTGTGTAAAATATTCTTAGTACTAAGGCAGAATAATTGAAGAATGCTCGCGTGAAAATAACGACTCGCTCAATGAATTATATAGTAAAACGACCACGTGACCTTTTGTTTGCTCTCATGCATACACAGGTCTCGGTTAAAAATTCAAAGTGTGTTTGGGTGTATAATTCAAAAAGAAAATGTATAGGTCAGCGCACTTATTAGTGAATTACATCAATTTTTATCAGCTGCACATGAATAAAATGACGCTAAACAGTGGTAACTACATACACACTTACGACTGTCTTGCTCTAAATAATCGATTCCCATCTTGAGGAAATCAGTTTAGCATAATAAATACACTTTTACCATATAAAAATGGTAAATTGTAATGATGTGTTATATGTTTTGAAAATATGGTAGCGAAACATATTGGTACGAAACATTTAATTTACTACAGTAAAGACCGAGTGTTCCGAAAAACTGGAGCATTCCCCCTTAATAGCAATGAATAGACCGATTTTATCGTTATGTTTTGATAACCCGTCGGTGTGGTTATAAAATCTCGTTACTACTGTTTGAATCAAGCCGTATTGACGAGATTTCATAACAACACCTACGAAATACTTTTGTTAGTTCGAAATAACGTCACTGTTTACTTGATAAAATCGTTCCCTATTTGTCAACCTGTATCCGTCAAGACCACATATTATATTGTTTGGGAAAGGTTTAACACACAGTTATAATATATACTTCAGCACCAGGGTAAAGGTTACCGAACTTTTTGTCTAATTCTGTTCAATTATTTCTGGGCGCGTGATGCGGTGCCCTTGATGTCACATTTAATTATACTCGAGAATTATCTAGAAATCCATTTATCCACGGACACTGGTCAACTAGTCCACATGTCAATTAAGAATGTCACTGCAGATATAGTCCAGTCACAACATAATGGCACATGTTTACAAATTTTACAAATCTAAACAATGGGAAGATGTTCTTAGGTATGGCGCGCGAAAAGGGTCTAAAGTAAATATAGCGCTAGACCTATAATTAAAATAGGGGTCGACCGCTAGCCCGAGGCGAAATTGGACAAGTGCTAATAATTCTTCAACTGTGCTACATTTCCATTCCAAATACAAACATAAGCATTTTGTACGGTTTAGAATTTTGAATTAATGCATAATTATGGAAATATTTGACAGACATGTTCAAAATTACCTTACTTGTATATATGGATATAGAGTAAAAATATTTTTAAATCATTTGTTTCTTGAAGTATAATCTTGAAATCCGGCACGATGAATCAATTTACCCGCTTTATGAAGCGTATTTGCAAGTGTGTGTAATTTGATGCACCTCGTATGGCTAGAAAGTGGTGTTCTTAATGAGGGTCTGTAAACCTTAATTGACAATACAATCTTGCACGCGTTGGTTCGAATATTCGAGATGTGAGACACCTGCAGGATTCAAACAATTCATGCAAAATTACAATGGTATGGCGTTCGATATTTTTAAATGTTTTGTACACATGTTCCATAATATCGTGACTGGTCTATAATCTCCAAAGATTCTGTTCCGTTCCATTAACCCTTTCCCAAACAGCAAAATTTTAGGGTGATCTACTTCAAAAACTGCCACAAATGACAAAATTGATGTTACTAAAGATAGAATTTGTGTAAAATATGGCAAAGAAAATATTGAGACAAAAGGAGAAACTGCTGGTTATCAGCAGTTTCTTCTTTTGTTTCAATGTTTTCACAAGCCTTTTCTATCAGGGACGTCAAAACAGGTCTTGTTTTGGAAAGGGTTAAGCGAAAGTACAATCACCCAAAATGTTATTTCTGAATATCGACCAATTTCTTTGATATTATTTTACCTCGCCGGTGCTCATGGCTTGTGCTTATTCTATTGTCTTGGTTAGGTGAACGCGAATAATGGACTATTGGTAATAGCACAAGGTCGAAATAAATGTGTGTCATCTACAATGCTTGTGCCATACAGGTCCGAAGGAATTAATTTCATATGGGGAGCCTCAAGCCCCTTAGTCTGAATGGAGGGGGGGGGGGTTAAATCAGATTTCCAGCGTAAAATATGGAGAAAAAAACGGCATATGTGGCCAACTTTATTTATTGAAAGGGGGCTGTTCCTACGGGCCTGCCATATACCATTATTCTGAATACATGTAGACCTTTCCCACAAAACACAATTGCCATGATTGTGCGTGATAAGAACAGAATACTTTTGCATAATAATATTATGTCTTCTACAGCAACTCCGTAAAATCCAATCTGTCGACAGAGGCAACCTATTTTTGACTTTATATCGTCTTTCAGAACCAACAGTTCGTTTATTGTTTTGAATAACGGCTTCACATTTGGAAGAAATATCGTCGGATAATTAAACTTTAATTGTGAACAAATTAAAGGGACATTTCATTCCAATTTCAATTTTTTAAAGTATGTCTAGATGCCAAGATTGGTTATTCTAATGAGTAAAAATACTATCAGTTTTTTTAAGTTGTTGCCAATAAGCGAGAAACACGCATTTTAAGTTGAGACATAATCGATAAATTGCATATAAATCCGTACTGTTGTCCACAACAATTTGTTCAATATCAACACAAAAATATAAATTTCTCGTAAACGGCGCAATATTTTGGCTTGAAATTTTCGGAATTTTCATAAGGAAATATGCTCTTTCAGATAAAAATAAAAGTGAAATGTATGACAAAAAATCCTGAAATGTCACTTTAAAGTAGCACATATTGCGAGCTTTGCAAATCATTCGAGCACAAAATCAAATTTCGAACTTTTCGTGGGAAACCTCCGAAATAATCAATAACCATGGCCTTCGTTGCGAGGGATACGTGGAAAGGTTAATTCTGAAGAAGCCCTTAACACTTACATGCGTATTTTCCAACTAAAGAATACCATAGACCATTTCGTCTGTCTTCACCGCAACAGGTTGTACGGTGTGCAAATTTGCGTTTGCATCAATGGACCTTCTTTCTGTGTTAATACACATTTTCTGTGACATATATACGATTAAATTTCGCCAATGTGCCTCAGATCAAGTAAAAGTTTCATCCAAACACGTCCATAAATGAACGAGAAATTATGTAAATGAGGTGTGTAAGTATTTATGGGACGAACTTTCGTCGCTTTTCAACAAAACAAATGTAACTACAGCTTGTTTTCATATGCTATTACGAGGTTTTTGTTGAAAAGCAGCGAAATTTTGATCACCTTCGTTGGTGTATGAAAATGACACAATTTTAGCAAAAACGGATAATTGCCATATCAAATAATATTTATACATGTACCCCTGACAGTTTCTTGTTTTATTTGGGTTAAAGCTGAAATGACAATACTTTAGAATGAAAACCACGACAGAGAGAGTGTTATCAGACAAGAATTGGGAAAACATTGAGCATTTTCTCCTTTTGTTTCATATTTCTGGCTTAAAATGCACATGCATTATTTCTTAAAGAATATCCAATATATTACAAATTGTTAAGGTTGTCACCCCTCCTACCCATGTACACAAGTCAATGGTTCGATATCGTGAACCCATGTGTGAACGCAGCTGGAGGCTCGGTAAGGGTGTTGTGGTAGTACTGGTATGAGAAACGACAGGAATCCATAGTTAGGTGCTCCAGCCGCCGCAATATGACCATTGCAGTTGAAAACGGCGTTAAAACCCCAATAAACTCAAACTCAAACCTCCTACCCATCTAGAACTGCAGTGTCAACCTTCCTGTCCATTAAATTTAGAGCTACAGTAAGGTGCAAAAAGATTTATTTTGATTTGAACCTTCTTTTGCCTATTGTAGAATTAGCATTTTCGTTTTTGATCATTGAAACCAACGTTTAATTTCTATAATGATTCTCTCAAAGAAACCCGGGTTTTCGTCAACATCTTTTCTTGTTCGTAAAATACTTTCAACTTCATCATTACCAACGATTGCATCTGTTTCTTGTGCGGTAACCGTGCCAGTAGCCGTGTCATCTCCTACTGTAGCTCCTCTTTGCCGTTCAACATCAGGTGAAGAACTACGGTATTGATTGGGCGTTTCCGGAGAGTCTATGTAAATTCCTGTTTGATATTCCAACACTTCAATTATTGGAACAGGTCCATATGCATCCGATTCTATAATTCTGAATCCCACTGACCTGAAAAATCGTTCTGCTTCTTCGTCAAATAGCTTCATGATGTCAAGCCATTCATATGACATTTCTCTTCGAGGCATTGTTTCAGCTATATGTTGTATTATCTTAGTTTTAACATCCTGATGTGAAGCCCAGTTGTCATTTTGTTTCCTCTCAACAATTTTATCTATAAGAACTCGGATTTGACTATCTTTTTCTGCATGTTGATTGTCGATCGGGAAGACACGACCATGACAGCCTTCTCTAAGACAACGGAGTGATGTATGCGGCGATTGAAAGTAGCGCTCAGCATCATCTTGTGAGGCGCAGTAGGTTATTATCGTGTAGGCATAGTTTTCAATTGCTTTTCCGAACCATTTAAAAAACAGTTCCTGTGTCTCTTGAAGTTCGGGGGTGAATCTTTCACCTTTCTTGATAACGAAACAAATAGCATCTAAACCTGGCATTAAAGTCCCCACACACTTCAGCATCATACGACGTAAATGGGCTTGTGATGACATCCCCGAACTCATGTCTGTGTCGAAGAAGCCGGGTGTATCGGTGACTCGAATTCTATTGCCAAACCTCTCACTTTCCTATAAGGAAGATAACATGCAATATTTCTTTCTGACATGATAAAATATAAACCGTCAATGAATACAAGACCGTTCACAAACAAATACTAGTTTTTTTTACTTTTGAAAGGTCTACGTGTCATTTGATTCGACAATGACAATATTAGTCTGTGATGGTATGCCCGAAAATCTCGTCCCGTATGCATTAGAGTATTAAGCATGCCAACAACTGCAGTTGTGTGCTCCAATATCTGAACTTTCATGATCCACTTGTTGGCATATCTGGAAACGCGTCATTACGTCGTATTCCGCCGTTTACGTAACGTTCTCAATTTGCTTAATTGCAAACCGAGTTTAGTGAAACATATGAAAATGATGTTGTTTTTGTTTATGTGTGTTTCTATTAACAGATATCTGGATATAGATATAAAATGCTTTGAAATGAATAATCCATATGATGCATAGATATGCCGTCGTTAACAATATTGAGACAAATACTGACGTATTCAACGTTCTTTACTTTTGCACTACTTGACATCTATCTTGACATTTAAGTTTAATCGTGCGGGTGTTGTAGTGGTTATAACATTATTGATTGGACGTGTTCGACGATATATCGGGTAAATAAATATCGATTTCATAGATTTCACTAGCCGTACATGCACTTGACCCACGTGTGTGTGCTATACTGATCGAAAGTTCTAAAGCGCCACATTACAAATGACTGTAACTATTTAAATAATTATGATATCTAAATAAAATTTTATATGTGAATTAAAAAGTACCAATTCGATTAATTTGCACGATTTGTTGTCAGTTATCACTGAAAGTAAGGATGTTATATGAGTAAAGCTTAAAAAGCTCTAAGTCGTCGTAGAACTTCAGATAATGCATTTATAATCATTTTAAGTTACATGGTTTTTAAGCAGAACCCAATCAATGGAGAAAAAAATGAATAACACGCTTGTATTTCTGATGAGTACAACAAAAAGAGAAAAGTGGTGGGTGGGGTAAATCATGGTGTTTTAATTTTCTTTTTATTGACAATGGTCACAATCCTTTTTGCACAATGAATTAAGACAATCAAAAGAATTTTGAACATATTGTGTAATTTTGTGTCTCGGGAATCACGAGGGCATATTTCAATCATTTTCTAAGAAAACCAGTATAAATCATATGGTGATTTTGTCAGTCGAAACTGTCCTCATGCGAGCGTACATGTATTGAATCCCAAACAGTGTGTATCTAGTTTATATTTTTGTACGTTTAGTATTCAATATTACATAAGTATTTAGTTCTTAAATATACAAAAGAATTTACAACTATAGTGGTACCATCAACATTGAGACTCAAATGTACTTTTAACTATTGACTGTCCTACGTGAGAGGGGTGTTGTAATTACATCTAACGGTAAACGCCTTCTTAAAACTACGACGTTTACATACCTGGTTTACCTGTTCAGTTTGACTCGTCTGTCCAGAGGTCATGGTTTATTTATACGTGGTTGTTGTACAAAGACATGTATTGCGTACATTATTGTGGGTGATATTTATACCCGTGTGGATTAGTTTTTTGTATTATACATATCGTCGTTGTAAATTCAAAACCTCGTATCTCGTTTTCGGAAAATTTTAAAGGGGAGGGAATAATGTGTAATAACTTTTCCCTAACTGAAATGTTTTACTTGAAATTTGGAAATATTGTTCATAAATAATGTATCATTGATACTGATCGGTAAAAATATCTCAAAACCTACAAGAATTGTCTAAATTGGACACACAAGTTTGTACTTTGAAAATCGCTAAACCGACATACGAGGTTTTGCATTTACACCGACGATATATAATGCCGAGCAGATTATCTGTCGAAGAAGCCAAGGATATCTTCCCAATGGAGTCATTGTATCATGCCAAATTCTTGATCGAACTCTAGTCAGTGAACCAACAAAAGACTCATGTGAAGTTTTACTTCAGGGTGTAGATATCATGTCCCAGTATGGGGACAAAACCTGAAATTGCTCAATGTTTCAGCATATTTGATGACAGCTATTTATGTCAAAAGAATAAAGCTTCTTGATCGAGACAGTAATACAGTGGTGCTGCAATAAAGACTGTGCAAGAACGAGCAAAGGAACGCCATTAAACACTACTCACGGCCATACAAAGAGAAAAGGCAATATCAAGCATGGCACTGGTGTCTTTTTGACCTTGAAACAGAGAAATTACAGTCCTTGATGCAATGATTTTGTTGCAGTGCATTCAAACAATTTAACTAGCATCATTAAATCAGACAGAGATCTACCTTAACACTTTGTATCTGTAACACAATCGGAATTTGAAGGTTACAAAGAGGTTCCTTACACATTTGACCGACATGCACTCTGGGAACTTGTAATGTGTCGCTGTATCAAGACAATGTGTCGGCCATCAAGGCGTACATTTTAAAAGTCAAACGGGCTGGTCTGTACTGGTAAAAAGGAGCGGACAAAGATGCTTGTTTGAATCCATAACAATTTACAGATTAATAAATGTTTTCAGTCATCTACCGTACTTCAGCTAAGATGTGACTCTTGATATAATATTTTCATGATGTTACCTTTATTGTGTGTGATCATGAACAAAAAATTGCTAAAACCATTCATATAAGCAATGAGCAATTATGTATGTAATTTGACGTCAGTGTGACGTCTGAATACTAAAACGCATTTAACATGTTTTACAAACTGATGCGTTTTCTCTAAAACAATTATATCAAAGGATTTGAGTTATTTTCTTTTACTTTTTCTGTATGATATCCCTGTAATCGACTGTTTATCTCAATTTTGTTGTTTATAATTGTTGTTTTTGACGTGACGTCACAGGCAAATGACGCGTCTACAGACATGCCAACAAGCAGTTTCATCATCACCAAGGAAGTGTTTATCTGATTTGCGTTGTTGGCATTCTTAATACTCAAATGCACACGGATTACCGATTATCACAGACTATATACCGTTTTATGAAAATGCACCTTCCTTATCAAATAGTACAGGGTAATTTAAAAAAAAAACTGAGAAACAACAAACAATTAGAGTAAGAAATACTACGTCTACTCACAAATTATCAAATGAAATACATGTATACATGTTTGGTTATAATCATCTTTCCTTTTGTCTAAATATTTTCTGTGTTATATGTTTTTCAAAAAAATCCTTATCGACATCCAATTTCACGTCTGCAACAGCTTTCAATTCGGAACTATATATACTTCCTTCCTGACATAAAACGAACCAAACAATCATTATTAAACAATATACCAGAACCTGACTGGAAAAACATTTTTTGGAAGAATAATATACATATACGAGTATAGTCTACCATTTAGCACGGAACATTTAAATACGAGGGTTGTTTGATAAATTCGCGGAATTATTCTGTAAGTAAAAATTGTGACTGAATATCAAAATTATATTTGTTTCATGATAAATCTTAACTATTCGCTATTAAGAATGCAAAATATCATTATGATAAGTTTACAAATAATTTCTACAGATACCATTTAATTAGGTTATGTCTTGCTAGTTGCCTTCCGCCAGAGCGTCACGTAACGTCACGCCGCCGTAATTGACGCCAGGTCTGTGAAAATCAGAATTGAGCGACCCGTTGACTATTTCAATATAGTCTCCAGCGACAGCCTTAAAAGTTCATGTGTATACGGTTCAACAATTATACGTTTCTTTAACCCAGTCAAGGATAAATGACATGATAAACCAGCGATTTTCTCTAGTGTCGGATGTTTCGATATGCTTGCCAAATAACTATGACATTAGATCCCTACTGTCTAGGGAGAGTGCGTGCCTAGTGTTTTACATACATATATTTCTTTATTTATTTCGGAACCATGGTAACCAAGCCGCATTTCGCAAGTCGTTACAATTTTATCAAAGGAATTGTTGCAACCAGACTTATATCGCATCAGATAACCACAATTATAATAGTTAGAAGATTGAACATGATTCTTCTGGTCGACGTCTCGTAGAAGACGAGAAGCCAAACTACCGGAAACTTTTTATATTATTATTAAACAGTTGTAAAAGTACGATGAACTACTTAATAGACAACTTCACAGCAACAGCTCGTATAGTCAATCTTATACGAGGGACGGTCGGAAAGTAGTTGGACTTTTTGTGCTACTGTCTCTCCATTTGCAACTGTATAAACACATTATATATTGGTGGAATCTCCAACCATTTGCCAATAATGTGGTCAGTTTATTTTCAAAGATAGTTGTATATACACTATATTCTGTCCACTTATATGTGATAGGTGTTTCATGTACCATAGGCCATTTGTTAGAGGAGCAATGGGGGTAATCAAAACAAAAGAACATTCTAGTCATTTTAATCGCGAATGAGTTAAGTTTTTGAACTCCATTATCACTGAAGATTAAATAAGGGTTCATAGTTTCGAATTTTGGATAAAAAAAAATCAGTCAAAGCAGTCATTAAAACGAGCTGGTTCCCCACCCCTGAAAAAATTAAGCTGTTGCCTTCGGTTGATAACCATTTTATGTTGCTTTTGGGGATTCACGAGGATTGATAGTTACTCATTTCATGTCAAATGGTAAAAACTGTCAATGCCAAGTACAATTCTGAAGTAATTCAGAAAAATCTAAGAATAAATGCTGAAGTAAACGCGTCCCAAATTAGCAAAGAAAAATGTTTTCTACTTCATGATTAGGCATGCTACCATATCACCGCACCTGCAGTGGAGATTATCATCTATTACACATGACAATAGTTGTTTTACTCTTCTTATAGCCGAGACCTTGTCCCACGTGACTTTTATTTGTGTCTAGAACTGAAGAAATGCTTGCTGGGAAGGATTTTGAGACCATGGCGCCTTTGATTTCGCCTGTTTCACAGTACCTAATACAGTGGGTCTACGTAATGGTTAATAGTAGGAATAATAAAGCTCATATGAATATTGCAGAAATACATAGACATAGATGGACAATTTGTTCAAACAGTGAAGAAAGAATTTTGTTAAAAAATTGAATGATTTTAGAGAACTAGTCAAAAGTCCAACTACTTTCCGACCGTCCCTCGTATAATCTATCCGCCCTGACAAGCTCTCTCTCTCTCTCAATAAATGGAGAAAAGCATGTAAGAAAGGAAAATGGGGGGACACAGAAGATAAAAAGTGACATCTAGAAATAAGAGTGGTTTCTGAGAAGTTTTTTACTGATATGTCTTTTGTCTTCATAGGACAGAAGAGTCTCTCTATGGTTTATTTTATTCCTGAATGCATATGATCATCATATTCATGTGTTTATGTCCTACAATATATTTGCTAAAACTATTTAAAGTGTCAGCTGATTGGCAAAATTTAACTCTTGTGTCGAAAAAACACCTTTCTAATAACCAAATATCAAAGTTTCTACAATTTTCAATTATAAGAAGTGTTTTATTTCGTCTTCTAAATTGGATATTTTAGTCTTTACCAAAAAAAAACCCGCTAAACTTCCGATTTGAAGTTATGACGTCATACCGGCCAAATAATGACGTCATGGAGGGAAAATGGGAAGTTATGGGTCATTTCCCGGAAAGCCTGCGATTTCTGACAAATTTAAATCTCCGACTTTTCTGTCATAAAGCGACTTCCCCAATCGATACTCAAACACGGAATTCATCTGTAGTAAATGTTAGAAAAATTGTTAAAACAGTCAAAGACAGGGTTTTCATTAGGACAAGAATCCCATGAGTCATTGACCCTTGAGGCCAAAATACCAAGGGTCAAAATGAAGCGCGAGAAAAATCGAACAGTAATCGATTGATAAAATGGAGGGGGTGGTGGGGGTGTTCCTATCTCTTTAGAATTCATGGTACATGTAACATTCTCCCTAACATTACAAGGTTATAAGCTTTTGAAAATATTGGGTAAAAGGAAAAGATGCTGATTAATAGCTTTGATGCATGTGAAAATATTTCAATAAGTCCAAAATGCTTATCTCAAGAGTAAAGTTTAATGCAACACCTTTTCAACCTTTACAGAGCTTAAGATGAGAGGGGGTATCAACTTTTCAAAATGCATTGTTGGTATCAAACCCTATGTTGAAAATACTCATTGGTACTATTCAAACATAGAGTTTGGGTTTGAAATAAAAGGTTTGGAATGTATTTACCCCCCTACATAAATAATGAAATAATTATAAATTCCAACACCATTTCAGGCATTTTTACACCCCCCCCCCCTTTGAAATATTAAATCTAGTTCGAGATTGAAATCATGTACAAAAATGGCAGAAATCAATTCTTGATATCAAAAATCTGATATTTTACATTTACACGGTGTACAACCCACGTGACTTGTGACGTCACGAATCGGTCAGGATTGGATGATAAATGGATAAAAATTGCTCGCTTCGGGTAAGACTTTTGCTAATATCTTTCTTTATACTTGTCGTATCTTTACAAAACATGGACGAGAGCCTTCATTGAAGAATACTTGACCAACGGCAAACACGTTATTAACCCAAAGTTCTAAGAATTTTGAGTTTATTCGAACCGCGCAATTTGAGGTCAATGCAATTCCTGTAATCTGGGTGGCTGCGATTTCATAAAAATTATGAAAAATGCCTTTTAGACAATATTTATATAACTTTATTGCCCCTAAAGAATGACGCGTGTGTTGCACTATTAATATTTGGTGGTAAACTGCGTCGTCATGTTAATCTGTATATATTTTGAAAAGAAATGTGTAATGACATGGATGGGAAACTGAACAAAATAGACATGGATCGGAGCTAACAACTTGTCTGTGAAACGTAGAACTAAAATGAATCTATCTCTATGATTTATATAAAGTTGTGCGCTGTATGATAATTGCCCAAATGTATATCATTTTTATACACAAAAAAAATCATTATCCTTGAAGAAGTCCATAAGAACGAAACGTTGGAAATGAATGAAAGAAAAAAATCGTAAATGTAATCGTGTTTGTGGCGTGTTTTTGTAATAGCATTTTTATACAAACTTACTGGGAAATTCCATGATATGTAAATACATGTTTCTGAAAATAATTGTTCATTGTAACAATGAACCAAATTGTTTCTTAACCCTTCCCATACCACACTCGTTGAAACAATGCACTTTTGAATTGAATTGCTCGCTACTTAAGGTTTACGAACTGAGAATGAAATGCAGAGCCAGAGGCGAAATTTGAAAAGTGCCAGTAATTCCTAATCTGTGTTACATTTTTTTTCCAAATACAAATAAAAGCATTTGATATGGTTTAGAATTTTGAATTAATGCATACTTATGGAAATATTTGACAAAAATGTTCAAGATTACCTCCCTTGCATATGAAAATAGAGTAAAATAATATTTGAGCCAGGAACTGGAAAAACGTCCCTTGTAGCATTTTTAAAAATTGAGTTTCAAGATCAGCCTGCTGTCAAATGCAGTCCAATATGCATCCATACTGCTCTCTTTAAGTTACTACAGGTCACAAAGAGGCTATTAGAGAACAACATGGATCCTGATTAGACTGTGCGTATGCACAGGCTGATCTGGATCTATGTTGGGCTCAAAAGCCTTAAGGGACGTTTTTCCAGATCCTAGCTCATTTGTAAATAATTTTCTTCTTGAAGCATTATCTTGAAATCCGGCCTGGTGAATCAACTTATGTGAAGTGTATTTACATGTGTGTGTGTGATTTGATGCATTTCATATGGCTAGAAAGTGGTGTTTTCATTCTCAGTTCGTAAACCTTAATGGTTGGTTAAAAAAATCTTCATAAAAGAAAGGAAAATTTCAGGCTAAAGAAGAAATTTCTGCTTATCAGCACTTTTAGCTCACCTGAGCATCAAGAGCTGAAGATGACGTATTTAGATGACCTTTAGTACGTCTGCCCTTCATCTGTAGATCATCCGTCCATAATTATTAGTCACTCTTGACCAAAGGACATCTATGGATAAGGCGAGAAATCTCCCTAAAAGGCTCAAATGGAAAAGTCAATTTTCAAAACATGCAAATTGATAACTATATCAAGTTGTATTGTTGGATGTATATATAAATCACATGAAAACTGATTTTGTACAATCAAAACGATTCGACATGTACAGATAACTCTAGGTTTCTGTACCCATCCCCAAAATTACATTTTCCAACCCCACCGGTATTAGTTTAACCAGAATTAAGATTTCTATGGTTTCATTAGCAAGAATTTTTCTGTAAGTGTAAGGACAATTGGTGTTGAAATCAGAAACCAGTTTTCATTTTGTCCATAATGCGCATGCGCATCATTGAAATGAGTTTAAAGGCGAAATCTTCCCGCCAAAAATCTGGCAATTGGTATATGAGCACTATTTTTAATATAAAAGTACGTTTTCTCCCGTGACCCAGGAAATCCTTTTTTACCAAGGAAGCCTATGGTCAAGTGACACAACATATGTCAATGAGAAGCTGGGTCAAGGATGGAACGATGTAAGCCAGCAAAGGGAAGGTAGGTATTCCTCGGTTTTTGACGTGAAATGGAAATCAAGCTTTTAAAGTTGTTTCAATGATGCGCATGCGTAATACCGACAAAATCAAAGCTACCATATGATGTCAACACCATTTATCCTTGCATCTGGGCAGGTTTAAAAAAAATGTGACCAAAGTGTGACATTTAAATGTTAAGAATAACAGCTAGTTTTACAGAATATCATCCAGATTTCGTAATTAGGGAGGGTAAAAACTATTCTAAATGGTTAAGCAGTGCCCAAATTATATTTTAAATGCATGTTCACTACTTTTTAGCTAAAATTGTGTGTACAATCTTGCAAAATGACACCAAAAAAGCGTTTCACTCCTGACAGCATATATATTGCACAATATGAGAAATTGTAATCCACGAATCACTAAATAGTAGAGTGCAGAATGCCCACAAGGTTGGTGGCTTTCTAAAAAAATTGAGTGGTAGATTTCTGGCTAAATAGACAAAAATGAGAACACATTTTGTAAAATAAAAGTGTTTCACTCCTGACATAAAATCCAGAGGGGTATTGTATAAAACACGCTCCACATCCTAAACCAGTGAAGATAAGATGAAAAGGTAATTTTAAGATGATGATGCACATGTTGTTTTATGAATTACAAGTGCTTATTGTAGTATCCTGTCACTGTCTTTTATTCACCATTGCTTAGAAAATTGGTAAAAGTGTTAAGTGTCACACAAAAACGTTTCACTCCTGACATTTTTGACATGTTTAAATGACATATCTTTTTTATTTGTAAAGCGATTCTCTTCAAACTTGGTACCAGTATATAGACACAATAACACATCTTTTTAGCTTTGATTGAGTTGAATATGTTTCTCTGTAAGAGCCGTGGCATGTAAAAAGTGAATGGTCACATTTTTTTTAAACTTGCCCATCTGTAGAATATAATTTGGAAATAAAACTAGAAGAAACTTCATTTTACGTCTATGAATACCGGTAATGTAAGAAAACGAAACCATTTCGGTGGGCACAAAAATCACGAGTTATCTGAACATATAGAACTTTTTTAAATGGCATAAAATCGGTATTCATTTCTTTTATTTATCTACCATAAAGGTTAATTTGTTTCTCAATTTGTAAGTTTTGAAAATTGACCCATCGAGCTGAGCCTTTTAGGGAGATTTCTCGCCTTATCCATAGAGGTCCTTTGTCAATCAAGTAAGGTCACAATGTCTTTGGTGAGTTTCATTATGGGCCATATCGAACCAGACATTCACGAATTATGCCTATCTGCCACTGAATGTGGAAATTCCGTTTTTTACTGTGTTTACATTCTAGCATCTACATAAGTATCAATATTGACTAAAGGATGCAAATAAGACAATGTTGATGACCATAAGATCATGGATGACTTTGATTTTTCAGTTATCTGCCTCTGGATTTGACAAAATTGTCGTTTTAACTTTGTTTTCACTCTAACAGTGACAAAAATTATCTAATCAAGACAAGACTCGGACACAATCTTGGTGACTATTAAATCTTGAAAGGGCATGACTTTCAGCACGTTCGGACTTGAAAGACCTTAGTTATCTGGCCTTGAAGTTGACAAAATTTCCATTTTTGATTTATCTATAACAGACACACAAATTGACCAATCAAGACAAAACCTTGACAAAATTTTGGTGAATATAAGATCTATGCTAACTTTGCTTTTGAGCCTGACCGGACATTGACAATGTGTCATAGCAGCTCAGGTTACCGATTAAGACCATCAAGTTCATCTTTGTTTGTATTGACAATGTACATTTCATTTGATATTTCTATTTCAGGCACCTTCAACGATGATGTCGATTAACCTAAATTGACGATGAATGCAAACAGCAGACAAAACGCTAGAGTTAGAAATTAGCCATTGTCGACATAAACAGCGTCTAAACCGAATTTGTGACAAAGTACTTTGAAGGAAGTCCTTGTTACATCCAACGGTTCATTTGCAAATGTATGTATTACAAAGCAAACGCTTGTTAAATTTTATCCAGCTCAAAAGACGATCTAAGCACGTGCAAAAGTGAAATTCACTATTAAAAGACCTCCGCCTGTGTTCATTCCTTCGAAAGGAACAAGGTGTAATCCCAGCTCTGTGAAAAAAGCGTTAGTATGTGATGCATCACCACTTGTAAAAAGGACGCGTATCTTTTCCAAGAATGTACTCTTTGGTCCCGCTAAAGCTCCTAAAAAATGAGTGAGAATTTTATAGCGAGGTAGAATTGCCCAGTGGCCCGAAAACAAGGTCGGATCATCACGTATGTGATATGAGAGTTTTGAAAGACAATTGTATATACCGATGTGTTCGAAACATTTATTGGACTTCTTAAAAACAGGATTTCAACTGGATAACACGTCATCTGAGTTTTTGAAGGACGTTATCAGATGGCTTCTTGTACCAAACCATACTTTAAGTAGTGAGTAATTCGATTCAAATGCGCCTTTTCTCAAAGTTTTTAGTATGGAAAAAAGTTAAGATACAATACGTTTAATTGCTGCAATCAACAACTATTTTCGGTTATTTATTTTTCTTGTGGAATTTCCATGTAAGCGTAGATAAAACTACTATATATTTGGGCAATTATTATACAGCACACAACTTTATATGAATCATAGAGATAGATCAATTTTAGTTCTACGTCTCACAGGCAAGTTGTTAGCTCCGATCCATGCCTATTTTGTTCAGTTTCCCATCCATGTCATTACACATTTCTTTTCAAAATATAACCAGATTAACATGACGATGCGGTTTAACGCCAAATCTAAGTACTGCAACACACGTTTTATTAATTAAGAGACACGGCGTCATAGAAATATTGTCTAAACGGCATTTTTCATCATTTTTATGAAATCGCTCCGATCCAGATAACAGAAATTACTTTGCCTTCCAATCACGCGGTTCAAATAAACTCAAAATTCTTAGAATTTGTGGTTAAAATCTTGTTCGCCGTTGATCAGGCATTCTACGAGGACGGCTCTCGTCCAAGTTTTGTAAAGATATGACGAGTATAAGGAAAGTTATTAGCAAAAGTCTTACACGAAGCGAGCAATTTTTATCCATTTCACATCCAATCCTGACCGATTTATGACGTCACAAGTCACATGGGTTGTACACCGTGATTTATGTCAAGGAATTTTTTAAGTAGACAAACAGAAATGTTTAAGAATATGTCTATAGTGAGTGAAAATGTGCCAAAGAACGGTTTAAGCTTGTCTGTATTACTCTGACGATCGAGAAATGGATAAAAACTGAGACAGAAAATGCGCACACTTTATCTTTATCAGAAACCTCATGCTCTAGATTGGAACGGAGTCAAGCCATTGTATGATGTCACTTCGCGGTCATTTTACGGAAATTGCCGATCTTTATTTTCTCGAAAATCAGTATTTCTTAATCCAAGTAACGACGTAAAGAAAAGCAAACAAAACTTTTAAAACAACCGAGTTTGGCAGATCTTTTATAAGAACAAGTTAATTTAATGATATTTATCCGATACACGGTGAAATTTACTGCCTAGCTTGGTAGCCTTTAAATATCTTTTATCAGAAAAAAGCTGCCACCAGATTGATCAGATTCGTCTCTGCGTAACAAAAAAATCAATGTGCATGGATCATGAAGCCAGGTAACTACAATGTAAGTGACAAATGTAATCGCACAATCGCTGTTTGGACGTATGTGATTGGCCGTTTACCCCTGTTTCTATATCCCGTGTACATGATTGTGATTCATCAGACACTTTGAAAACTTTCGCATCCAAACTCGAGTTGCCCGTGGAGCTTTTGCCATGTCCTGTTCTACCAATCAGCAAAATGCGTAGTTCCCGAGGAAATCGTCCTAAAAAGCAAAATTTCGTAAGTATCTTCGTTTTTTTTTAAACTTTAAATGCAAAACATCCTATGTAAGTGTTACAATACTGCAATTTGAAATGACGATTTCTTTAACGGTTTAAAAGTAAAAAAAAAAGGTGGTTACTCGTGTAATTTGCATAATTAGATGCCAATGTTACCTTTTCTGAAAATGCCAAGACAAGAACAATATATTTTGACATTCTTACGAGAAATAATTAGAGAAGACGTGAAAAAATCGAATCACGTTATTTCCCCATTTCCCTCAAAATTGCATGTGCTATAATATACAAAATACCGGGTTGTAATTAGAGTACTATTGTACTAACCTTCACTCATTCTCGTCTGTATTAGTTCAAGTACATCGCGTTAACAACGTCATCACGCACTGTAATTAACAAAAGAAAAAAGGGTCTATGCGTATATGAATATAACTTGTTCATATTTTTTTTAAACTTTTGTCAAAGCACAAAACTTAAGACCGGTCCTAATCGAAGGCTGTTGCAGACGACAAAATACTGCATGTCACTTTGTACGCTTACATTAAAGCTCAGATAATTTCCCTCGCGTTTACGAAGCATTTCATTGAGATATAGTACAATCTTACTTTGGGACGAATGCAGCACGGGTCGCTACCACCGAGGAATCGACTGGGTCCCAGCTTCTCAACGCCGAGGCCGATTATTGTTTAGACTGGTTCCGGGCTTCCTGAGTAATAGTGATTCGTTGTAAAACGTGACAAACGAGACTGAAAAAGACAATCTATATAATCCAAGCACAAGACAACTAATCTACGTTTCTGATAGTGGCTATACGAATCATAGAAGGTTAGTCGGAGCCGTTTTACTATATACAGAAGACGGAATTAAAGGAACGTGTTAACGCGTATGTCCTTTGCTAATGTTGTTACATATATGAATAAGTCAGTACCAAAAAAGTGTAAAACCCCATACTGACCTGTGTCAAATGACATACAAGTATTGTCGCTTTTCTTCGAAATAGAATTATAACTGCAGATTAAAACAACCTGTATTTACAAGGTTTTCGCGGAAAATGATGATATAGATTAATAACGCCCTACTTATCATTATTATCAAAAGATAGAATTTTAGTGTCGATAACAATAATAATAATGTCAGTATATGAATTGTCGATCGTACGTGTTATCATTATTTTGATAGCGTTCACAATGACCGTCTGTCAATTCAATAGGGAACAATGTAATCCACTTCATCGAGACGTAATTTCGGACAAACAGAAGTATTTCGTACGTGTTGTTATAAAATATCGTACCTACGGCTTGATTCAAGCCGTAGTTATGCGATTTTGTATAAACACCGATGGTTCATCGAAACATAACAGGGCAGGTTTAAAAAATTGTAACCAAAGTGTGACATTTAATTTTAAGAATAACAGCTATTTTTACAGAATATCATCCAGATTTCTTAATTAGGATGGCTAAAAACTATTCTAAATGGTTAAGCAGTGCCCAAATTATATTTAAAATTCATGTTCACTAACTTTTAGCTAAAATGTGTGCACAATATTGGAAAATGACAACAAAAAAGCGTTTCACTCCTGACAGCATATATATTGCACAATATGAGAAATTGTAACCCACGAATCACTAAATAGTAGAGTGCAGAATGCCCACAAGGTTGATGGCTTCGTAAAAAAATTTTAGTGGTAGATTTCTGGCTGAATAGACAAAAATGAGAACACATTTTAAACAAGAGGGCCAAGATGGCCCTGGATCGCTCACCTGATAGAAGTTTGAAACTTTCTCCATGCAGAACAAGACCCATCTTTTACATGACCTAGGTATCTCTAAGACAATAACACGAAACTTAATATGCGAGATTATGATCCAGCTGAAAACAGCATTCTTAATATTTAATGATCAATATTTGTGGCTGTTAAAATGAAAACCAAGTCGATAAAAAACATCAATTTTGTCATAATCCAGGGCACATAACACTGTTCTGATAAAGATATTCTCTATCCATTTATCTATCTATATATACTGCCCAACTCCCCTTTCGGGTATTGCTGGCAGGGTATCTCTAAGACCTTTATACACCAACCTTATGTCCTAGTTGTTTTTTTGATTGGTCAATATTTATTGCTGTTTGAGCGAAATTAAAAACGGAATTAGCAATATTGTCACCATCAAGGGCACACAACTCGGGCTTTTTAGTCCGATCAATATGAAAAATGAAATCATATAAGATCTCATGGTCACCAACATTGTGACCAAGTTAAGTCTTGATTGGTCAATATTTGTGTTTTTTGAAGTGAAAATAAAGTTAAAAATGACAATTTTGTGAAATTCAAGGGCCAATAACTCTGGTCCGATCAAGCTGAAAATTTAATTCATTCAGCAGCTTATAGTTAGCAATATTGTTGACATTTTTTGTCGTGATTGGTCAATAAATGTAGATGCTAAAGTGTAAACAAAGTCGAAAACGACAAATTTGTCAAATTCAAGGGCACATAACTCCGGACTTCCTTCTTCGATGACACTGAAAATCGAACTCATTCATTATTGTATGGGTACCAACATTCTAGCCAACTTTTGTCTTGATTGGTCAATATTTGTAGATGCTAGAGTGGTAACAAAGTTGAAACTAGCTATTTTTGATATCCAAGGGCGCATAACTCCGGACTTCCTGATCTTATCTGACCCAAAATCAAACTCGTCCAAGAGCTTATTGTCATACATGTTTTGACCAAGTTTGGTCAAGATTGGTCAATATCTGTAGATGCTAGATTTGTAACAATGTCAAAACTAGCGATTTTTGATGTTCAAGGGCGCATAACTCCGGACTTCCTGATCCGATCTGACCCAAAATTTAACTCATTCAAGAACTTATTGTCATACATATTTTGACTAAGTGTGGTTAAGATTGGTCAATATCTGTAGATGCTAGAGTGGTAACAAAGTCAAAACTAGCTATTTTTGATATTCAAGGGCGCATAACTCCGGACTTCCTGATCCGATCTGACTCAAAATCAAACTCATGCAAGAACTTATGGTCATACATGTTTTGATTAAGTTGGGTTAAGATTGGTCAATATCTGTAGATGCTAGAGTGGTAACAAAGTCAAAACTAGCTATTTTTGATATTCAAGGGCGCATAACTCCGGACTTCCTGATCCGATCTGACCCAAAATCAAACTCATGCAAGAACTTATGGTCATACATGTTTTGACCAAGTTGGGTTAAGATTGATCAATATCTGTAGATGCTAGAGTGGTAACAAAGTCAAAACTAGCTATTTTTGATATTCAAGGGCGCATAACTCCGGACTTCCTGATCCGATCTGACTCAAAATCAAACTCATCCGAGAACTTATAGTCATACACGTTTTGACCAAGTTTGGTTAAGATTGGTCAATATTTGTAGGTGCTAGAGTGGTAACAACAAAATGTGAACAGACGGACAGACAGACGGACAGACGGACGCCGACGGACAAAAAGCGACCACAATACCACAATTTAACTCATTCAAGAACTTATTGTCATACATATTTTGACCAAGTGTGGTTAAGATTGGTCAATATCTGTAGATGCTAGAGTGGTAACAAAGTCAAAACTAGCCATTTTTGACGTTCAAGGGCACATAACTCTGGACTTCCTAGTCCGATCTGACTCAAAATCGAACTCATCTGAGAACTTATGGTCATACATGTTTTGACCAAGTTTGGTTAAGATTGGTCAATATTTGTAGATGCTAGAGTGGTAACAAAGTCAAAACTAGCAATTTTTGATATTCAAGGGCGCATAACTCCGGACTTCCTGATCCGATTTGACCCAAAATCAAACTCATCCGAGAACTAATGGTCATACATGTTTTGACCAAGTTTGGGTAAGATTGGTCAATATTTGTGGGTGCTAGAGTGGTAACAACAAAATGTGAACAGACGGACGGACGGACGGACGGACGCCGACGGACAAAAAGCGACCACAATAGCTCACCTTGAGCACTTCGTGCTCAGGTGAGCTAAAAATAAAAGTGTTTCACTCCTGACATCAAATTCAGGGGGTTATTGTATAGAACAGGCTCCACATCCTAAACCAGTGAAGATAAGATAAAAAGGTAATTTTAAGATGATGATGCACATGTTGTTTTATGAATTGCAATTGCTTATTGTAGTATCCTGTCACTGTCTTATATTTACCATAGCTTAGAAACCTGCTACAAGTGATAAGTGTCACACAAAAAGCGTTTCACTCCTGACATTTTTGACATTTTTTAATGACACATCTTTTTTATTTGTGAAGCGATTTTCCTTAAACTGGGTACCCAGTATAAAAACACAAAAACACATCTTTTTAGCATTGATTGTGTAGAATATGTTTCTCTGTAAAAGCTGAGGCATGTAAAAGGTGAATGGTCACATTTTTTTAAACTTGCCCAAAAGTAAACCAAGTCTATTTTTAGCACAAAATTCATTGCCATTTTACATGTTTGTGTTGTTTATATTTTTCATTGACATTATAGATCGCTGATCGATATACCAAACGTTTGACATTTTTCTTCATTCTCCAAACCTTGTAGATTTCATTTATGTTGCCGTGGTGTCCGTAGTAGAGAGATAGAGCGTCGGCTTTGCGACCAGGAAGTTCTTAGTTTGATCTCCGGCAACGGAGGTTGTTATTGGCTTGTCATTAGCCCACATATTCGGGAGTACAGGTGCATTTCACAAGAAGCATTATCTTAAATGAATTAGATAAGCTTTAAGCTTTCGTCCCAATCGATGTAGAATAAATCAGTTTCATCAAGTTGATTCCGTTTTCAAAACATCTGGTAACTCGAATTGCAATTTGTGTCGAATTCATTAAGTATTTACCAGACAGCGAATTTCTAAACTAGTCTAATTTAAAGATGCTTGAGACAATAATTTCAAGTGAATGGAATTGAACTTTTTTGTCTTTCTTGATAAAAAGAAGAAAATGAAGAAAGAACCTGTCACAAGCAAGTTCTATCTTCTTTTTCTTTTTTGTGTTTGACGAGTATTGCTTGTCTGCCATTGAATAGCGCCCACATGCAGGTTGTGTGTTTTTTATTTATTAAAAAAAGCGGGTATTCAACAATTTGTTTTGTGGTGTATTATCACAATTGAAATAAAAAAGACTAATTCGGCTACATTGCAATCAATTTATTTCACATTGAGTTACATAAGACAAATATAGAAGCACCGTATATTTCATGAAATATATGGAAATCGGTGGTATCATTGTTTAAACCATTGGTTACACTTCACACGTTTAAAGTTTAAATCAAACGGTACATGAGCTCGTTTAACTGGTACTAAGCGCAAGAACGATAGCTGTTTCCTAATTCGAGTATTCTCTGAGGAAAATTCGCTCTTTGATATTTGGATGTCGCTATTTAATGAGCTAGATCTACATCAACATTATCAAAGAGCGAATTTCACCACTCGGATTAATTGTTTCGTAATTCGTTGCCAATAACTCATTTGAATTTTGACTAGTTCAAAGTTGTCCGATTGGAATATCAATTAAACTGACATAAAATACAACACAAAATCAAAAGTATTACCTCTATAAGAAACGTTTTGCCTTTAATAAACAGAGAAAACAAATTAAACACAATGACAAAGTTTGCGGTAATTAACCATTCTAGGTACATTTCAGATAAACAAATTATCACCCACATATTTTTTTATCGCATCCGATTAACATATCTTCGCTTTTTATAAAAAAACATCGTAAATACAACTGTAGCTACGACGTTTTGGATAAGAGGCGATGATATATATATTGTGCCGATTTTCGTTTTTGCCTATTTTCGAAATTCGGCAAATCCCTACAGAACTCATTTGCCTAATTTCGAAACTCGGCGAAATAGCTTATTTATAATTAGTTTATGGTATATCGGGCCATTTTCTGTGCAGAACTCATCTTAAAAATATCCGTTTTTAGGGAGGTATCACAGTTAGCACTTACAAACTCATTTTAAGCCGTTTTTAGTCCAATTAAAGTTCGGTACGGAACAGCTAAAGTTCCGTACCGAACAGAACATACGGAACATTCTTCTTCCGTTTGCGCGGAAGTTGATTCGTACCCTAAGCAATTCGCACCTTATCTTTTATCAGAGACATAGATAAACATTATATTATATGTCTCTGCTTTTATCAATTCGTTTACACGTTCAGCAGGACATCAAATTTATAGATAATATTGCCATAAAAATCATATCTACACTCGATTTCATTTATTTATTCAAAAAGTTGCAGTTCCATATTTTTTCGGAGCCTGAATTAGATCCATTGCTTTGGGCCTTCTAACCACCGAAATTAAAATGGTTTCACTTACTTAAAGTTAAATATCGACATTTTAGTAATGGTTCTTTTAAAGCAAACAAGATTTATTATGAAGCTTTTCGTCTGCTAAATATATGTGATCTGCCATAGATCTGCATACTTATGTTAATTAATTTGATATGTTCTAATTTCGTTTAGACTTTGAAGATAACTAACTCAAAATAGTGAGCTGATTGTAAAACCATTTAAACAGGAGAATCCCTTTCTGTGAAAAATACCATATTCAGCATTTTCCCTGCATTTTTCCCTGCATAAGCTGTAAAGGCCAAACTGTCAAAACAGCGGAACAGGCCGATACTCCCTACTATGCTAGCCAGAACTGGTGACCGACCCAGCCGAACAAGCCGATCCTTCCCACCGTGCTGGCCAGAACTAGCGACTGACCTAGCCGGACAAGCCGATACTTCCCACCGTGCTGGCCAGAACAAGCGACCGACCCTTCGTAAAGCAGATCCTTCCCACCGTGCTGGCCAGAACTAGCGACTGACCTCGCCGAACACGCCGATACTTCCCACCGTGCTGGCCAGAACAAGCAACCGACCCATCCAAACAAGCAGATCCTTCCCACCGTGCTGGCCCGAACTAGCGACTGACCTAGCCGAACAAGCCGATACTTCCCACCGTGCTGGCCAGAACTAGCGACCGACCCATCCAAACAAGCAGATCCTTCCCACCGTGCTGGCAAGAACAAGCGACTGACCTAGCTGAACAGGCCGATACTTCCCATCGTGCGGGCCAATACAAGCGACCGACCCATCCGAACAAGCAAATACTTCCCACCGTGCTTGCCAGAACTAGCGACTGACCCAGCCGAACAAGCCGATACTTCCCACCGTGCTGGCCAGAACAAGCGACCGACCCATCAGAACAAGCAGATCCTTCCCACCGTCCTGGCCAGAACTAGCGACTGACCTAGCCGAACAAGCTGATACTTCCCACCGTGCTGGCCAATACAAGCGACCGACCCATCCGAACAAGCCGATACTTCCCACCGTGCTGGCCAGAACTAGCGACTGACCTAGCTGAACAAGCCGATACTTCCCTCCGTGCTGGCCAGAACAAGCGACCGACCCATCCGAACAAGCCGATACTTCCCGTGCTGGCCAGAACTAGCGACTGACCTAGCTGAACAAGCCAATACTTCCCACCGTGCTGGCCAGAACTAACAACCGACCCAGGTGAACAAGCCGATTCTTCCCACCATGCTGGCCAGAACTAGCAATCGACCCAGTCGAACAAGCCGATCCTTCCCACCGTGCTGGCCAGAACTAGCGACCGACCCAGTCAAACAAGCTGATCATTCCCACCGTGCTGGCCAGAACAAGCGACCGACCCAGCCAAACAAGCTGATCCTTTCCACCGTGCTGGCCAGGACTAGCAACCGACCCATCCGAACAAGCCGATACTTCCCACCGTGCTGGCCAGAACTAGCGACTGACCTAGCCGAACAAGCCGATACTTCCCACCGTGCTGGCCAGAACTATCGACTGACCCAGCCGACCAAGCCGATTCTTCCCACCATGCTGGCCAGAACAAGCGACCAACCTAGACAAACTAATTAATCCCCTGAAACCAGAAATGCCTAGTTCTAGTGTAAATGACCAAAAAGGCCCAGTTAAAAAAAGGCCCACTTTTTAAATTGATAAAAAATACCACAAAAGTGTATATCACATTTGAAATTAAATATGATTTATGAGAGACAAATGAATGGTAAATTGTTGATTTAATGCCCGGCTTAAATGCATTGGAACAATAATGATAATAAAATCAGAGCGAGAAATGGATCTTATACTATTATAATCATTTTAATAAGTATGCATGATTCCGCTTACAGTACGACCTCGCAACGTCATAATGAAATCATTAATTTTATCCTGTGACCTAATTCTATCGGAAAATTCAGATAAAATGTTGCCGTATTTCTTTCTCGCATGTGGATAAATATCTATACACCATGAGACAGGTTTCGTTTATCCTTGAATGGCACTGTACTTTCGTTTTAAAATAGACTGGATTTTGATATCGACTGGGACCCGCAGATGAAGTTTTTACATTCTGGTGTACACGTTTACAATGCAGCGGCGTATCCAATGGGTAGGGGAGTTTTCGAGGTTCAAAGGAAACCCCTCTCAGCCGCGAATCCAGACTTTGTAAGGGGGTTCGAAATTACAAATAGGTGGTTCGTTCTCTTATTATTACAAATTCTGACTGGATTTTTACATGAAATTGAAATAATTAGGATTCAGAGAAGGTTCGTTTGACTCCCGCACCCCCCTCTGGATCTGCCACTGTCTCTGCAACCTGATTATTTCATTTCAATGCAGAAATTCGGTCAAAATTGTGTAATACTTGGGAAAACGAACCTCTCTATTTGTAAATTCGAACCCCATCACAGACATCCTGGATCGATCCGCGGCAGCAACGAGTACGTAGGAAGTATCAAAAATCAAAGTTAACCGTAAAATAATCATTATGTCGTTGTTCGATTCATTACTAATAAATCGGTGAGGAAAAAAACGAAAATAAATCGACAGAAATATTTCTGCCTGACAGTTTCGCAGTAAACCGTAAATAATATTAACATTTCGGGCGTTGTATGATTCAATTATCAATAAATCGTCGAAAAAGATCGACAGAAATAGTTCTGCATGACACACGGAACTTACTGAATCATAATTTCGAAAATGGATGGCCAATTTCGAAATTGGGCAAAGTTCCGTGCCCAATTTCGAAATTGGGCATGCCCAATTTCGAATTTAGGCAAGAATCTTAAAATCGGCACAACATATATACATTATTTAGCTCAGCTGAACACAAGGTGCTCAAAGTGAGGTATTGTGATCGGTCGTTGTCCGTCGTCCGTCCACAATATCTGTAAAGATATCCTCCCAAATCAGTTGGCCAGTCTTCTTGAAACTTGGCCGGAATGGACCTAACAAAGTTGTAGTAAGAATTTGTTTCTCGTCAAAACTCTTGGTGATGCGGCACCGGAAAAGGGACAAAAGAATAACAACATTTTTAAAAGTCTACTTGTCACAAACCAAATAAGGAAAATTAACTGATAGCGTCAAAAATAGATCTAATTCTATTCTAAATTTTATGATTTTGCATCCAATGTGACCAAAACATTTCGTGAAAAGCCTTCGCTATAAGTGACATTACAAGACGGTTCCGAGATCTCTTTCTCTGTGAACAGTCTCTAAAGAGCCACTGGCCGTACATGACCCTAGGCTTGACTAGTCCCGGTCTCGACTGCTAAAAAATCGCTATAGACTCAGCTACTCTAGGATCTGTTTGAGTCCTGATGTCTGAACTTCAAGCAACAGTAACATGAAAATTGACCTCCCCTGTACTGTCAAGTCGGAGCTGGAGCCTGATCTGTTATGAGTGCTTTCTTCGGCTTCTTATTCGCTTGGAAACCCTTCTGTCTTGACATGATAAGACTTGGTTGAATATTGAAATTTTCTGATGTTTAGCCGTGATTAGGTAGTGGAATGAATGGCAGTGCTTTGGTCGTGAATCAGACGCGGTGACGTCTTGTCGCGCGTTTCAACACTAGTCGCGGTAGAAAGTTGCAGGCCGTGCTGTTACGTTATCCACTCCTCGGAGTCCAATAGTTCCGATTAATAAATAATACAATACAGATTACACCAAAATGAGGAAAATGGAACGCTACATATGCTTTACTTCCTGTAAAACTTAAAAACAAATAAAAAAGCATCATCACAGATGATAGGACTAAAATTTATGAGTGTTAATCGTAGAACTCTTAATCGTTTTTCATGTTCATTTCAATTTTTTTCTTGTCTAAATCGATCTTCACATACTCAGCTCTTATGGCCGTGTATGGATCTTTAAATTCTGCGATAAGTGTATTGTCGGAAAGCGCGATCCCACCCTCGTAACGTCTTCATTGTCTACCTATTATACACAAGGCCCTGCTAGATCCCTCCTAAATTTTGCAACACACTTCCACGTGATGAATATTGACCGACTTTTTCCTTCTCTTAATGGGTGCTGAGACGGGGGCTGGCACCGTACTCTTCCGAATCACTAGGTCATTCTCTCTTCTGTCATCTTTCTGTTCTTCCACCTTTACTTTTTTCCTTTTCCCCATCACATTTTCCTTTCGCTTGCTGTCAACATTATCTTCATTATCACTACTACTGCTGCTCTCCTCGACAGTCAGATGTATTTCGGGCTTTTGTTCCCGTTTACTAAGCCCAATGTCTTTCTCCAGTCCAATATATTTCTCCAGTCCAGTAGCTGCTGGCTTTCTGAGCGTAATCTTTAAATTTGTTCCAACAAAGACATTGTGTTTTAGCTTTAGGTGTCTGACTAAGTATTCCTTCCCTTTGAATGTTGCCGGGTAGTATTGACAGGATGTTCGGGTCCCGGCACACTCAGGAATGTGGTGTGAAAATCCATTTTTCTCTACCCCCTCCTTACATATAGGACAGATGGTCTAAAGGTCTTACTTTGACTTTACCCGCAAGTATAAAATTCATAATCAGGTATGATAAAGAATCGGATCTCAAACATTTTACGTCCATTCCCTTCAGGTAATCAACACTGCTTGTATGAGACATGGTACACTACAAGCCGGTGTGTAAAAGCGGTAGCTGGACAGCTATACTTTCACCACACCTCTCCGAAGCGTTTCGTCCCGAAATTTGGTCTGGGGATCATGGGTGAAACAACCCCGATCTGGCAGTTATCATTATCCCACCGCTGCCACCAAATAAAACATGCAAGGGCTAAAGTCAGCAACAAAGCCGGTCGATGCAAAGCTAAATCTCACACCGAGTTTATTACTCCGTATGTGTTGGAACGAACCGTCCTTCAACAATCCGGTGGTCAACCTCATTTGCATACTAAATTTCAACGTTCCTTGAACGTAACAGAATGCAAAAATGAGTAAATTTCACGACTACATTCCGAGTTTTAACCGGAACTCATTTTGGAGAGTGCGATCTGGAAGTACTTTTTATTGTTGACTGTCTATATTTTGTGCCATTTATAAGCAAAATAAGCTACAAACATAAAAAGCTGACAATGTCACACTTTTCACAGAATGTTTGTAATTGCCGTAAGGATGACTTTTCTGATAGTCAGAAAAATGGGTGTATGTCAAACAAAACGGAACGATGGTCCTTTTTGGTCATCGTCAAGAACGCATTTGAAAGAATATCACATATAACAGATAGAAAACACAAACGAATAGGATAAAGGAAAAGTACTTTTTTCCGATCTCGGCATTTGTCTGTTTTGCATTCGTAAACATGTGATAGTATGTTATGATGAAGCATAAATTTCTTATGTGTGTGAAGTTAAATGATAGGGTAATTCAAGGGAAATGTGGATGTAAGATGTTTCCATTTTCACTTTTTGTGAATTAGGACGTCTTTCCTTCATATTTATATCAAATGTTAGGTCTCGACCCTTTCCCGATCAAGAACTGGCTTTAGTGCCCTTTATAGAGAATGCTTAAGGAATCATAAGCACTATTTACCTATTTGCCTAATTTGATTTTGTCTCTGTGTCTTATTGTTTACAAATTCTATATTTATCAGCAATTATTTTGCTGTCTGTAGCAGCTTTCGAATTGAAAGAGCTGGATTTTTGTCCATTAACCCATTTATAGACCTATTCTGCACTATATAATCAAAGATATAGATAGTTAAAACTTAGTATTATCCTTCATTAGCGGCAATTGTATGAGCTAGAAATAGTTCGTTTAATGAGATTTGATTCCGATACAGAGCTATGTCAGTTCCAAATTGTTGTAATTGCATAATTATTGATATGGACTTACAGTTCTTTTTGGATCGAACCCTCAATATGAAATAGCTGTAAAATTGACAAGTCGGTGTACTTTGATTAACACTGAATCATTAAAAGGTACACATACTCGTAGGAACTAGCTTCAGATTGTAGAAGCGGCTTTTTTCAAGAGACGTGGAGGCGCCTTTAACATTATTTTTTGCTTGACAAAATTGACATCATAACAATTATTGTCAATTCCAGCAGATAAAGTAGGGGCGGTCCAACTATGGGGCTACATAAAGACTGTGCCTCGTCGAAAATGAATGTAATTAATCTGATATGTTTTCATGTATAATATTAATGTCACAAAACCCATGCCCACACAAGGACCCTTTTGACTCCCTTTAAGCAATTTCTTCATTTCTCACAATACATTCTATCCAGAAGGGCCAAATACTAGTAATGTTAAATTTCATTCAATTGAAATTATCGTTTGTGGCATCTTCGAACATTAGATTGTTTAGAATCAACTTTCCAAGGGAATAAATGACAATGCACAATGTATGCGACACATTTAAGATTTCGAAAAAAAGATAACATTTCTGATAATAAATATCTATTTAAGATTTCTCGTGTCATTTTTTTTATTTATTTTGACCCGATATTTTTTCCAATGCCAGTCTTTGTAAGGCATCAAAACCAGGGCATGCTTTTGGGTACTCTCTTAAAACGGAGCACATTATCTTTTCATTCCATTTCGATAGAATGATACTCTGTTCTCACGGGGTCATTTCACGTCTAATCTCGGGGCCTTTGTGGGATTTCGGTATCCAATCGTTGTCTGTAAACAACAAAACATTTGAATAAACTGATACAAATTTTCATTGGCTGACGCTTCAAATTACTGGCTTCAGCCAAAAATAGAAGCGACGTAATGTATACGTAATCATACAAGATAAAACTGAATGATTTGATTCGATAATTCAAAAATTACCGGCTTCAGCCACAAAAAGAAGCGACGTAATGTATACGTAATGATTATACAAGATAAAACTGAATGGTTTTGATTCGATAATTCAAATGATGTGCTATAATAAGATCATGGCGACCAAATAGGATGTTGGTTTATCAAAAACGACAGAGGTCATATTTGATGATTCAAGCAATAGACCTCGGCTTTGGAGAGTAGCTTTTGGGAAAGGTTTCCGATCTATGGTGTTACAATTATTGCGTTGTAAATTAATTTTCAATTGCGTAGTTAAGTTCATGATCAGTTATACGACTTCCTTTTCAATAAACATGTAGCATTATGTAAAGTTTAAAACGACCGGATGAAGACCAAATTAAGTAGTATTAAACATCGTTAAGTACAGGCATATTATACATATTCAATGACAACACAATATTGATGATCCTAAACTAAAAGCATACCATGGTAAAATAAATATATTAGCATTGACACAAAAGTTCAGTCAATGCTTTAACTGTAAGTTACGACTGTACGTAAATTACGACCGCGGAACTGTTCTGATTTATTATAATGGAAGTCCCAGGGATACAGATAAGAGGGAGTGACGGATTTTCAAATTGCAACATTTCATTTATTCTTCATGAAACCCTGATTTGTGGGCACTCATTGGAGTTTGGGTTTGAAATAACAAATCAAGAATGTCTTCACCACATCATACCTATTTCTCTGAAGTCTGAACGAATAAAACCTTGTTTATTACTGTTGTAAATGGATTCTTACTTTAGACAATGAGAACAGAATTTCAATGAAAAGTCAAAACAACAACAGTTACAAATAAAAGGTGCTGTTATATCGAAGCCATACGTGAAACACGAATCCCATTTTACCAATGTTAAAGACTACAATAAACAAATTATGTTCTATGCACACAGATAAACAGTAACAAGGATGAATGCATACTTTCAAAGGTTTATATTTGTCAGACATTTAGATTAAGATCTACATTGTTTGCTGTCTGGAGCTTACATATCACTGCAGTTAGAACAATAGCAACACCAGGCACAAATCTGGTGCGGGTCATGCTTTATTTTTTCTTGAATGCAATTTGTTTCAGAAAATGTTTATGCTGTTGTGAATATTAAAATGCATGTTTTTCGTAATGCAGTCAGTCTGTCCTTCGTTTATTCATAGAAATTCCATCAATATTTCTCAGTTTACAAGCCTGGTGGCGTGTCACTATATTGCAAAGGGAAAAATTTTAAAGTCACACGCATTGATTCTAGCTTGAATAATTTGGTTCTCCGGCCACGGCAAACATACTTTCTGACATTTCTCTACCCCCAATGAATCTGAATCATATGTAGGCAAGCAGCTGGAGTTCGTTAAGGGTGTGATGGTATTATTCGTAAAAGAAATGACACGAATCCATAATTATATGTAGGTACTCGAGCATTCGCGATATGATCAGTTTAAAGACACGTTAAACCGACTGCCAATTCTTTACAAACTAGATTCTTACTTAAAGTCATTTTATAGACATTCATTCATGCAGCCTTATTCCTTTCTAAAGCCTCTCTTACAACCCGTCGTGCGTCTTTTTAAATCGTACGTTTTTAAACGCTGCAAAATCGCACGATTTATAAAGACGCACGACGGGTTGTAAGAGCGCCTCATAAGAATTGCCGGTCAATTCTTTGCTGCGTGCAGTATGCGTCGTGGTTGCGTCCACAAAAATCGTACGTTGCACGTGCGTGCATCGCACGACTAAACGTACGTTTTAGACGCAGACCGCACGCAGACCGCACGCAGGAGCACGTACGACCGGTTGTAAGAGAGGCTTTACCTTTCCGATATTAGCTTTACTATACATAGCAAATGAAATTATACGTTCTATTATTTTGGTTTTGTTTTAAAAGAACACACGCACACAAAACGATAAGTAGCATTTCAATACTGAGAAAAGCAACATTGTTAGTTTACAATTTGACTCTATATTTGCCAAGGGTCTTTTAGTCTGCTATCAGCCTGTCTGAGGCTGCCTCCTCACAGTAAAGCCCGGATATTTATGTTCTACTATTACGGCGTATTGATCACACGGAATCGTGTCATTAAATGTTATCAAATTAGTTCTGTCTTCATCTTATTAACTCCCACCCCACAAGTCTCAAAACTCTGGCAAATTTTCTATTAGACTTGTAACAATAAATTGCCACCCTTGTATTGCTATATAATATATCTAGAGAAAACAAGTTTTCAAAAAAAACTATTAGGTTTGTTTTTCTCCTTTTTTGACACAGATATCTTCTTTGAAAGTTATTTCTATCACGCTAGGATCACGCTTGATTGGCTGACTTAGATCAGGGAGGAATTCAATAGACAGAACAGCGCTGGTTCCCAATCATAAGTCCCAATAGATCGAACTATCGTCTAATCCGAAGTCGGCCTAAGTATTCTCTTTTGCTCAATAAGCTGTACTGGCTCTGACCCACTACCCCTTTAGGTTTTCCACACGTTTATTTCGTAAAAAATTAAATTTATAGATCGACAAGTTGAATGTCTAGATCACGATTCATTTGAATCTTTTAACTTTCGCTTTGCATTTTCAACTGATTAGTTCCGGGTTCCTTATACGATATTGCAACAGGGAAAATGCACGACAAGCATGGAATCCCTATCATTTTGTACCAATGTCATAGCATTTTTTACTGTTCAAGATTATCCTATTCACCTAAAAAAGAAAAAAAAACAATTAACCCGAATCATTTCATTATGTTGAAAAAGAAAGAATGTATTAAAAAAGCACGTACCTAGCGAGAGTCAGGTTTCGTCTTTTCTTAAAACAAGACACTCATGCTGTTTGATATTCAAAATTCATCTCTCGTGTAAAAGAGTTGTCTGTCATTTATTCTTTGTAAATCCATCAATGTTTCTCAGTGGAAAAACCTTGTGACATCTCTTTTTTAAAGATGTGTGAATTCAAACACGTCAGACATTGATTTTAGTAGATTCCTATTTGTATTTTATTCATTTCATAGATCTGGACATGAATTGGAATTATTGCATAAAATGTGTGTTTCTTGACCGTTATGAATATGCATTAAAACAGCGACTGGGTGGTTATCGTAGAGCACGTATATTATTCAGTAATTTCACGTGCCACAAGCGTCCGGCTTGCACTCAAATATTCTCGATCGGGAATTTGTGGTGAGTGAGAACGGAAAATAATTCCTCCATGGATTTTCTTCGAAGAATCCCCGTCCACCCTCATAGAAAGTAATCGTTGTCTCCCAGACAAATCATATTTGATGACGTTATAAATCGTCGTATCATAACAAAGTTAGATTTCCTGACCGAAAGAAGTAATCAGAATGATAGCAAACGGATTTTAAAAATATAAGTGGCTTTTGTTGACAGGGAAGTATAGAGATTAGTGGCTATTAAACCAATTTCAAAGACATGATCTAGGACTCTCTAACTTTGTAAGGCCTCCGTTCTGTAGCCAGGTACAGGTATTTGGTGATAATTATATCGTGTGGCAATGTCGACATGTGGTTCGGTAGCTCAGTGGTCAGAGTGTAGGAACGGTATTCCTGAGGCCCTGGGTTCGAATCCCGGTCGAGCCATGATATTTTCACCACCTGTTACATTTGGCGCCCACCAAGGGACGGTGGTTATGTATATGGCTACTGCTTAGGAACCTTAAGAACGTTTAACAATGTTTCTTTGTCTTCAGAATTCGGGACGAATTCTTAATTTGGAGAGGGTATATGTAGCCAGGTACAGGTATTTGGTGATAATTATATCGTGTGGCAATGTCGACATGTGGTTCGGTAGCTCAGTGGTTAGAGTGTAGGAACGGTATTCCTGAGGCCCTGGGTTCGAATCCCGGTCGAGCCACGATATTTTTCACCATCTGTTACAGTTCTATTGGAAGTGTACTTCTTTTCACACACAGCATTTCACAGCATTTGCAAACCAATACTTAGATAGATAAAAATATTTTCACAATTGAAGAGGACAGACTGATTCTGTGTATCTAACATTCAAATGGATTGGGCTTTCAGTTTAAGTTCTTGTTTAAGTTACTTCATTTTTATCGCTTTGTTCTTTGCTGAAACAAAACTCTTTGGGAAGTTCCGATTTTTACGCCCCCGTATCAAGAGATCGGGAGCATACTGGTTTTCTCATGTATATTTGTCTATCTGTTCGAAAAACTTAACATTTTGCCATTTCTCCAAAAGAATTCGACATACAATTTGAAATTTGGTATGTAACTTCCTTTCAATTATATCTATCTGTTCCATGCAATGTGACATTCCTCAAGCCCTTAACACGAAAACTTTACATTTTAGAGAAATAGCCATTTCGTGTCCATTCGTGTTTCACAAACACAACTTGTTTCTTAAGTATTTCGGATGTGACTTTAAATCGATGTCCCGTCTTTATACGACCTTAGCTTTTGAGTATTTCAGTACGAGAATAGAAAACATCGGACTGGATTAAATTTTACAACCCAGACATGCAAACACACCAGCAAGATTCTAATTCTTAAAGATTGATATCTTCCCCCAATACTATTGCAAAGTTAACATGCGCATTTCCAGGAAAAAGTTATAAAAATTAAGTTGAACCGACTAAAACGGCCCCTTTCATTCCACAACTGAATACATTTTGAATTCCTGACCGAACACGGGGAAAGTCCGGTACCATTTCTGGTTGTGCCGGTTCATATCTCTCGACGTTTTTCGTCATTTTATCACACCCCTTCATCGTATTGCCCTTATTCGTGATATCGCATTCCTTCCAAGCATTAATTTCGTATTTTATTCTGTCATTTGCATTCGCAAAGGCCCACAACATACTAAAACAGCCCTCGCCACGTAATCGGGCGTTGCCGTATTTCGTTTGCCTCTGTGAGTGAAAACGACATCAAAACTATTAGGTAACTCTATAAAATATCTTCGGTTTTCTTCGAAATCATTAATCAAGCTTCAGTTTAAAAGGACTTGTTTTAGAAAACCGACGAAATGCAACATATATCCTTCCAATTTGTATCGACGTTCGTTTTGCTGTACATAGGAAATGAAACAATGGGAGGTCGCTAATATTCGTTTTACATGTACTCAGAAATAACAACGATAAGTAGAATTTCAATGCATTTCTGAAAATAGCAACTTTTTTACTTTATAATTTAGCCCTATTATTGTCATGAGTCTATTAGTCTGCTATCACATTAAAACCCGGATGTTTATGTTCTGCTATTACGGCGTATTGATCAGAAAGAGATGTGTCATTAAATGTTATCAAATTAGTTCTGTCTTCATCTAATTAACTTCCATTCCACAAGTCTAGTATCCTCTCAGTATTTTCTCTATCTTGAACTTGTAAAAATGAATGACGGGTATTCTAAACATAATGCTTCATGCTCATGTGAAAATCAACCGTCTCAATAATAGCACAACCCTTGTTACAATGTGCTATGATTCCGTTCTGATATCTCTAACCTTTGATAAAAAAATGGTCAAGGTCTATATTTTTGAGGGAATCAGTAGATCGTACGATTGTGAGACACAGGGTCAATCGAATATGTTACAGAGTAAAATGGTGTACCTTGTTCCAATAACCAATGACTCGTACCAATCATCTCATATTACCAAAACGAAGCACTGTTTTCGTACTTTAGAAAGTAAGTTATTATCCCCCATTGTTTACCGCAACTTACTTTTAAATTTAGGAAAGGAAATTCTAAAAGCTGTTGAAAAACTCCATGGTCGTCGACATACTCCGTTGTTTGAAGATTGTAACGATCCGACAAACACTATTCGAATGCATATTAACATCGACCGGCTAGATGACCTGATCAAGCTCATTCGAGCCATTCTTCTACAACTTAGTTTTTTACTAATTAGTCCCTTAAATTTTGTTTTAAACCGCGGCTCTATGTTAATTCGGGCATATTTGGAAAAGAAATATGTACTGACATGGATGGGAAACTGAACAAAATAGACATTGGATGGATCTAACAACTTTTGTCAGTGTGAGATGGATCTCGTTGTGGGGAAGTGTCATGTACAAGAATTGTTACTCTGTCACGCCCACTTTTTGGGTTATTGCCCTTCGTTTTTCGTACCCTTGCACTTTTGTCCGAAACATAATCTTCTAAACCATAAGTGCTAGCATCTTCAAACTTGGTACACTTATACAGCACATTGCTTGGAAGTCTAATTCATAATGACCATTACTCTGCCATGTCCCATTCTTCAAATATTGCCTTTTGTTGTTTTTACCTTTGCGTTTTGTCCGGACCACATCTTTTAAACCATAACTGCTAGCAACTCCAAACTCTGTACACTTATACATCTCATTGAGTAGAAGTGTCATGTACAAGAACCGTTACTCTGGTTATGCCTACAATTTGATTGATTGCCCTTTGTTGTTTTTCACCCTTGGATTTGTGTTCGGAACAAAACTTCTAAATCATGAGTGCTAGCAACTTCAAACTTGGTACACTTATAGATCTCATTGTGGGGAAGTGTCATGTAAAATAACTGTTACTCTGCCATGTCCTATTCTTGAGTTATTGCCCTTTGTTGTTTTTCCCTTGCATTTTTGTCTGGACCATATCTTCTACACCATAAGTGCTGGCAACTTCAAAATTGGTACACTTATAGGTCTCAATGTGCAAGAACCGTAACTCTTCCATGCCAACTTTTACAGTTATTGCCCTGTGTAGTTTGTACCCTTGCATTTTTGTCTGGACCATGTCTTCTAAATCATAAGAGCTAGCAACTTTAAACTTGGAACAATTTACTTATTGCATTTTTGCAGTGAAAGCTTGTGCGGGGGTAACAAGTGGAAACCTGTGTCAGTTCTAGTTTTAACCGGTAAATTGTAGATTGTACAGAGGAAGGTCTTTTACGCAGTGTTTGAAAACATATCTTTTGGATTGAAGAAATCTCTTAAAGGATAAAGTTTAAACGGTCAGTGGCGGCCATTTCAATTTGCAATACTAGGTAACAATCGGTTATCCGACTTTAAAATCAGAGACCGTTTTGTCTTACCTCTTAGCCGAAACTATTATTATCAGAGCCAACATCTTAGCACACATTTGGAAATGGTTGTTTGCATTGGATCTCTTTAAAACACATTGTATAGAATAATTCTTGAAATAGAATATGATCGCGATTGCTTGTTCCTTCAGTTGTAATACACACAGTGACCAGTTGCGATAAAGATAGTGACCTAAATCAACCATGCTAATGTTTGATGTCTTAATTCGGTTTATAAATATTCTCGGCTCGATATTTGTTCCTCGCGAATGAGTTATAAAAAACACAATGTCGTATTAAATCCTTCATGACCCAGTTTTACGGGCTTTCCAACGCTCGATGATTGACACCACCAGTATTAATTTCAAATGAACGGCATCAAATCTACGAGATATCTAGTAGATTTTTGTCATGAAATTTTACTTTAAATCAGAGCATAATGACAGACGTTAATTAAATTCATAATTATCATTTAAGATTTGAAGCAAAAATATCCCTCGATGGTTGAAAAATGACCTATTTCACAGCGTCCCATGGGGGTTTGATGAACAAATTAACCTTGACCACTAAGAATGATAGAGCTCACGTTAATTAATGACAAATTGGATTATGGTAGAAGATAGATTAGTACTGTCAACATCTCTACGACATCTCTATCCGTCATCGGTTACCATTTTGGTGTTTCTGGAGGAAGTAAAAATGATCATATTCTTTTTCGATGGGAGAGGTTCCATTATAAAGACGTACTATTTGTGACGACAAAATAATTGTAACCAAAGTTAGTAATGTAGTTTTTTAATGGTCTTGTTTTCAAATTGTGCGAAAAGCAGAGACTGTGGGAGACACTAAAGATTTTTCTTATTTTTCGAGGAGATAGTTTTTGTGCGAGAAGCGTTTAGATACTCATGATGCTTGACAAACGCGAATCTTGAGAATCTCATAAAATCTCCTAAAATATCATTTGTTTTAGTCAAATATACAATACCAGAAAAGCTGCCTATTTTTTACGGGTCGACGTTCAGTTCCACGAACATCGTTTGCTTAATTAACCCATTACCAAACGACAAAATTTTAGGGGGTTCCAAATTCAAATGTGTTGCAGACGACATTTTCAATGTGATGAAATTTTGGAATATTGCTGTTTCTGGGGTAGAAAAGATTATGGGAAATGAAGAAATTGCTTGTGACAAGCAATTTATCATTTTCCACAATGTTTTCCAAGCCATTATCTTGTAGGGCGTCCGAAGGCGTCACTGTGTGGTAAATATACTCAGTTCCAAAAGAAAGTGTGCACTTTTAGATTTTGAATATCTCGAAAAGTATACTGTCTACCGTCATGAAATTTTGTTTGTAACATCTCAAGACTATTGACAAACGATATATTGTTGAAGAAATCACATGACACGCACAAAATTTCGGCTTGGCTGCGACTTTGCATATTTAGTGTTCTACATGTGCCTCACGTGCTAGATGAGTTATCGATCTAAAATTACATTTACTTCAATCCTTTTGGCATACCGTAGCATAAAAATCACATTTTTGTTACATTTGTACATAATACATAAGCGTGAAATGAATTACAATTAACTTCGGTGAACAAGACCGAACCTGGTAAAAAAGAAAACCTTCAACAAATTTTAGTTTGTAAGGTATTTATGCTCTAATAGCAAGTGTCCGTTTGTATGGCATCCTAAATGCATACAAATATGGTGTAGAACGTTGTTGCACCGTTTGACGCCAATTTACTTGACTACTAACGTAGCGATTTCTTACGTTGACGCACATGTAACGTCTAAAGGCAAGGTCAAATTTTAGCGTGAAAATGGCTTTGAAGGCCTGGTCAAACCCTACAACGGCATATAAGTGTGTAACTCTTTTCACAGAAGAAGCTGCAAGGAGCGCAAATATCAACACCATTATGGTCTGACTGTTTGTATGCAGTATGAGCAATTATATCGACATCTGTTTTGATGCAAATTTTCTTTAAGGTCTAATCTGAAGTATGATATCACTTTTACTCCCTGAATTGCCATAAACTTTGTGAAAATTAAGATAAAAGCAAAAAGCGAAAGTGCACACTTTCTTTTGGAACTGAGTATAGGTTAATAGTCGTCGACGCAGCCGATTGAATAGTCTGATTATTCCAATAGTGTTGATGTACGAGCCTGCCTTCGACCTATATGGACATTAAATCTACTCTTTTCCCTACATTCTTTCTCAAACACCATAATTCTACGTTGGTCTATCTTAAAAACTGTAGGAGACGAAAAAGGATGATAAAAGTAGAAAAAGTTTATCAGCGTTTTTAGCATTTTCTTCTTTTGTCTCAGTGTTGTTCCAAGCAATTGCTACTGGTATTAGGGACGTCAATACCAGGTATCGTTTAATCCAAATAATTATTCAAGTAAGAGTCGTAATTTGCTGTAAGTTTGCTATGTTTTATATCTCCGTTTACCAATATCTTTCATTTGCAAAAAAGTGGATTGAACTTCAAGCAATTAAAAAGAGATTTAACTCGAGAGTAAATAGTCTTCAGAAATAAAATTGTAATGATAAAGTAAGAGGCGAGACAATATTTCATTTCAAAAGAAAGGAAATAGACTTGTCTGACTTCCCGGTGTGTTTTAAAGTACCTTCCGGACGTATATGACAGCATTTTCACAGAAAGACATGAAATATCGTTATATGCGTGTGGAAATGCTTTGTCGTCTTGTTGTGCCCATAATGGATAAAATGTTGCTCTTTTGTTAAGATGTATCATAAGATGTATCATTACGTTAACTCCTTCTCCACCAATGATGTATTTTGGTAAGTACAAAATGCCTACAATTGACGCAACAGACGCAAATTCTGATAAACAATTTCCGCCCATGAAAGAAAAACTACATACCCGAACAGAATGGCCAATCTTTGCACTTCGGAGTTGCTAGCTCGAGCTTTTATAACAAAATATTGATTAAAAAGGAAAGAGGTTACACGCTGATGAAATTAATACAAACTTGTATAGCGGGTTTAAACAAAATCATATTTGTCCGCAAGCTTTTCCGCTGACGAGCCATGCTTTCGGAGACCATGTACAATATAAGTTAAGAAACGCTTAACGGAAAAAAAGATATGCTGATATTGGACAGTTTCTAATTTTCCTTGAGTTAAGGTTTACTTTGAATGACGTGTACATTTTCCACATTCAAAGCTATACAGTTACATCCCGAATTTTGTTTCTGAGAAAGGGTTAATTTAATGCATGTGCCGTTACAGTGTTTGCGTCTTTAATAGTAATACGCCACCAGGCTTTTAACCCTGTCCCCAACGACAAAATTTTAGGGAAGTCCAATTTAAAAGCTGCTACAGACCACAGAACAGGGTTAAAAATAGGATTTTAGTACAATATATATTGCACAGAAAATATCAATTCAAGTTGAGATAATTCTGGTTATTAGCATTTGCTTCTTTTGCTTCAAAGTTTTCCAAGACATTTCATATAAGAAACGTCAAAACAAAATCTTTTTTGGACAAAGGGTTAAACTGAGCAACATTGATGGATTCACATTGCATAAACGACAGACAGCCTGACTCTATTGAATTTAAACATCTTTTTTGAAATGCAAAACGGCACGAGCGCTTTCTGAAACTAATTTTATGCGAAAACCGACGAAATAAGATCCGTGTTAGATTCTTGCTTAGCATTCTAAATATCGTCTTTACCAACTACTTATGGGCCGGGATCTAGGAAAATGGCCTTTGTGGCTTTTGAAACCAAGATAGACCCAGATCAGCTTATGTATATTCTCAGTCTGATCAATATTCATATTTTGCTCTGGTAGTTTCTTCGTTACATGAACTTTAACTCTAACCTATTCCCACACTCTTTTTGACCCCCTACGAGCAAATGACTTGGGAAATTATTGAAGAAAATGAAGACATTGCTTGTGACAAGCAATTCTTTCATTGTTCGAATGTTTTCTACCCAATAAGACCAATAAATATTGAAATTCCATGTAATCGAAATTATCGTCTGTAACATCTTTAAATTTCGATGGCCGTAAACGGGACAAGATAAAATCGATGAACATAAAAAGACTGCAAATTGAAACGCAACGATCTTGAAACATGGCTTTCTCGAATGCTGTAACAACTTTTTCTAATACCTCAACCTACTTAGTAGAATGACATATTGGTTTCGCCATGTCTGTCTGTCTGTCTGTCTACCGTCCGTAGTCGTGTTCGTTTTCGTACTCTAACTCAAGAACCATTTGACCCAGGATCATGAAACTATGTACAGTTTTTGCCCTAGACCCGAGGGTATGTCCTATTCGTTTTTGGGGTCACGTGGGTCAAAGGTCAATTTGACTTTGTCAAAAGCCAAGGTCACCATTGAACCTATTGGTTTAACATCAGTTTTAGTGCTCTAACTAAGGTACCGTGCAATCTATGACCATGAAACTTTACATAGTTGTTGTCTCTGTTCGAAGGATGTGCCATATTTGTTTCACGTGACAAGGCGATATTGAGGGTATTTGTCTTCGAAAGTTCTAGTATTTTTAGTTCTCTGATCATATGTACCGAATTTTGTATCATGCCATACAAAGAGTTCGTAAAATGTATGTCAATATCTCTATTGTTGTCTGTGTAAATGTCGGGTCGTCAAGAAGATTCTAGAAGATATGTAATTTCAAACATGTCTTGGTCGGGACAGGATTGCATTTAACATTTCTTTAACGCATGTTATTCAGCATCACAAATATTTCTTGGGTGACTACTATCCTAAAACGTTTAACGTTTGTTGGATTTATTACACGGGTGGTAAACGTAGAAACTAGCTCCAAAAAGGGTCAATGGTATTTTGTTGACTCGTGACATCCAGCTTCTACCGAGGTAATTGCATTGAGCAAAAATCTGTAAACAAAGGTAGGTCACGAACACTCTTTTCTACAATTACTTCTTTTACAGCGAGATTTTGAAAAATCTGCCGATGCTTCAATATGAAGAAACGGTCGAAGTTTGTTGTACCTCTTTTTGGAGCTAGTTTCTCCGTTTACCACCCTTGTATTATCTTACCTGCTTTATTTGTGACAGAATCTATAAGAGATCATGCTAGGCTGTCGAAAATACAAACGGCACAAAAATTACAAACCAGACGTATGAATTTACCAACCTGAAGGGGTAGATCATTTATGTCCAGCGATAGCAGGCATCGAGCTCTATTATGTATACAAATCCGAGTCAATGAACAAAGTGTGTCCCATTTTTATTGTCCTTGTTGTTGTTGTTGTTGTTGTTGTTGTTGTTGTTGTTGTTGTTTTCTAACGGTTTCTAACGGTTACATGTGCCCAACCTTCAAACAGCAATTACGTCGGAGGTACGCCATCTCTGCTCAGATGTATACTCAGATTCAACACACCGTAGGCCTACAACCGAAGACAGACGAGAGTCAGTGAAGACTGATTCGGCATCTGATGTCAGGTGCTCGGTAGGTAAAATAAATTTACTCTTATAAATAAACAAAATGATCTATGGTATTCTTTAGTTAATAAATACGCGTGTAAGTGTTCAGTGCTTGTAGAAACAAACCTTTCTATGTATCCCTCACAAATGAGGTCACAGCCATTTATTATTTCGGAGGTTTTTTTACAAAAAGTTACGAAATTTGACGTCGTGCTCGAATATTTCGAATATCTCTCAATATGTGCCAGTTGAACATGTGCACGAATAAAGTTTATAGTGTCCGCTGATTGGCAAAATTAAACTCTTGTGTCGAAAAAACACCTTTCTAATAACCAAATATCAAAGTTTCTACAATTTTCAAACATTAGAAGTGTTTTTATTCCGTCTTTTAAATGGGATATTTTGATCTTATCAGATCTTTACCGAAGAGAAAACGCTAAACTTTCGATTTGAAGTTATGACGTCACACCGGCCAAATAATGACGTCATGGTGGGAAAAACGGGAAGTCATGGGTCATTTCCCGGAAAGCCTGAGATTTTTGACAAAGTTAGATGTCCGACTTTTCTGTCATAAAGTGACTTCCCCAATCGATACTCAAAACACGCAATTCATCCTCAGTAAATGTTAGAAAAAATGTTATAAACAGTCAAAGAATATGTCGTAAGTGAAAGAAGGAATGTGTCAAAGAACGGTTTAAGTTTGTCTGTATTACTTTGACGATCGAGAAATGGATAAAAACTGAGATTTTGCTTTATGACAGAAATGCCGCACACTTTATCTTTGTCAGAAACCTCATGCTCTAGATTGGGGACGGAGTCAAGCCATTGTATGACGTCACTTCTTGGCAATTTTACGGAAACTGCCGATCTTTATTTACTTGAAAATCTTCCATTTAACGACGTAATGAAACGCAAATAAAACTTTTAAAACAACCGAGTTTGGTGGATCTTTTATAAAACACGATATTCAACGATATATCAAGCCGTATTTCCAAACAATCATTGACTCTCATCTGTCTCCGACGCAGCCGGTCGGACGGTGTGTTCAATGGAAATACCGCGGGGGGGGGGGGGGGGGGTCTCGTTAACCTTGAATGTGTCTAGTTTTGAAGTAAAATAGACTCTGTAAACACGCTCGTGATGGATTGATCTATAGCAACGGAAAGGTGGTTATTCGCCGTGATTGAGGTTTTTATGCCTTGTAAATTGTTTTTCCATGTAGAAATATGAGTTCCCGAACAGTTCGGAAGCATAAAAAATCGAACATGGGTCCCTTTAATAAAAGGAGACACTTTCGGTTTTCTATCATTTGCGTGGTTTGTCTGTAACATAGTTCAATTAGAACACGGCTAGACTTTTGTTGTTTTGGAAAGACCAACAAGCTTCCTAGCAAACAGGTTGCATATTTTTCTGACGAGATAAATTTCACCTTCAGATTCTAATCGTAACAAAATCATTTGAAATAAAGAAAAATAGTGGCAAGACTTAATCAGATTAACAGTTATATATGAGGTGTTTTGAAGACAAATGCGATACATTCAAGACATTTGAAAAATGGTCTTTGTCACTTGGTCTCTCAGGGTCATGCGGGCAAAACTTCCATTGATCATCCATAATGATGTAGTACTAGTTAGTAAGAATTAACAACCACCTGAATTAACTCGGAAAATAGATTAGAACTTTTACTGTCTATATGACAATTTTATTCGTCGCCAACTAACAATGTCTGATTCTGTTCATGAATGAATTCAATTATTCAGTTATTATCGACGACGAGCTTCTTCTTAACGTTACTAGAAAAGAAAAGGCGACCGGTAAGTCATGCAAGCTACTGAATGAGTTAAACATCTTAAATGAACATTATGTCAATTTTTGCTGGACAGAAACGATGTACCCTTACGTGTTGACAATAACACAAATATGTTTTTTTTTTATTTCGACAGGGTCCAGTTCGGTTGTTCATTAACCCATTACCACACAGTGACTCTTTTTGACTCCCCACAAGATAATGGCTAAAGAAAACATTGTGGAAAATGAAGAAATTGCTTGTAGCAAGCAATTTCTTTATTTCCCTCAATGTTTTCTATGTAAAAAGAACCAAAAAACTAAAATTTCATTCACTTGAAACTACCGTCTTCATTATCTTTGAATTTGGACTAGTCTATAACTCTGTCGTTTGGTAATGGGTTAAAGGTATACATGTACACAGTAACGGAATATACGACCTTTACTTCGGTCATGATATGATGGCAATTGTTTACACCTTTGTAAACAAGTCAAAGGCGTTCTGAGTTTCCAATGCAATTTTGCATGAATTGGTTTGAATCTTGCAGGTGTGAAACACCTGCAAGATTCGAACCATCGCATGCAAAGTAACAGTAGTTTGGAGTTCGATATTGTGTTGTTTACATATGTAAATTTTGATAATATATGTCATAATATCGTGATCGGGCTATAGGCTATAAATTTATTATACATTAAGTTTGTTTTATAAATCAAAATCAACTAAGACAACCAAGAATTTCAAACAATTAGGAATAAATGTTGCTTTAAATTATATCGAACTTTAGGATTACGTCATACTTGAGAAGAAACAAAAGGAAATAAATTCGTCTGATGTCCTGTTGTGTTTTAAAATGCCTTCCGGATGCATGTGACAGAAACATTCTTTAAAATGCCTTCCGGGTGCATGTGACAGAAACATTATTTTAGAAAAAAAACATGAATTATTGTTACATACGTGGTTCGTTTGTCGTATTTGTACTTTAAAACGATAATTTCTTTACCATTTTTTTCGTGGAGGACTTCTCTTGATTCTGGGAACAACAGGTTTCACATTTCATATGCAAATTACTTGCATATCGCTGCTTTTCAAAAATCTCATAACTGCAGCTTAAGGATCTTCCCTTGTGAGATATCAAAATTTTCTAGTGACTAACTTTTTTTTAAACATATATCATTTTCAAAAGTCACTTTTGTAGATTGCAAAAATACAAAGAAAACAATATGGTAGTGCGCTTGTTTTTGCAGCACAATCAATTGAACTTTGCATGTTATTTTATTGCAAAATGTTGCAAAATACACTATAAAATTGTCTGTACAATAGTTTTTAAGCTATAAGAGATATCATTGTGTTGATCGACATCATTTTTTCAACAGAGTACACGTTGAACCTTCCTTTGTTAGATAAAAAAAGAAAAACGAAATTTTGAATGTAGAAAACTTGTATTTTGTCCATATTTAGAAACACATTTAAGTCGCACATATAACAAGATAAAACAAGAAGTGAATTATACTTTAAATAAAAATCTACAATATTTCCAGTGACTAACTTTTTTTCATACTCTCTAAGAATAAAGCATAAACTAACCTAAAAACTTTGGTGGAAAGAAAAATAGGGGGTAGCGAGGTACTTTTTCCAATATTTCAGTCTGAGTTATCTCCCTTGGTCATTTTTTCTTACAAAAATGGGGAAAACCCCATAAAAACAAATTATCTCAAAAACTATTCATTTTTTGTATAAACATATATATTACAATATTGTAGGCATTGGAATAACGAACATTTTTATATACATACCAAGGTCATGGGGTCAAAGGTCAAGGTCACAGACAGTAATTCTATTTTTAGAAAAAAAAAACAGAAAATGTTAATTATCTTGAAAACTATTGACTTTTTGTATAGACAAATGTATTACAAAATTGTCAGCACTAAGGTAGCGAACATTTTGATATATGTATCAAGGTCATGGGGTCAAAGGTCAAGGTCACAGACAATAAATATATGCTTAGAAAACAGAAAAAAGTTATTTATCTTGAAAATTATAGTTTTTATATATACATATATATTACAAAATTGTAGGCACTGGGGTTACGAACAATTAGATATATGTATCAAAGTCATGGGGTCAAAGGTCAAGGTCACGGACAATAAATCTATTTTTAGAATAAACAGAAAATGTTTATTATCTTGAAAAATGTTGAATTTATGTACATGCATATATATTACAATATTGTAGGCATTTGGATACCAAACATTTTGATATATAAATCAAGGTCATGGGGTCAGAGGTCAAGGTCACATATCAAAAAATATATTTTTAGAACAAACAGAAAATGCCAAATATTTTGAAAACTATCGAGTTTTTGTTCATACATGTATATTACAATATTGTAGGCATTGGGATAACAAACATTTATATATATATATATCAAGGTCATGGAATCAAAGGTCAAGGTCACAATTAATAAATCTATTTTTAGAGCAAATAGAAAATGCCAATTATCTTGAAAACTATTGAGGTTTGTTCATACAAGTACATTACAAAAATTTAGGCATTTGAATAACAAACATTTTTATATATAGATCTATATCAAGGTCATCGAATTAAAGGTCAAGGTCACAGTCAATAAATCTATTTTCGAACAAATAGAAAATGACAATTATCTTGAAAACGATTGACTTTTTGTTCATACATTATATATTTCTATGTTGCAGGCATTGGTTTAACAAACATTTTGATATACATACCAAGGTCATGGAGTCAAAGATGAATGTCACAGAAATGAATCTATTTTTAGAACAAACAAAAATGTCAATTTCAAGGGCGCATAACTCATAATGTAAGATTCAGATCTAGCTGAAAATTACACACAAGCAAGATCTTATAGTCACCACCATTCTGTCCAAGTTTTGTGTTGATTGGTTAATATTTGTAGTTGCTGAAGTGAAAACAAAGTCCAAATAAAGCTGAAAATGGCAACTTAATCAATCTCAAGGGCACATAACTCATGATGTAAAATTCAGATCAGGCTGAAAAATTATACCCAGGCAAGATCTTATAGTCACCATCATTCAGACCAAGTTTTGTCTTGATTGGTCAATATTTGTAGTTGCTAGAGTGAAAATAAAGTCAAAACGGCCATTTTTGACATTCAAGGGCAGATAACTCCAGACTTTCTACTTCAATCAGAATTCTTTGAAGGAATCTGATAGAGGGTCACCCAAGGATCATTCCTGTGAATTTTGGTTGAAATCCATCAGGTAGTTTTTGAGAAGATTTTTAAAGGAAAAGTTTACGGACGGACGCACACACGACGGACCCTGCGCCATGACAATAGCCTGCTGGCCTGTCGGCCAGTGGAGCTAAAGATCAACATGGATAAAGACTTTCATTTACAGACAAGCGGCCATACATCAATACTTTCCCATCAATCTTAAACAACCTTACATAAAATAAAATGACTTGTTTAACCCTTTTCCAAACAAGACCTTTTTTGAGGCCATATGAAAGAAAGATTTATGAAAACTTTGAGACAAAAGATGAAAATGCAAATTACAAGTATTTTTTCCTTTTGTCTCAATATTTTCTTAGCAATAAGTATTACATGCATTATACATTCTTTATTCATCACTATTATACTAATTGTCTGCAGCAGCAGCATTAAAATTTTATGTTTTCCATTTATTATCACTAATGCCATTCCACAGCTCAGGCAGCTCAAGATTAAAATGGGGATTGACAATCCCTACTTCTGTTGGCTCAAATTAAAGAAGATTTTAGAAAACAAAAAAAAAAAATATTAAGTCAATGATGACTATTGACTGCAAACATTTCCTTCTTTTCCTTTAATATTTTCTGTGTCATTACCAAACAACAAAATTTTAGACTGGTCCAAATCCAAAGATATTGCAGACGACAATTTCAAGTGAATAAAATTTTCAAATTTTTGGTCTTTTAGGGTAGAAAACACTGTGGGAAATGAAGAAATTGCTTGTCACAAGCAATTTCTTCATTTTCCACTATGTTTTCTAAAGCTATTATTTTGTAAACCTAAGAGTCAAAGAGTCATTGTATCATGGTAATGGGTTAAAGTGCTGTTTGGTTTGGATTTGCCTATAGTTTTATAATTTGGGGAAACCTAATCTTAATTTTGTTAGAGTTACTATGAATGACATGATACCCATGCATGAAAGCACTTTAAAATCTAAGCATTTCCATTCCATATCTGAATGAAGAATTGCAATCATGAACATCTGATGAGTCATCTTAAATGTCATGTTGTCTGTGTAAGCTCTATCTTCTTTCCTTGTCTGTTTCACTTGTTTTGCTGGAACAATATCAAAGGCTAAATGTGAGGCTTGGGCTAGTTCCTGTAACACCATGTTCACTTCCAAAGACAAATTCTTTGATGATAAGTTGTAGAAAGTTGACTGAGTGTTGGTTTCATGTCCACTTGGATCAGTTGGTAGTGATGTAAATAGCTACACAGTAGACTGAGTGTTAACCCATCCCGTGGATTAGACCTTTGTCTGCAAGAAGAAATACCTGCATCCCTGAAAATGTAAAAATATAGATTAAACATGTGAGAAAGATTATCCAGCTAAAACACATTCAATATAAATTCCTACAAAAATCAAATTTTGATGTTAAAAAGTGTATAATATTTGTGAAGTGAATGACATTTGTCATTAATGGTGTGGTTTTGTTTATCTTAAAAACTGATAAATTGACAAGTCACATGTTACTTCAAGAGTAATTATATTTTCCAAAATTAATGTTCAACAAGCTTTGCAAGTTGTCTAGATTTATTCAAACACATATTAGCAATATGTATAAATATAAGATTATATGCCTCATGAAGTCATTGGATGCAAGATAATGAAGAGAATAAAATCAATGATTTCTTCATATATAATTATAATACACAATTTTAACAAAGTTCTTTTGTATTTCATTTATAAAGTAATTTAAATATTCACTGATATTTCATTTACTTATGTTGATGACATTCTAAGTAGATGTTTACACAAATAATTCAATCATTGAATGATTATTCAGTTTCATACCAAGAATAATATCCATGCAGGCCTTTACATGACACCAATTCACCAGACACCAATACACCAAACATGCTACATTTTCCTGGTTTCTTGAAGGAAAGACAACTCATCTGAAACAAGTTGATACTTATAAATGAAAAAACCCTCAGAAAAAAAATAGGTCATCATTTCTTGTGAATAAAAGGACATCTACAATTTAAGCCTTATACTGATGTTTTGCAAGCACTCTGGTTGTCCAAAGAACATATTTCTATATATGCACATGCAGGTAAAAACCATAAAACAATTAATACATGTATTAACTAACTAGCCCGCATGTTTTTTGAAAAATGTCAGTCAACATCACAAGGGTTAAATAACTATTCAGGGTTTAATTTTATCAAGTGAATGGTGACGTTATTTCAGACAAACAATAGTATTTGGTCTGTATTATTCTAAAATCCTGCAACTGCAGCTTGATTAGAGCTGTAGTTACGAGATTTTATAGCAACACTGACAGTGTATCAAAACATAACAGTAAACCCAGTCTATTCTTAGCACAAAATTCTATTGGATTTTCAGAAAACTTTCAGTGTAAAATGAGGAAAATTTGGCATTTTTGGCCAAAATGAGGGGGCTAAGCCCCCCTAGCCCCCCTTTTCCTTCGGGCCTGCTTAATAGAGGTGAAAACTGAGTATGGACATCAGACTCACTCATACTGATAAACAGTTCACATTGTCACTATTTTCTTTGATGGCAAACAAAACATTACTACAAGTGCCATTGCACATTCCGTTTACAATTTAAAGCTTTTCTGTGTGAACTACTGAATATAAATTACAACAAACTTACCTGTTAAATTATTGAGGAAAGAACACACACAACAAAATCCAAACAGGGTGATGGTTTGTACTGAACAGACATTGTTATACCTGAAACATAAACAAATACTTTGAATCAGATGCTGTCAGTGTCATACGTGTATAAGCAGGGATGTCATTATTAACCGATTGCCAATCAAAACCATCATTTAAAATCACCAAAAGATTGTTTGTTTTTTCTGGAGCTACAAAGTTTACATCAGGTACGCAGCCAAAAAGCCCCCAGCCTGATCTGCTGTTTTCCAAAATAAATGTTGCTTCAAAACATAATGACATCCCTGCATGTAAGACAGAAAATCCATCATTTAACAATGACATATTTAACCCTTTCCCAGAAGAAAAAATTTTCTAAAGGATGGTCCAATTGACCAAACGCCAATCCACAGATCGCTCCACCCAACATAGAATTTAAGACAAACAATGGGGGATGTGATTGTTAATAGGGAACGATTTTATCCAGATAATCGTGACGTAAATTCGGACAAACAAAATAGTATTTCGTAGGTGTAATTATAAAATCTCGTAACTACGGCTTGATTTAAGCCGTAGTTACAAGATTTTACAACAACACCGATGGTTTATCAAAACATAACAGTAAACCTAGTCTATTGTTAGCACAAAATTCTTTGCCATTGGCATGTCGATTGTTTTGATTGTCAGTCGATAAATCGATACAACAACACATGCAACAAAGAACAATTGGGGCATGACATTTTTTCTAATCGTCCATTGGCTAATCGATGTTTTTCGGTGTTTGGTCAATTCAAAGCTGTTGTAGACGACAAAACCGATGTTAATAAAGATTGGAATTGTGTATAACATAATCAAGAAAATGATAATCAGAATATTCTTATTTTGCCTCAATGTTTTGTCATGTTTCCTTTTTTTAGAACCATCAAAACTAGGTGTTGTTAGGGAAAGAGTTAATGCCTGTTTACATTCAATGTTATGATTAACAAATCATAATCCAAGTTAAACCAGAAAGGAAGACGAACCCCGAAGAAAATCACTGAACAATTTTGTAATTCGAGGTCGATCGCCAAACAGACAATGTTGTCTTTCCTTGTATGGATATAAAAGGCATGGATTTACGAGACAGAGCAAGTTTTTGTCACGTTTGCTTTCTCAACTTCAATCAGACATTTGTGCTTCGATAGTTACGGAAAATGAGAAAAAGACACGAAATTAAATGCACTGGTATGATCCCTATAGGTAAATATCCGGATTCTGGACACTTCCGGTAATATAGCTTGCATCCAAAATTGCATGATTTAGTAGATAAAACAGTAAAATAAAAAGTACTTACTCGCTCAGAACCGCGTGGAAACTTCAATTAAACTGCACATTTAGGTATTTTTTATCTCAAAAATCCTTAAGATTGGAAGAATTCGTGATTTAGATATTCGAGCTCATGTTTTTCGCCGGATATAGGAATATTTCCGGTCGAGGCCGACCGATTAAAGGTGTCCCACTGTTAAATTAATGATAATTTCACGATTTAAGGTAATTGAAAGGTATCCTAATATATTCTTTAAGTGAACTATAGTCACGAAAGTGCATGACAAGCGCAGATGGCAGGATTTTCGAGTGAGGCGTCATCGTCATAATTTGACTTCAATGTCGTGAAACTTCTAGATTTTCGTATAATCAAGAATTGACTGTTTATGTTTGAGAGAATACTTAGGCCTAATATCGGTAATTTTTATCAGAATTATAACCAGAACTGATTTCTTTTTCATTTTTATCTTTTTTATATGTAGAAGTTTTACGGCACTACTCCGCGCTTTTTTACGGTAAAAATCGTCAGAAAGGAAGATCCTTAAGAAAAGCCGCACATACGAGGTTTTGTTGAAAAGCGAGGATACATGGACTTGGTTCTGGTAGGAATTTTAAGAACACATCTTGGGAAACAGCATGGACTCCTTTTAAGATGCATTTTAGTACGGGATTGTGTGATTCATTGTTTGTTCAGTACTGTAACTAGATATTTTATACCAATTTGTTTATAGTGGAATTTTATTACCATTTGAGTTAACTTTATCAAATTGTAATATTTTAGACTTTTTCAAAGTGTGAGCTTCAAAACGTAGATATACCAGTATTTTTCTTTTTCTTTCAAGTACTTCTATGCTTTAAAATGTAATGTAGTTTTATGCAGTACCACCCCAAAATCATGTTGCTTGGGAAGGGGGTTACATGTATACATGTATGAAAACAGTAACACAATTTTTTAAGATTGAAGTAAATATTGTGATATTATTTGCAGTTAAAACCATGGAAACAGATGTGTCTTACATCAACATTTAAAACTCCTTCCGGATACATATTGCGGTAGTTTCAGAAAACAAACAAATTTTATAGCTGCATAAGAACAAAACTTGCACTTTCTCATTTTTACAAATTAAGGTCACAAAAAGAAAAAGTATCATTACGTTTTGATTTCTCCTTTTATTCTCGAGAAACTTATCTACCAACGTCTTTTGCAGGGTTTACTATCTCGTTTTCAGGAGTTTTAATTACTCGTTTTGTCTATTCAGTTTAAAGCAACGATCAGCATATTTAATTTATTTTTATTTGAGCCAGGATCTGGAAAACGTCCCTTAAGGCTTTTGAGCCCAACATAGATCCAGATCAGCCTGTGCATACGCACAGTCTGATCAGGATCCATGTTGTTCTCTAATACCTTCTTCGTGACCTGTAGTAACTTAAAGAGAGCAGCATGGATGTATATTGGACTGCGTATGACAACAGGCTGATCTTGAATCTCAAATTTTAAAAATGCTATAAGGGACATTTTTCCAGATCCTGGCTCATTTATATATAAATATTTAGTTCTTCTATACCAAACTGTCTGTAACACTAAACAGTTATACAAAATATGAAGCTGGGATATGGAACATAGAGTCACTGGGGTGTCTAAGCCACCAAGGATCTAGACGAGCCTGTACATACTCACAGTCTGATCAACTCACATGTTATCACATTATGTTTCACAATAAAGTCCGAGGTGTAACAGTAATTATTGGATTACCAGGTAATTTAGATTGTTTCCGGAAACTTGAATCACCGTTGTACCCCAGATGACATCAATCAACTATGTACCGTTGTAGTCACAAAATTTTCGAAGTTATGGTAGTCTACCCCTGATGAGATTCGCGCGTCGTCGAAGTTATTTGGGCGACATCGAAAACGTTCGGCGGTAAAACTTTCTATCGCCGATTGTTTACGACCGCACCCGAAAAAGTTAGAATACGTAACGACGACGATCGAAAAAATCCGATGTTTTATGAATCTCAAAATGGCCACATTGCGGGTAGTCTACCTTGATGAACAAGTTCTGTTGTACATTATAGGCTAATGTTTAGTCTTTGTCTAGAAAAAAAATATTTTATACTTTAGAGGTGATTTCTTGTATAACGGGATATGTTATCAAGAGAAGATAACTCTAGTGCAAAAAAGGAATGGGTAGGGATTATGATCGTTTGACATTTTGTTCATGACATGTTATTGTACAAGACAAACAATAAATAAAACATTAAATAAAATCATTAAGGTATGCAACCCAGCATTAGCACTAATGAGCCAGAGGCGAAATTTGAAAAGTACCAGCAATTCCTAAACTGAGTTTCAGTTCCATTCCAAATACTAACATAAGCACTTTGAGCGGCTTAGAATTTTGAATTTATGCATACTTATGGAACTATTTGACAAAAATGCTCAATATTACATCCCTTGCACATGAATATAGAGTAAAATAATATTTGTAAATTGTTTTCTTCTTGAAGCATGATCTTGAAATCCAGTACGGTGAAACAATTTATATGAAGTGTATTTAAAAGTGTGTGTAATTTGATGCATTTCGTATGGATAGAAAGTGGTGTTTTAATGATGAGTTGTATACCTTTCCATGTCATAGTCACCTTATAAAACATTTTAGTGCAGATTATGCAAAGCATCAGAACTAAAACCTTCTCACTCCACATCTTACCTGCATGCAACATTTATTAGACTTTTATTAAACCTAAAACCTAAATCTGCGCTTATGTGTGGGAAGGGTTTATTACAAAATTAGACTTCAGTGCGTATTTTTGTAGAGTTCAACTTGGTTCTTGCTTCTAGAATTACCTCTATATTGTCTGTATAATATATTTTTCCCAAATGTGTACGGAATTCGAGCTTCCTTGGAATGTATGCGGTTTAAATCATTCTCACACAATCATGTATTTGTCTAGAAGTAAAATATCAAATATTAAACCACATTCACAAACATTTACAAACCCATTTCATATGGGTTTAAAGGGACATTTCATTCCAATTTCAATTTTTTAAAGTATGTCTTGATGCCAAGATTGATTATTCTAATGAGTATAAATACTAATAGTTTTTTTCAGTTGTCGCCAATAAGCGAGGAACACGCATTTAAAGTTTAGACATAATCGATAAATTGCATATAAATCCAAACTGTTGTCCACAACAATTTGTTCAATTTTAACACGAAAATATAAATTTCTCGTAAACGGTGCAATATTTTGGTTTGAAATTTTCAGAATTTTCACAAGGAAATATGCTCTTTCAGATAAAAATAAATGTAAAATTTATGACAAAAAATTCTGAAATGTCACTTTAATATGTGTCGTAATCTAAGCCGATACAGGTCAACGGCAAAATTTAGCACGCAGAAACAAAATGGACACATTTTAACTAGGTATTGATATTTTTAAAGATAAAGATGGTTGAGAATACATCTTTAAACTGCTAATGTGTGAATGTATCTTTATACTTTATTGTAACAAGTCTAATATGTAATGTGAAAGAGAATACAAAACTTGTAGGATGAAAGTTAATTGAATAAGACCATAACTAATTACATGTAGATGGCATTAATGGCACCATACTGTGTGACCAATATTCCTTAAAAAGTAGAACATAAACATCCAGGATTCAATGTGAGGAGACTAGCATACTAACATAGACATGGTGGTTAATCACGTGACTCAGAATTTCAGTCATTCTTCAATAATTATTTTTAATACTTGACCATTTTGAATTCGATTTGAAGCAGAGAAGGTGGGAAATATCAGGGATCAGATAAACGTGGTGGAATTTTGAAAAATCAGATGATAAAAAAGTGTAGAAGATCAACCAAAAGTTTTGGTTGATCTTCAATAACTTTTTTATCACTTGTTTTTTCTCTGAAAGTTTTTATGAAATTGTTGAAGCATGTGATTTTCTACCGTGAAAGATACAATAAGTTACAAGAAGAATATTCGTTCATAGATAACTATGCAAACATAGACACGAATAATTGACCAAACGCCGACTGTCAATCAAAATCATCGATTAGCCAATGGACGATCAGAAAAATGTCATGCCCCAATTGTTCTTCGTTGCACGTGTTATTGTATCGATTTATCGACTGACAATCAAAACAATCGACATGCCAATGGCAAATAATTTTGTGCTAACAATAGACTAGGTTAAAAGTTATGTTTTGATAAACCGTCGGTGTTGTTATAAAATCTCGTAACTATGGCTTAAATCAAGCGTAGTTACGAGATTTTATAACAACATATACGAAATACTATTTTGTTTGTCCGAATTTACGTTACGATATATTGGTAAAATCGTTCCCTATTAACGATCACATCCCCATTGTTTGTCTTAAATTCTATGTTGGGCGGAGCGATCTGTCGATTGGCGTTTGGTCAATTCTTTGAGGTGTATAAACATTGGCGACGGTACATGTAACTGTACAAGCATGCTTCTAAATATAAATGCAAGGTATTTATTACTGAACAGTATCTGGTACGGGACTCTCCTATAGCTCACTTGGATCACTTTAATTGGATGACACGTATGTCTCGATTAATCAGATTGTTTGTTGTGTAATTCCAAAGGTATAGTGGGAAATCAACTGGTTGATGGATACAGTAACAGTTAAAGTAAATCGAAATAACATTAAGAAGGAAACTACAGCTTCAGCTCGAGCGTTAGTCCTAAGCGAAGTCAGCCGTTTTGATTCCTTGCCCATTTCAGGATACTCATAGGAACTTGGGTGCAGACATTCATGCAATATGAAACATGCCGATTGATTGTAACTTAACATTTTTGACATGGTTGATCAAAAAAGTGCTACGTTGATTATGTACGCAACGCCGTTTTGTGCTGAAGTTGACAGTAAAAGTAGTTTATGAAAAATAATCATTTATATTAACGGAATTGTCTCTGTCTGAAAAAGAGAGTAAAACATGCGTGATTCATTTGTCGTACACGCTATATAAAGTTTTTGCTTTGATCTACTTTTGTTTCTGTCTTATGATCGTTATTCCAAAACCTCGTATCTACAGCTTAATTTAAGCTGTAGATACCAGGTTTTGCAATGACAGCGACGATATGGCGCACCTTTTGTGTTTATGTGTTTTAAAAACTTGTGTGCTGTAAATTGGGTTTCAAAAGTGGAATTTTTCATTAATTCAGATTTAGCTCTATTCAGTCTCAATCAAAACACATCAATGTACTTTCTTTTGGTGTCGAAAATTATCAACTACTAGTACTATCTGGTACATACTACAGATAAAAGGGTCGATAAGTGTGCTTGGATCTTGAAAACGGTATATCATATACCATTTGATACCAAATTGGATCTAGATCAGCCTGCGCATACACGCGGTCTTGCCAAGATCGGTGTTGGTAATTGTGGATTATTCATAGTATGTATCAAATGTAAACAAGAAATACTGACTGTATGCATGAACTTACGCACATTCTGATCTTTAAACATGGCCATTGTCCAGATGCCGATTTCCCATTGTTTACACAGGGACAGTGTGTAAACATGTCCCAAAATATAATGATTGGACTATACCACGATCCAGAAACGGTACTAAAATTTACAATGTATTTCTGCATGTCCGAAAATGTCTCGTTTGCGTGTTAACCCATTGTCATATAATGACGCCTCTTGACGCGGTATGAGATAAAGGCTATGGAAATATTGTAGAAAATGAAGAACTTGCTTTGAAGTTTTTTTTACCCAAAATGACCGAAAAGTTGTAAAGATCATTCACTTTAAATTGTTGTCTGCAGCATCTTTGAAATTGGACCAGTCTTATACTCTGCCGTAGTGCACATCGGATCCCCCACTCCATCTCATGAGATGCCAATTTTCTATGGAAACACGAGAATTTGGCATGATACGGCCAAGTAATAAAGAAAAAAAGTTATAATAATCCTTATTTAGTGTAAGACATTTCTTATATGGTAATATTGATCGAGCTTAGTTATTTTGTATTTCGTAAGGGTTTTGTTCATACGTTCTGTTTGCTTCATTTTTTATGACTCTTAACTTTTTCAAATTTAAAGCTACATCCTGTTTGTATATAATATGCCCGTAGCTATTACGCTATACGCTACCCCCTTCTATCTATCAATCAATCAATCAATTGATCAAGCAATCGGCAATTCAAGGTAGACAAATAATTTCACACAAAGCATATAATGTGAAGTGATGCTTATTTCTAGGCTGATTCTATTTAGTAAAAGATTTACGGCTGTGTCTGACAATAGAATCGTGCAATAGTGCAGACTTATTCAGAATTATGCTAACCGTGAATTTAAACACCGAATATGACTTGATATGATGGGACATATTTATTATGTTTTCGTCCATGTTACCTCTCAAGTCCATAGTCACATTAAAGCCATTAGCAAACGACAACAATTTTCGGTGGTCCGAATTGAAAGCTGCTGCAGACGAAAAAAATAGTGTTTACAATGATGTAATTTGTGCTCAACACAGCAAAAAGAAAGAATAGGCAGGATGAGAACAGACTGGTCCTCCAGAGTCTTAAATATAAGGCACGTCAATTCAGGCCCGTAGGAAGCAATTTCATATTAGGTGGGCTCAGGCGCCTGTATCTGAATTGTCCCTTAATTTTCAGTGTAAAATAAGGAAAATTCGGCATTTTTGGCCAAATCCTTTTTGGCGGGGTGGGGCTAAGCCCCGTCTTAACCCCTATTCCTACGGGCCTGAATTGATTGCCTCGAGGTCTACGTGCAAATTAACAGCTATGGTCATACGGGATGGAATTGCGGTTTAACCATTTCCCAACTGGCAAAATTTGAAAACAATGTATGTATATGGACATATGGATCATCAATAAAAAAAAGTTTTATAATTATAATAGTATAGAAAATGTTGAGAAAAAATGAAAAAATGCTGATATTCAGCAATTTCTTCTTTTGTCTCAATGTTTCCCGAACTTATTCTATTAGGGACGTCAAAACCAGGTCTTGTTTGGAAAAAGGGTTAAAGTCTCATCCGAAACACTGGAATGAACCACCGACCCCTGTGTTACAACTCCAGTGCCTCACCACAGCCCCAAATCCACCCCTAAAAGGTGCGACTGAAACCTGTCTTGTTTGTAGAAGGGTTGACTTCATCCGTTAGCATAATTCTGCATTACGACATGGTTTCATTGCCAGACGAGGGCATAAACCATTAGTCCAGGAGGTAGATGAGGTTTAATTGCGGTAAAAGCACCATACAACTTTTAGACTGATTCTTGTAGCAAATTGTCTCAGGAGTTCGGAAATGCACGTCTGACGCGCATCCGCCTAGATATAAGGGGAGAAAATTGAGGTTAAAGTTGTCTGCCCTTGGATTTTAAGCCAAAAATGGAAATCTTACTAGGCATTTCTTTTAAGGCATTGATTCATTACAAATGGTTTAAAATTGGTAAATATATGCACATATCATCTCTATACATATTTTAATGATGTTTAATGAATGTTTTTGTTCCACAAAAATCCAAGATGGCCGCCATAATGTCTATTTTTAGTAACAAAAAGGTGTTTTTTATAAATAAGATTTGTTTCTGGGACGCATATATGCTGATATGAATTTTTAAGCATGTATTTAATAAATATAAACTAGGAAATTGTCTAAGGAGTTCGGAAATGCGCGTCTGACGCGCATCCGCCTAGATATAAGGGGAGAAAATTGAGGTCAAAGTTGTCTGCCCTTGGATTTTAAGCCAAAATGGAAATATTACTAGGCATTTCTTTTAAAGCTTTGATTCATTACAAATTGTTTTTAATTGGCAAATATATGCACAATTCATCCCCATACATATTTTAAAGATGTTTTGTGAAAGTTTTTGATCCATAATAATCCAAGATGGCCGCCAGAATGTCTATTTTTAGTAACAAAAGGGTCTTTTTTTGTAATAAGTTTTTTTTCTGGGACGCATGTATGTTGATATTAATTTTTATGCACGTATTTAATAAATATTGACCAATTGGAACTTAGCGATTAGGAAAAATAAGTTTTGGATAATATTTGAAACGGATTTTTAAGCTTAAATTGCATTTTGATGTCCTGAGAATTTTGCGAAAAGCGTTTCGATGCATTCCTTTTAGGGCATTGATTCATTCCAAATGGTTTTTGATTGGCAAATATATGCACATATCATCTCCATACATATTTTAATGATGTTTAATGAATGTTTTTGATCCATGAAAATCCAAAAATGGCCACCAGATTGTCTATTTTAGTAACAAAAAGTATTGTTTTTTTAAAATAAGATTTTTTTCTGAGACACATACATATGCTTATATATATTTTTATGAATGTATTTGATAAATATTGACTTATTGTAACATAGAAAAGGAAGGAAGTTTTGGATAGTAGGAAAATAAGTTTCGGACAGTGTTCTAAACAAAGTTTGAAGCTTAAATTGCATCTATACGAGGGGTGATCCAAAAGTTCGTAAAATGTACCCATTACTTTCATATTACTAGCTTAGACACTGTATAAATCAGTAATATCGTAGTTTAAGATCTATAGACTCTATCAAAATGAAAAGATTTACCAAACAAAATTTAGTGCCCGTAAACTGTGTTACCATAGTAACGCAGGTACGCCTAGGCGGGGGGCGCAAAAAGATAATACATTGTCGTTAATTAAATCGAATTTTCTGTAATTTCAGCTAGAATATTCTGACGCAAATTATTGCTACACTAGTATGACATCCTTACGTCAAGTTTGATATGTTGTTGTAGAAGTTGATACGAAAACACTACATTTCTATAAGATAGAACAAACCAAGGGAAATGCGACATGACGTCAGAACTTAATTAGAATATCGGTCAGGCATAAAAGTCTGCCTCGATCTTAGTCATTCACCAACGCAGACGTTTAAAATATTAAAGAAAACGAGTATAAGGTGCTGTAGAGAAATTGTGTGTAAGTTACACGCGAGATTCGAACTTTAATAGTGGATAATGGATGCAGAGATAGTCTTGCTATCAGCCACAACCTGATTAACGACGTCAGGAATGGGATAAACAGGCATAGGCTTCGATTTGATAGTAGGCCCATCTTAAAACAGCTACATTGAAAATTGTTCAACATTCCGATTCAAAAAAGTGTGAGACCGATTTCAGCACAAGTATATTTTAGGCAGGGAATAGTATGAGAGTAAATAGGGCCTTTAAAAGTAAGGGTTCATAATCGTGTGAAGATGACGTCGTATTTGACGTTCTTGCTCCCCCGCCTCGCGCATGGTCTTTGTCTAAAATTCATCACTGTTCAAAAATTGTTACATGTACACAATTAAAAATTTCCATGTTTTTTGTAAAGATGTCACACTTAATGACTGTATAACTTTTGTTTTGATAGTCAACACTCCTGAAATTTTATTAACCCATTTTACGAACTTTTGGATCACCCCTCGTATACATAATCCTGAGGATTTTGCCAAAAGTTTTTTGAGCCATAGACAAACACATTTACAAACAGTTATTTTTTTCAATATACACGTGTATTATACATTGTATATTCATTTCACATAAACACTTAGTATGGATGCTTATAACCAAGAATTATTTAGAGCCAACATGAATGCCAAGATGGCCACCATTTTGTGAATTCTGTTGTTTAAATGGGCTTACTCACGGGAAGTTTTCCTAATCATACAAAATCGCATTTTGGTGATGCAGGTCTGCATGTTATTGCTTCATTATCTGGCTGAATCACTATTAGAAACAACAAATTCGAGAAGCAATGAATGCGATAGAATTCTGTATTTGTTACACAGAACCTTGGTATATTACCTTTTCCAGGATGTGGCCCTTATGAAGTTTTAAAATGTACACTGTATCCTATAACCTTTATAACATTATTTCTTTCTGTTTCCCAGCCGCGGCCTTAGCGCAGTTGGTAGCGCATCTGACCCTCATTCGAGAGGTCCTGGGTTCGATACCCGGCCGCGGCTAATACCCTTTCTGACAAAATTGTCACCCACCAATGGGTTTGAAATCGTTAACCTAAGTGGGCGAGCAGCTGGAGGCTCGGTAAGGGTGTTGTGGTAGTACTGGTTTGAGAAACAACAGGAATCCATGGGTAGGTGCTCCAGCCGCCGCGATATGACCCTGGTAGTTGAAAACGGCGTAAAATCCCAATAAACCCAATCTTTCTGTTTCCCAGGCATATACGATAACTGATATAATACTGTAAAAATTGAAAGACATAAAAGGTCAACATGTCAAGAAATAAAACCTTACATCTTGTCCATAAATCATGACCTAGGGAAGTGAAACCCTTTGGTGAAAATACCTGATTAAAAGCATTAACATGTGTGTCACTTAGACAGTCCAAAGCTAGTTTCAGCCTGTTAACCGATTCCTATTTTCCTCTAAAACTCCTAAATTTTGGGCACAAGTCCTATATTTTCAAGTACCTCGTATACTCCTATATGCAATTCTCCTATAGTTTGAAAATATTTCCTACATTTTTTGGTAAAATTAATGTCAATGAATGATAAGATGATATTTGCTTTTTTATTTTTCAGGTAAGAGAATTCCATTAAAGCATTAACATACTGTATAATGTTCTGTTGTTTTCGTCTGTTCATCAGCACTGATTTGGTTACCTACAAGGTTGTTGAATAGGACATATACCTTTAAGGTGCCAATACAGATGATGAGGATCATGATATGCTGTAGAGTAGCCTACTTTCTGGATTGTGATGCTTTGGAACCGAAGGGGTTACTTTATTAGCTCACTGTAGCATAAAATGCTGAGGGTGGGGTATCCTGATCACTCGCAATCCGTCGTCCGCCAGTCTGTTCACAAGTAAAAAAAATACTCTCCTCCCATACCATAAAGCCTAGAGTTTTGAAATTTTGTCTGTAGAATCTCATTGTATGGAGGCCTTCTACCAAAATAATTCAAGTGATTGTGGTACAATGAAATTTAACCATGTGTTGTGGGACCTGTATCAAATTTCATTTAGACAAAGAAGGAAAGCCTGTACAATCTACTACACTTGAATCGTTTGACCTAGGGCTTTGAAATTTGGTCTATGGCATTGTCTAATAGCACCCCTAAAGTACTTCAAATCATTAATATGTTATAATGAAGATTTGCCCTGTGTTGTCAGAGACAAAACAATCTAGGCTTATTTTTACTCCGCCTTTTGAGGGCTTTCAAATTTGGAGTGCTGCATTGTCTGAAAGCCCTCTGCCAAAATGCTTTTAAATATTGTGCTACAGTTAAATTGGGTCCTATGTTGTTAAATATCATATTCTAGATAGAGATGGAGGAGCAAATCCTCGACAATATTTCTTCTCCATATATGTTTGACCTACAGCTTTGAAATTTGGTTCGTATAATTGTCTTATGGTCTTCTATCAAAATACTTGAAAGTTTTGTGGTGGAATGAAGATTGGCCCTTTGTTGTGGGATGTTGTATTACATATGGAGGGCAAGAATAAAATCTTGTACAATCTTCTGACAAATGTTTGCCTGAAATGAAAATTGGCTGGAAGTTGTTGATCTGGGATGAGGCAGAAGGTATCTGATACATACAGTCTCCTCTAAACCTTAGTGTTGTGCGATATATGGCCATCTCGACTTTCTTGTCTAGATTAAACACAAATGCATTAACATACAACAAACTAGACTGGGTAAGAACTGTTGGTATATTACAAAGCTGTCATTGGAATTATGGCCATGGCTGTAATATTTCTTTGGCTTCATATATTATATATATGTTTATTGTGATTTAAAGCCAAATGGGAATCTCAGAGCGCATTCAAATTGATTCTAAGGGCATTTAGATTGTCAAAATTTTCTTGTGGGAGGACATTCATCCCCAAAAGTTCAGAGATGATGTCTCTCATGTGCTCTCCCCACTTGTACCTTTTGCGCTTGTTTGAATCAGCATTTTCAATGCTGCACCACTTTCAATAATAGCTTGAAAGCCAATGTGAATGCTTGAGACAAAAATACTTTACTTAAACTCCTATATTTTAACTCAAAATGGGCTCAAAGCTCCAGTTTTCTTGGAAAATATTCCTATTACAACTCCCTTGTTTAGAAGAATTGGTTGACAGCCTGTATTTCCTCTAAGCATGTCTCAATTCTCAATTCCCAGACATGTTTGATGATACCATGGGATATAACGTCTGTTGTTACAGCAACTTCACTGCCATAAGGGGTTCTACAGGACAACCTGATACTGTAGATGAGTCGAAATCATACACAATTTGCTCTAATGAGCAAGGGAAAGCTGGTCCATAGAGTACATCTGGTATATTCCCTGCAACCTGTGTATTTTGTGACTGTCCTGCGAAATCTAAAGGCCAGTTCAAAAAGGAATATCCGGGGAAATGTGAAACTGAAGATGCAGCGAATGTCATTATATATGAATTATGCGTGATAAAGATGATAAAAACTGATAGCAAAAATCAGTGACATTGGCATGATAGCAAAAGAAGTTAAGGGTATCACCAAAGCTGCAAGGAAACCTGCATCAAGGCAAGGGTCTGGTTGAGGAAGCCTACTAGTATCTAATGGACAAATCACCTTCAGCTGATTATCACTGTTAATTTACTAAAGAATCTCATTCAGGAATCACTAGTAGAGTGCGATGGAGCGGAATTCTTGGCTTTCCTGAACAAACTTTACATCAGCTTCTTGGAAGATGAAGCTCAAAAAATACAGGTTAGCAGTCTTGGAGTAAGAATCAGTAAGTGTTGCCCTGATTTACTATTTTAGAGGTTTAGTGATTTTTTAGTGAAGGATTTAGAGAAAGACCTCAAGGATCTGTCTGAACTTGTAACAGTGGAAGCCCTTGCCAAATGCCAAGCAGATCCCACAGGAAATTTAATTAGATTCTTCAATGTGCTTTACACATGTTAAAAAGGTACCTTAGAGTTTAAGATTGCTAGAACCTAACCACCCTACAGTTTTGTCATTTAAGAAAGGGTTAAATAATAGGGCTGCTTTTAAGACTAAACCTCCTAAAGCGGCCCATACACGATCAATATCATTGACAATATTATTGAGTCATGATATTGACAATATTTTTCTACCCACCCATACACGATCAATATTATTGACAATATTAATTTAGAGAACAATCAACCATGGGTTACATAACGTCAATAAAACTATTGAAGAAAATATTTCAGCGATCGCAGATATTCGTCAATAGTATTGACAATCCTTCAATATTGCCCATTCACGGTCAATATTATTGTCATTACCAAATATTGACAATAATATTGTCAATAATATTGATCGTGTATGGGCCGCTTAAGTAGAAAGTTGTCTCAACAATTGAGCTGTGATCAAAATCAAAAATAGAAGGACTAGCTTTCTCTGGCACACCATAGCATTGTGTATGATTTCGACTCTTCTACAGTGTTAGATTGTCCTGTAGAATCCCTTATGACAGTGAAGTTGCAGTAGCAACTGATGTGATATATCGTGGTATCATCAAATGAGTCTGGGAGAATAATCGAAGTATATTTGGAGGAACTACCTCTGGACAGTCTAACAGACGCACATGTTTGTGTTTTTAACCAGGTATTTCCGCCAAATGGTTTCACTTCCCCAGGCCAGCTGTTTTGGCCAATGTATAAAGTACAATTCCTTGACATATTGACCTCCTTTTTTGTCTTTAAATTTTGCAGCATTATATTAATTAGTTTGTGTACCTGGGAAACAGAAAGATATATTATAAAGGTTATAGGATACAATGTACGAAACTCATACATTTTAAAACTTTACAATGGCATCATCCTGGAAAAGGTAATACATTAAGTTTCTGTGTAACAAAAATAGATTTCCATTTTCCATCAGGTTCATTGCTTTTCAAATTTGTAACATGTAATTTATGATTGTGTTTCAGCCAGATATGAAGCAAACACATGAAGACTTGAATCAACAAAAAGCCATTTTGTATGATTAGGAAAACTTCCTATGAGTTTCTACAACAGAATTCATCATGTAATTCTACATTAACAAATTAAAAAATTGTGGCCATCTTGGCATCCATATTGGCTTTAGAAATTTTTCAGGGTGGTTAAAAATATCCATTATAATTGATTATGCGAAATGCATATTCAATGTATAATACACATGCATATTGAAAAGAATAAATCTGTTTGAAAATACCTTAATCTGTGGATCGAAAAGCTTTTCACAAAATTCTCAGAATTATGAAAATACAATTTGAGCTTAAAATTTGTTTAGAATACTATCCGAAACTTATTTCCCCTACTTTTCTGTGTTACAATAAGTTAATATTTATTAAATACATGTACATTCTTAAAGATTCATATTAGCATGATATATATGCGTCCAGAAAAAAAACAACAGCTTTTTGTTACTAAAAATAGACAATCTGGTGGCCATTTTTGATTTTTATGGATCAAAAACATTCATTAAACATCATTGAAATATGTATGGAGATGATATGTGCATATATTTGCCAATCAAAAAACATTTGGAATGAATCAATGCCCTAAAAGGAATGCATCGAAATGCTTTTCGCAAAATTCTCAGGACATGAAAATGCAATTTAAGCTTAAAAATCCGTTTCAAATACTACCCAAAACTTATTTTTCCTAATCGCTAAGTTCCAATTGGTCAATATTTATTAAATATGTGCATAAAAATTAATATCAACATACATGCGTCCCAGAAAAAAAACTTATTACAAAAAAGGACCCTTTTGTTACTAAAAATAGACATTCTGGTGGCCATCTTGGATTATTATGGATCAAAAACCTTCACAAAACATCTTTTAAATATGTATGGGGATGAATTGTGCATATATTTACCAATTAAAAACCATTTGTAATGAATCAATGCTTTTAAAGAAATGCCTAGTAAGATTTCCATTTTGGCTTAAAATCCAAGGGCAGACAACTTTAACCTCAATTTTCCCCCTTATATCTAGGCGGATGCGCGTCAGACGCGCATTATCGAACTCCTGAGACAATTTCCTAGTTTATATCTATTAAATATATGCATAAAAATTCATATCAGCGTGTATGCATCCCAGAAAAAATCTCATATATGAAAAAAACACATTTTTGTTACTAAAAATAGACATTATGGCGGCCATCTTGGATTTTTGTGGAACAAAAACATTCATTAAACATCATTAAAATATGTATGGAGATGATGTGTGCATATATTTACCAATTTGAAACCATTTGTAATGAATCAATGCCTTAAAAGAAATGCCCAGTAAAATTTCCATTTTTGGCCTAAAATCCAAGGGCAGACAACTTTAACCTCAATTTTCTCCCCTTATATCTAGGCGGATGCGCGTCAGACGCGCATTTCTGAACTCCTGAGACAATTTGCTTCAAGAATCAGTCTAAAAGTTGTATGGTGCTTTTACCGCAATTAAACCTCATCTACCTCCTAGACTACATGTTTATATACTTTACTGAGAAATAAAATTTAATTTACAGTGTCGTCATATTTCGTCGGGGTTATAGCAAAATCTCTTAACTCCAGCTTTGATCTAGCTGGAGTTACGAGGTTTTACAATAACACCGACAATTTGCACATTTGTTTTCGGTGCATACAGATGATGTCGTGTTTGTCGATGAAGCAATGTCTCAGAATATTTAAATTGGTCACAATTGTTTCTAGTTCATACATATCTTACCCCTTTTCCTAGTTAGGTCTGGTGTTTGACGTTTTCAAGAGAAAATGTTTGGAAAGACATAGTGGGATTTTCTCTTTTTGTTTTCTGTTCGATATTGTTCACTTAGTACATTTTCGAAACGTCGATTAGACGTCGATTTTATAGTCTGCAGTAGCTTTCCAGTTGCATCCCATTAGAATTGGTGACGTTTAAGTAGGATTAAAACATGCAAACTTTATATATATTATTTACATGAATGTTTGCACATTCAAGCTTGAAGACATACAAATTGTACGTTTCGAGCTTAATGAGAGCACTTATTAAACTGCAGTGAAAAAAAGAAACAAACTGGTCGGTTAGGAAAATTGTAAATGTGTGTTATAAAACTTATTGCATTTCCTGCAACAAGTTCTTGATTAATTAAAACGTGCAAAGCTCAATATTTTATAGTCAGGTCACAGTATTCAGGCACATGTAAACAAAATGTACTTTTGTAAAGCCTCTCTTACAACCGGTCGAACGTGCTCCTGCTTGCGGTCTGCGTCTAAAACGTACGTTTAGTCGTGCGATGCACGCACGTGCAATGCACGATTTTGGTGGACGCAACCAACGCAGACTGCACGCAGCAAAGAATTGACCGGACAATATTTTGAGGCGCTCTTACAACCCGTCGTGCGTCTTTATAAATCGTGCGATTTTGCAGAGTTTTAAGACGTACGATTTAAAAAAAGCACGGCTGGTTATAAGAGAGGCTTACGCAACACAATATCTAACTCAAAACTACTGTAATTGTTCGAATCTTGCAAGTGTCAAGTACACCTGCAAGATTTGAACCAACGTTTGCACAATTGTATTGGGATTATGAAAGGTGTTTCCATTGCTTACATACGTAACATTTGTAAACATGTCCCAAAAATAGCGTGACTGAACTATAGTAGCAATGTTTGCACATTTAAGGTAGTCCACCCCTTATGAGATTCGCACGACGTCGGAATTATTCGAGCGCGATCGAAAACATTCGACAGTGGAACTCTCCGCGCCCGAATATGTTCGAGTTCGTAACGACGACGCTCGAAAAAAAACCGATGCTTTATGAAACTCACGCGTGAATAGATACAAACTGTCGTTATGAGTTTATTGGGAACCTAAAATGAAACTCTGGTGTAAAATGAACAGAAATAAAATTTTTATTGCTAAAAAATGTAGATGTTTGCTCTAACTCCTTATTGCATTTCCTGAAGCAAGCTGGTGGTTAATAAATCCTTTCCTCAACAAAATACTTGATGGATTTACAAATTTTGAAGCAAGTTAACACGACAGAATGGATGTTGATATAAAAAGATGGGATAAATATTTACAAAATAGTCCGAAAAATATTGAGGCAAAAGATGTAAATGCTGTTTATTTTCTTACAGGGTCGTCAAAACGATGTATTATTTATGGAGAGTTCAAAGGGGCAAAGCAGAGGTCGATTAGGTTTTGATATTCTCTAGATTTAGAGAATCGCCTTCAATGTGTAATGCTGCAAGCTAGTAAGCCCACGAAAGTCTGCAGACTTTATACTAGTGTCAATACTCTTTTGCAAGTATCAGGCGATTCCTTCTAGCAAGATGCGGCCACATACGTATCCTGAGATAGACTCGATCGATTAACACATCCCCACACATTGACTATGTTTGACTCTTCAAAAGATTCATGCATTTGGAAAATGAAAAGAGTAATTGACACAGGCAATGTCTTCATTTTCACAGTGCTTTCTTCCCAAAAATACCATACGTTTGTAAATTTTCACTTGAATTTGGTGTCTGCAACTTCTTTGAGTTTGGACCAGTGTAGAATTTGACCTTGTAGATCTAGTAATGGTTTAACAATTTTTAAAATATCATCACTGGATGGATGTTAAAGATTTCGGTGGAAATGAAATTCCTTGTTTAGTGGTACATGTACTAAGATTACAAAATGTCAGAGAAGAAAAAAAAACTAAGCCAGAAAAAACGTTGTGCCTACACTATTTGACTTACATAAAACAAAAAAGTTGCTTATAAAATTCAATTTTAGATATATTTTTACATTGTAAAATTTTGAAAGTGGAAAAAAGATATGTCTGTACAATTTGAGAAGTTCCCTAATTAATTGTAAGAAGTATTTTTCATAACGAAATTCAGGCCTTGCTACTCAGAATACATCTAAATAATACGTATGTGTCTAAATAATCTGTTTCCAACCTGCAAAAAGAATTCTGCTCTTTCAAAGCTGAATAAGATCATGTTAAAGTGCTGGGAGCACTGTAAAATGTCGACCTAACATGATTGTATACAGCGGAGTTGTTATGAACCTTAAATGCACATGGATTCTACTGTGGTGACTGACGTCTCGCCACACAATGCACGAAAACACGTCAAAACTGTAATCTGTCGTACTTTCCCTTTTCGTCTGGCGGGACAAAAGGTCGCCACACACACGTTGGATAATCACGTGATACAATATTTTAAGAAAATCTTCAGTAATTTTGTCAATATGCGACCGATTTGAATTCGGTTTGAAGCAGAGAATGTGGACAGACGTTACGAATTAGATAGACGTGGTTGATATTTTAAACAGATAAAAAAGTTATTGAAGATAAACCAAAATTTTGGTTTATCTTCAATAACTTTTTTATCAGAGGATTTTTCAAAAATCCAACACGCCCAGCTTATTCCTGGCATTTTCCCACCTTCTCTGCTTCAAACCGAATTCAAATTGGTCAAGTATTTAAAAAGATATTGAAGATTATCGGAAATTCTGAGTCACGTGATTATACACCGTGATGCAACGGATCTATAGTGAAGTGTATGTTATGAGTAAAACTTTTGGCATTGTAAAACGTTTTAGACAAAATTATTGACCAAACACTTTATACTGACTAAACCTTTTCATCTCAGTATACTTTTGTTTGTCCGAAATTACACCACGACTAACTAGATAAAACCGTTCCCTATTTACAAAGTAAAACTGTGTACATATTTTTGAACGTTGTATACAGTCACATATTTACAAATTTTCACTATGTAAACAAGGGGGAATCTGCATCTAGACAATGACCATATAAGAGACTACCATGTTTACAGAACAGTCTATGCATAATTTCATGCATAGTCCGTTTTTCCTTATTTCGTTTGGTACCAATTATGAAGAATCCACAAGATAATAACACTGAACTTGATCAGACTGCCTGTATACACAGATTAATCTAGGTTCATTATGGTATCAAATGGCAAATAGTCTATTTTCAGGACCCCAGCTAACTTATCGAGTCTTTTAGCTGTAAAATGTACCAGACAATAATAGATGATTTTGGACGCCAAAAGTAAGTATGTTAAAATGTTAAATTGAATAAAGCAAAATCTGAATTAAAGTGACATTTCAATCTCATTCCAGTTTTTCAAGTATGTTTTGATGCCAAAATGTGTTATTCTAATGAACATAAATGCAATCATTTTTTCGAAGTTGTTGCTGATAAGTAAAAAACACTCCTTTAAAGTTGAGATAGCTATGACAAATTACATATACATCTGAACTGCTGTCCACATCAATTTGTTTAATTTTAACACAAAACTATAAATGTGTACAGTTTCTGGAACGTTGTATACAGGCGCATTTGAATGTTTATTTCGTGATCTGAATTTTGTGTTTGATATGTTATCAAGATAATTTTAAAAATGAAAAGTGTGTTTCAAGAGCGAATAAGTATCCAATTTTCTTGAATTATTGATAGAAGAATACCAGTTTTGGTGATACATATCAATTAATCTTTGTTTATAATTCGTGATCATAGGGGAAGTTTTTTGGCATGTCCAAACTTTTCTCACGAATGTCCACGGATTGAATGTCCCGTTATGCATTCGTAAATGACTCTTAGTTAATCGCAAATCAATCGAAAATCATCCGTGTGTGATTCACGAATATATACGATAACTTTCGAATATAAACGAGCCGAAATGTTTAAAAAAGCGCACTTATGGTATGAGATTCCGAGAATGGTACTAAAAACAGACCAGGCTCCGCAAAAGGCCTGATTAGGGTTATGTTTGGTGGAAAAGCTGAAATAAGGGCAGTGTGAGTCCTGGTAAGACCTTGTGTATATGCAGAGTCTTATGATGATAGACATCCTAGATTATAACAGATATGAACGTCATCGTTGGTTATATGTTTTGTTTATGTGTGAATAGTTCGTAGCTATATCATTTTGTACAAGATGTGAACAATAAAAATATTTGATTTTATTGAGTATGTCAAAATTGTTGACAAATAAAATTAATGATAGAGGAAATACTACTTAATGTTTTGCTAAACGTCAAATGATTTCTAATTGAATTTGCAAAAAATGAGGACTAAGAGCCCATTTTTTCAATGCGTTTATATGCACTGGGGTCATTTTTTTTATCCCAGCTCAAGATTGACGATAAGTCCTCATACGGTGTTCGATGTTCAAGACATTTTGACTTATTATCGACGAATATGGGATAGAAAAAGTAAAAGTACTCAAATGTATCATCCATGAAAATCTTTTTTATAATTATCATAGTATAGAAAATGTTGAGAGAAAAGGAGAAATTGCTTATTTCAAGCAATCTCTTATTTTGTCTCAATGTTTTCCCGAACTTATTCTATTAGGGACGTCAAAAGCTTAGGAAAGATTAAAACATGCAAAACTTAATATTATTTAAATGGATGTTTGCACATTCAAGCTTGAAGACATACAAACTGTACATTTCGAGTTTAATGAAAGCACTCCTCAAACTGCAGTGTAAAATAAAATAGAAAAAAAATCTGGTCGGTTAGGCAAATTGTAAATGTGTGTTATAAAACGTATTGCATTTCCTGCAACAAGTCGCTGATTAATTAAAACGTGCAAAGCTCAATATTATTATAGTCCGGTCTTAGAATTTAGGCATTATGATTACAAAATACACTTTGTAAAAACACAATATCTAATTCAAAACTATTATAATTTTGCATGCGATGGTTCGAACCTTGCAGGTATATCATACATACAATATTTTAACCAACGTATGCACAGTGTAGGAGCGGAAGTGTGTGAACACTTGTCTTTGAGTGATAACTTGTGTGTCTGTACATCGAGGAAATGCAACTTGGTAAACATCAGCGGTTGGCATTGGTAAGAATTTATTTTTTTCTGGATAAACACAACACTTTTGTCAGATCATTGTACCAATCTCTTTTTGTATTATTCCCTGTAATATTTTTAGAGCGATCGGAGCTATTAGTTCTAGATTTAAGTCATTTTAGGCCCGATTCACTTGGGCATGAACTAAAACGGGCGATTTAGCGGTTACGAATCGCAGTTTTCATTCGAATAGATGTATACTGTAGGGTATTTCGCGACAAAATTTTCATTCACAGCTCGTGCATATGTGTGTGTTGAGATTTATATATTTATTTGGTTAGGAAACCGTCTAAAACTTCCTATTTTTGCCGTTTAAAAAAATAAATATTTTGTACAATCGTTTGTCAAGTCCTGTACAATAGTCTGACAAGAAATATTTACTTTTGTACAACGGCTTGAATTGCATATGTGACATATTGATTCCAATAAACGCGTCTTTACCTCTTTTTGCATTATATTCGACTGATATTTTCATGATATTATGCTCGCCAATAAAAAAAAATACAGAGAAAACATGTCGGGAAAATAAGAAATTTTTGCATGATGGAGAATCACGTGCCATAATTTTATAAAATCTTCCATAACTAACCTAATATTTGATTTACACTGACAAAATACTATACTAAAGTATAATTGAAGTCTCAATCTTTGTCAATCTGTTATTTGAAATCCGGCTTTAACCGATATCAACATTTGACAGGGACCAATTACAGTTGGCGCCACATCGTATGGCACGTGTATAAGTTTTGTTTAACGTTCAATTATATTTGAACAAAATATAAACATTGTGCCATACGATGTGGCGCCAACTGTAATAGTCATCAATCATCATCCATGACCAGGAAATCCAAAATAGATTATTTTTACTGTAACCAAACAGATCTCCTGTTTGGATCTCCTGTTATATATAATTTTACAAAACACAATTGTAAACACACGATTTTGCAATGAAATGTGATTTCAACGAGGCATACCTAACGGTTTTTTTTAAAAGTGCGTAGCATGGCGAATGGCACAATTAAATGCGCGTACTGTACATTTTATCCAACCAAATCCGTTGAGTATACACACGGTATAGTCACGTGACATTTTCCGTGGACAGCAAGCTGGGTTAATAGTGTCTTTTGCGGTGAAATATGACAACGACCTATGAAAGATAAAAAAATAGCGAGTCTAAATTGGCGAGGAAAAGAGGGATTTCGATTTATAGAAAAATGTGTTTCGAACCTACTATCCTTAAATAAATCGACGTAATACTATCTGTAGACAGCTTCTGTATTGTCACGGCCACTGCGGACAGCAAATGTGTCATTATTCGCCATCTTTCAGTAAGAATTATGCTTCTCTGCCAAATTACATATACAGTAACCTTTCGTCAGGGCACATGGTTTGATGTAGAATAGGGCACAATTATATTTAGTAAACAGTGACATAATTTCGGACAAACAATATTATTTCGAAGGTGTTGTTACAAAATCTCGTAACTGCGGTTTGATTCTAGCCGTAGTTAAGAGTTTTCAAAAAGGCACCGACGGTTTATCAAAACATAACGTTTGGCAAACCAAATCTACACGTTTAGCACAAAATTCGCTGCTATTATATAAACTCATTCATCACTCTTAAATGAATTTTGAAATGTAGGTAAAGAAAGAAGCCTATCCTGTGGAACATTGGGTAACAAATTAAGGGGGAATGCTCCAGTTTTTCGGAACACTCGGTCTTTACTGTACATAGTAAATTAAATGTTTCGTACAAATATGTTTCGCTACCATATTTTCAATAATATAACACATCAGTACAATTTACTATTTTCGACGGTGAAAGTGTATTTATAATGCGAAACTGATTTAATCGAGATGGAAATCGATTATTGAACAGATACAAACTGCCGTTTTGAGTTTATTGGGAACCCTAAAGAACTGTGAGCTTATTGCATTTCCTGCAGCAAGCTGACGATTGATTAACTTTTTTCTAAACAACAATCCTTTTTTATTTTCAAATTTGGAAGCAAGTAAGATGACAGAATATATAGATGTTGATATAAAAGGTGGGACATTGTTTCCAAAATAGCATGGAAACTATAGATAAAGAAGAAGAAAATATTGATTATTTTCTATAAAGAATGTTATTGTTGAACCGAAGTAACCTTGCGCTCATTATTATCAATATTGCAGACGATTACGTTTGTTTATATACGACGTGATAGCTTGTGTGTCTGTTTTTCTGACAACTGTTGTTGTTGCAAGCAACGTTTGAAATAGACACACTGCTTGGAAAATAGAGCTCGTAGATTAGCCATTTTCGAATACGGGAAAATCAAGAACAAGCCGCCTGACGTTTTGACGTCTTGCACTGCACGATTAGGCATCTTGGTCGACGAGTAAGCGTTACAGAAACATTTGCCAATCGGCCAAAGTCAGATAGACCTCATGTAACGCCTGTTATACAAGAAGCTGTCTTACGTTAATGTCATATGTGTTTCAGGCTTGAGACGTTGAAAATGACGTCGGGTTTAGTATTCACTAACTGTGGTCACCAAAAAAGACGTTTTACGGTATCTTTTGTCGTCGCAAGTAAAGTTTGAACCATGCGCTACTGCTTTTCAAATGGAAATTCTGCTACCGCTCTGTTTAAATGTGCCGTTTTTTGTAAACTGTAACAATTTGATATTTTCTTTATCATTATTTTTCAACAACAGATAATCAAATTTACAGATTGGAAATTAATATTTGTTATTTCAAATCAGATTTACTGAATAATCGGACATTTATTAGTGCTGAGGCGTTTCTATTTGACGTCAGTATAAATATCCACAGCGCACGGTCACTTCGGTTAAACAATAAAACGATGTATTGTTTATGAAAGGGTTTTTAAACGTGCAAAGTTCAGTTAGAATTCCAATAAGTTTTTGTGCGAAAAAATGTTCGTGGAAAAAACAAATTAGTGTTATAATAGAATATGGCATTGTGACAAGCAAATTTTCTCACAATCTTTTCTACGCCAAATGACCATGGAATTGTAAATTTATTATTTTGAAATTACCGTCTGCCACATATATGTATTTGAATTTGGACTAGTCTATGATTAAGCCGTTTGGTGATGGGTAATACAATTTAAGGGTATCGTCACTGTATGTATGTTGACGTTTTCTTTTGCTGGAAATGAAATTCCTTGTTCAGTGGTACTAAAATAACAAAATGTAAGAAGAAAACAACTAGTTCAGAAAAATGTTGTCAGTACAATATTTGACTTGCATAAAACAAAAAAGTCGCACAAAAAATTCAATTTGAGATTTGTTGTTTGCACTCCTTTCTAAGATCAGTTTATATTAGCAATATTTCAAAACGGCAAATATTAAGAAATGTATTTTTTTTATTTAAAAAGAAGATGCAGATAAAAAATTAACCTTACCAACAAATTAAGAAGAATTGGACGTTATAGCATTGAAAATACTGAAGCAAATGCTGATGGCAGAACTTAACTGAGATATTGTTTAAAAAAAACAATTAAACGTAACTTAATCCATTAAAGTGACATTTCACATTTATCTCATTTTTTAAAAGTATGTCTTGATGCAAAGAGTGTTTATTCTAATGTATGGGCATGCTATTAGTTTATTGAAGTTGTTATTTATAAGCGAAAAATACGCCTTTAAAGTTGAGACAGAAATGACCAATTCTATATAAATTTGAACTGTTGTCCACAACAATTTGCTTAATTTTCGCACAAAAATATATATTTCTTGTAAACGGTTCTATATTTTGACTTGAAATTTTCAGAATTTTCATAAGAAAAGATGCTCTTTCAGATAGAATTGAAGCAAAATTTGTGTAAAATAATTGTGAAATGTCCCTTTAATCTTGAGAGGATTTGCTCAGATTAAATAACAATGTATTCTCTGCATCTATTTAAAGGGGGTGTCTCACGAATAGGAAAAATAACATGGAAGTCTGCCCACGCTCGGAATTTAATGAAATTTGGCGTGAAGTTAGTACACTAGATAACGGTTCATATTCATGAAATGTTTCAAATCGCACATTCCAGAAAACAATTTTCTCGGAATTTTAAGTTTTCACCATGAAAAAAGAGGGTACCCTGATTAAAGCAGTGTGCAAGCATTCTGGTTGTTAGTTTCATCGCGTAATCTATTCTAAAAATAATGCCCAGTAGTCCGTGATCATGTATGAAACAAAAATATATATAATTATGTACAAAAAATTGTTTTATATCAACTGATTTAAGGGGGTAACCCAAAAATTCATTGTTTTTAAATATCTTAAGCAAATTCTCTTCAAAATTTTTTATTGTTCCAGTTTTTGTCAAGATTTGAAAATTATGTAAAAGTTGCGCACAAATATACTGATGATTATAGTGAAATATCGAGAAAAAATAAAACCGGTAAAATGTTGCTTTTGGAATTTCCCCCTGAATAGTGCACATTTCCAAGAATGGACAAAATCAAGATTTTTTAAAAATGACCTTTTTCAAATGTTTTGTTTACTTTTTTGGTTATTTTAGTTTACCTGAGGATAAATCAAGAAGCAAGGCATTGTTTCGGTTATTTCCTGTCATCTGTCCGTGTGTCTGTCTGTCTGTTGGCATTTTCTCAAAAATTCTTTTTTCTCCCAATCTAATATGTAAATCTTTTTGAAACTTGATAAAAAGTATCCTTGGGTTAAAGGAGTACAACTCTGTGTATTAGAATTTCTTTTTGTCATAAACTTTTGTTGCTGTGGCAGCATAAAAGGGGAAACATTTCATATTATAAAAATAAGCTCTTTTTTGTAAAGCTTTACACAGCCATGAGGTTTTAAATTTTGTATGTAAGTTTGCTTAGGGGTAGACTTCAAAGTTGGTTACAATATTTTTGTCCAGGATCACATTAGATCTTGTCCCAGGTGTACACATACTTCACAAAAAGAGAGGAAATTTTCTATTAAAATAGTTTTAAATTATTCAAGTCAGTCGTGATTCATGAAAGCTAACAGCAAGAGTTATTTATAGATCTTTTGAAAAATGAGAAAGCAAATAAGAAAAAGCACCGATTTCTCTGATGGCATTTGACAATCGTGCAAAAGTGAAAATATTGTTGTGATGCATAAGAAACAGATAATCCAGCTCCCATGTGACTATAAAGGGCTATTGATGGCTAAACAACATGTTAATCATATGACATCATTGAAATGTGTATAAATTGTGTATCAATACAGGTTAAGCTATGGTCAGAAAAATAATTTGAGGAAATAATTGCACCCTGTTTTATCCCAATAGGGCCACGTTTTGAAATAAACAAGCACATTTTCAACTGTGTAACTGAAGAGATATAATGCTGTAACAGTCTTTTACTGAATCATAGGGGGCCTTCCATATCATGTTAGTTCATTAGGGGCGCTTAGAGCAAAAATATTTGGTTATGTATTGGTTACCCGGAAGGGCACCTTTGATGCTTTACCGTACTGGTTCTAAGCGTCTTTTCAATTTCATAACATTTAGCTTGACATTTATTGCATGTCATAGTCTCACTAAAAATAGTGCATAGACAATGTGACCAAATAGTAAAGAAAACTTGCAATGTGTATATGTATGCCTATCTTGGCTTCCATACATGTAATTTTTGTAAATATAAGTAATATTTATATTAATTCTATGTTTGTTTCAATGAGTTTTTTTGGGGCATGAATATTGCTGTAGGTTTGTACTGTATGCTACAGTTGATTTTACTGAATATAAAAATGTTTTTAGGAGCACAATCAAATTTTTACTGAATACAAGTTTTGGACCAAAACATCACCTTCATCAATAATATGTATTATATGACATTGTTACCGGTTTTGGATTTCTATATAATTTGGCTCAAAGTAAGAGGAAATATGTAGCATATTTTTGTGATGATATGGAATCTTGACAAAGACTCCAACATACTTAACTTTGGAATTCAATTTTACTCTTTTCCAAAATTTTGCTGAAAAATATGCATTTTTTCATGATTAATTCAATAAAAAACATTCATAATAATTTCCTCAAATACCTTTTCTGGTATGAATGTAATGCCTTATGTGTCTCGGATCAAATTCAATTGACAGATTTTGAAAATACACAAAACTAAAGTTTTGCGATACATGAAAAAGGGGCCATGTTTCATGTCATAGTGGGAATAAGTCAAGGTGGCTTTTTTGAATCCAGTTTGGATTATCTAAGAAACTAAATGCATTTTCATAGCTTGTATATGGTCCTTTATCACCATGCAGAATTAAAAGAAAATTCATGCGTGGGCAGATTTGAGACACCCCCTTTGCATGGTAGCCTACAATCTTAATTCTGTTGCAGACGATAAAGGAATACTGATTATGTAAGACGTGTGAGTACTATTATCACTGGTGGTGAACTCGGCCAAAGCGAGGGACGTTTTTTCGCGATCAATGTATTCCGTCGGTGTTGTTATAAAATATTGTAACTACGGCTTTATCGAAGCCGTAGTTACGAGATTTTATAACAACATCGACAGTTTGTCAATACAAAACGGCAAACCCGGTCTGTTTTTAGAACAAGTTCTTTGTCATTGAAAAAAAATCTATTAACTCACATTTAAACGCAAAATACTTGTTGTAGCGAAAATTGTTTTAGTTCACCACCAGTGATTTTAGTGTCGAAAGTTGAGCGAGACGGAGAAAGTGCCGCTTGCCAGCAAGTTACTTATTTTATCTCAATGTTTCATTCGCCTTATTTTTCTAACAAGGAAGTGTTAACCAGGTTTCGTTTCAAATAGGCCTACTCACTGGTGGTGAACTAAAACAATTTTCGGTACAACAAGGTAAAGATATTTTGCGTATAAATGTGATTTTATAGTTGTTCTTTTTTCTAATTACAATGAACTTGTTCTAAAAACAGACCGGGTTTACCGTTTTGTATTGACAAACTGTCGGTGTTGTTATATTCTATAACAACACCAACGGAATACATTAATCGCGAAAAAACGTCCCTCGCTTTGGCCGAGTTCTTCACCAGTGCTACTGTAGGCGAAACGATGTCAATAACTGGGATTATTGGTCGCATGTGCAAAGAAAATTGTTTTAAATAATTCAGAAAAAGGTGTCATGTGTCAGAAATTTTAATATAACCCTTGTGCAAAAATGATTTAATTTCAATATTGGAAAATATCATTTTCATAAAAGCTTTAGTTATCAATGTGTCAAACACTATTCAAAAGTATTATTGCTCGAATTATTAATTTCTTTTTGTGTTTTTAAGAGCCATAGGAAATTTAGAGCACTATAGTTGAACGTCTCTGATTGATTGAGTGGAATTGTAGATACATGATAAGCGCTTCATTCTTTCGTTTCTTTAAATATGTTTACATTCTGACTAAATCAATTCGTTGGTCGAAATAAACAGAAAATTAGCTCAAGCTAGATTCGAGCTCACAGCATGCCTGTTATATGAATATGAACGGGTTATGAGGCTAACGCTTTAATCCCTTTTGAGCTATCGCGGCGTTCGATGTTGTGCGTTTACTTACATAATAAAAGCATCGATTTATAAAGCTCGTATCCTTTTTGAAATACATTACAACGAAAGGTGCAGCTCACATTATTTTTACATCTAAACGAGAAGAATAAATTATGTAAGTCCAAATGATATCAAAGAAAATTGATTATTATCTATCAGAAACCATGTTGATAACGTCACACTTCAAAGTTCCCTTTTCGTTATGTGGAGTGTTCGGAATACCCCGAGTATTGTCATGTGCTTGATTAGATTTGGTAGTAATCCGAGTCTTCTCTGATATAAATACGCTCTTTGATATTTTGATTTTTCGCTATTTACATCAGAGAGCGTTGCTCTTTGAAAAAATCAAGAAGTTCGCAACAAATTGTTGCGCATCGTTCACCGTCCGATCTTAAACGCTATCGTTAAAACCCCTGATGATATCGATAAATGAACCATTTATTGTTATGACTGCTGAAAAAATTACGACCAAAAAGTATTTCTAAAAGGTTAATAGGCAATGTTTTGCAACAACCCTCACCTGAGCAGCCCTTGTTTACCTTGACCTTCCATTCAAAACCAAAGGTTATACTCATCCAGCAGGCCGATTTGAAATGAAATTCTTGGTCAGGTATGACAAAAAATGATTTATTGATCTATACCCTACAGTGTTTTACCGAGTGATTCGATATGATACACAAAAACAAAGCTTCAAGTTACTTGTAACGTTACCGAACTTTCCGCTGTTTTCAAAGAGCAACGCTCTCTGATATAAATAGCGAAAAATCAAAATATCAAAGAGCGTATTTACATCAGAGAAGACTCGGATTAATTTGGTAGTTAACCCTTTCCTAAACAAGACCTTGTTTTGACGTCCCCGATAGAATATGCTTGGGAAAATATTGAGACAAAAGAAGAAACTGCTGATGATCAGCAGTTTCTCCTTTTGTATCAAAATTTTCCTTGCTAAATTACACATAAATTTCATCTTCCGCCACATTTATTTTGTCGTCTGCAATAGCTATTAAATTGGACCACCTTAAAATTTTGTCGTTTGGGAAAGGGTTAAAGGATTACTCCAAGTTAACAAATTGGTAATGGTCGGTAGTTTTGCTTGTCCTTTTGTTGTTTAGCTATTTTACATCTAAGGAATCCTCTTACTTTTTTGCAAGGAAAATGTCCAGGCAAAGGAAGCAGATGCTTATAATAAGCATTTTATTCTTTTGCCACAGAGGTCTTCCAATTATTTAATACAAGGGACGTCAAAACAGATCTTGTTTTGGAAGGTGTTAATTCACCTTTTTGTACTTTATTATACTGACTGCCTTTTCAATTGTCCTAGAAATCCTCTGTCATGAAATTATCCGGGGAATATTATATTAAAAAAGATAATTTGTCAACGAATGTTGGCCTTGGGCAAGGAGTTCTATTCTCGGAAAACCTTGACAGAGATGCACCTTCTGAACAACACAAAAGATGACTTGTCAAAAAATCGAAATTGACCTGAGACATTCTTTTCTCGTACAATCCTTGATAAAGTTACTCTTTCCAACAAATTCATAAGTAAATAAGAAACATATCCCTGCTTTCCAACAAAAACCTCGTAACTGCAGCTTAAAGGGCGACGGTAACAGATGGTCTAATTGCAAAAAATGATTTTTTTTAAATATGCAAAACTTTTGTGTTGACCACCTCGGGATGGTCAATAATATGCGATTCAGACAGAGAATGAGTCGAAATTACAAGACAGATAGCTGAATTTAGGGAGAATCCAAACCTAAATTCAACCCCGTCTCAGATGGGGTTAGAATTATTTTGAAATTGTTGCGCATGCGCAAACAGCGCGGATTCAAACGAGATTCATACTTGAATTTCAATATGACGTCATCATGTATGTTGTGACGTCATTTAAGAAAGTCGCATGCCCTACTGTTTTGACCTACTTTCGATATCGCTTCATGAATTTGGTATCAAATTGCGAAAAAATGAGCCGTTGCTTCAATAGTTTGTCGTAATCATTTAGTCAGGTCATATAAAGCTTAAAAAGTGTACATTTCGTTTGTATTTGACAATTTTTGGGTCCAAATCTGGGAAATAATAGCTTTAAAATAAGCTGCAGTTACGAGGTTTTCGTTGAAAAGCAACGATATTGACTTTAACATTTTTTCCTACTTTGAACGATCCTATCCTATATTTTAACATCGTAAAGTACCATATTGAGAAGAAGAAAGTCTGATAATGCGAAGACAAATTAATCACAACAGACACATAATTTCACTGTGAAAATAAGTTTGCTGTCAGACGGATTGCTATTTAAAATTTAAAGACACTTTGTTGGTTTAATGCAATGAAGACGTGTAACTGCTGAAAATGACATTATTCTAGATATCACAAATGTCACTATTCAATCAGACACATAATTCAAGATTTTATGGTCGGTAAATCTTTCCTATAAAAGAAAATAAATGTATCATATTATAATGTTTCAAGGATATCAAAATGTCAAAAGTTGTTTTCAAATCGCATCAAAAGTTTTTTGTCTGAATACTCCACTTGTAAAGTCATGGCAGTAGTTACGGCGGGGAATATCGCTGCACACAAATTTCAGAAAATCGTCAATAATTGTGTTAATACTTGACAAATATGTATTCGATTTGAATTGAAGCATGTGTAAGAACGCCAGGAATTTAATTATCTGGATAATGTAAATCATGAATGATTCCACATAATTCTGCAATATCGCATTCGTTTTCCTATCTGACTTCGCTATATATATATCGTATCTATACTGCAGATAAACATTGGCGAGAAATAAACTGTAAGGATTGGTTGCAACAAGAGCTCAAAATTGCTCAAAGAATAAATTTTCTTCAAATTCGGTGAATTAATAGGGTTACATAATATCTTTAATTTGTATGTGTAAAAATCTGATAAGGCCTTAATTTTGAAGATAATGGCTAACAAAGTGGATGGGGTAAATTGACATTAGAAGCAAATTTTCACTTTTAAAAATAACTTTTTTGTATACATCCGATCCAATTGAAATTTTGCAGGTACTTTCAATGTCCTAAGGACAGAAGATTTGTATTCGTCCGTCTGTCAATCTCAGATTTTGCTTATTTTTGATGTACTAACTTTACGAAACTATCTCTACAACCCTTATTTTTGTACGGATTGATATGATATTTTGTGAGCATGGTTCTATATAATGTAACTACAGGGTGGATCATCACGTGATCAAAATAGGTACATACACGGACGCAAGATGGCGGAAAATTAGCGATTTTCGGTAGATTTCCCTAAATTGGCAAGTACTGCTCCATTCGTTTGACTTACCATATTGCGCAGTCTATGCGCATTTCCGAGTGCTTTTCAGTGATGTCTGTCTCGTCTCTGGGCTTCATTTAGTTTCTGAGATACCCTCGAGGTTTTGAGCCGAATCGGAACGATTTTCGAGGGAAACTGAATATGGTACGTTACACGTTCCCCGGTTTTTTCATCAAAAATAGCGTTTTCTCTCAACAATTCATACTTGTTTCGATTCAATTCTAAGGTCCTTCATGTGCAACAATCATACGTACTTTGCCTCAGCCAGTTCTTTCTTAAATTCACGAATAACGGGGAAATTGTAGAAACGGTACGAAACACGCACATGATACGCAACACGTGATGATCATTTGCAATTATGGTACGCACCACGTAAATATTCCAACATAACTACAAAACGTACTCTCGGAACACAATTTTACAGTTTACTCATCGGTATTCATGTGACTTTTTTAATGGGAACCCCGGTCTCCACTTTTTTCTCCTCTGCAAAGACTTGAAAACTAAGCAAGTAGGCCTAAATTTATGTAATGAAATACGGCACAAAAATTCTCCTAATATAGGCAAAATAGGCCTAATATAAAAAAGTCTAACCTATCGATGAAATGCAGAAATTCTACACCCAAAGTAAACAAGACTAAACTCAGTCACATTTTACATTGCAAACGTCATCACTTCACCAAATGACGTCACTGTGTAAATAAACTACGCATAGTGACATGCGCAGACTAACCGGACATACAAATAAACTTCAACACGAGGGTAGGTAAATTCAATCTGCCTTTGGGAAATTTGCAGAATTTCTGTATTGTCGTGTTTAAAATGATACTCATAAATTTGCTTTTGCTAGTCATTTGTTACTCCCTTAAAACAGAGCACATTATCTCTTCATTCCATTTCGATAGAATGATACCCTGTTCTCACGGGATCATTTCACGTCTAATCTCGGGGCCTTTGCGAGATTTCGGTATCCAATAGTCGTCTGTAAACAACAAAACATTTGAATAAACTGATACAAATTTTCATTGGCTGACGCGTTAAATTATCGGCTTCAGCCAAAAATAGAAGCGACGTAATGTATACGTAATCACTGAATGATTTTGATTCGATAATTAAAAAATTACCGGCTTCAGCCAAAAATAGAAACGACGTAATGTATACGTAATGATTATACAAGATAAAACTGAATAGTTTTGATTCGATAATTCAAATGAAGTGCTATAATTAGATTATGACGACCAAATATGCTGTTGGTGTATCAAAAACGGCAGAGGTCATATATTTGATGGATTAATCAATAGACCTCGGCTTTGGAGAGTAGTCATTTGTGAGCTTAAAATCGTGTATTCAATGGCAATGGCCGATATTGTTTCTTTTAAAAGTGTGCAGACAGTAAGTATGAATTCAGGGGTTGGACCTAATACATCTGTTGATAACGTTTTCAGACTGAGCCCATTGGGACAATTTTGATACATGTATTCAAAAAGAAAGAGCTAGGCCTACTTAATATTGAAATGGGACCGATATGTTCCGAAGGTAGGCTATATGTATACATTTTTTCACGCATTTCTGCAAGCGCAAGCAAAACACTCATACCTACGTTTTCAAGAATTTCGGCTTCATAGGATTGGATTAAGACATTTTATGCAAACTTCATTTCATATTTCAATATTTGCAGAGATACTGATCTTCTTTTGTTTTTACCGGAAGTTCCACATGCGATATAAACACCAAGGACAATCAAGTCCGTTTGCGATTCGCATGTTAGCTATTCCCCGTGGGTAAAGCAATTTACTAAAAAATACAACTACATCAAGACCTACAGATATTTCATTGGCTGTAACTCGGTTACGAAACGTAGTTTGTCCATTCAAACACAACAGTGCAATAACTGGCGTAAACCTTTGTTTACTATAGTCTGTCGGTTATAACTGTAGACTTGTGTACAAACACTAAAAAACAAATACATAGTTTTAACATTTACCAAACCATTTATCGTGAGCTATACGAGCTATTTATTAATTCTTTTATTCCCAAAAGAGGAAGTGTTTGTGTTGGGCCACTTGTCAACAACAAGAAGAAAAGTGTTTGTATACAAGTCTACAGTTCTAGCCGATGAGTTATACTTCATAACCAAGCATCTGTTTTGATTTGTACCGTTTATATTGTGCACGTGAGTTAATTGTTTAAAATAGATTGAAATAGGTCATCTCGTGCCCACGTGACTCACATTTTAGGCTGGTTGAATGATATAAATGCATATCTAGAATATCAATAATCTAAATCATATTATATCTATACACTACCAACACTGTTGAAAATAACCCCAAATAACCCCAACTTCTATACCAACCCCATACATGTCAACAAGCATCCAACGTTACTCTCAATCAAACTGATCAAACCTCGGCTCTCCGAGGGCGGTATAGTTGCAGGGCTCATTACACATAATATTTATTTATTTGTTATTGTCAACAGTATTGCCTAGATGTATTTGCCTCTTAAAGGACTACAATTATAATAAAATGGCAATCTTGTTTGGACCCATCGGATGACATCAAAGTCAATACAAATACAAAAACATATTCACCAATACAATTAAGACAAAATCAATGACAAATGTATAGCTTTCCCAAACAGAACATGTAAAAAGGCATTAGAAAAACATTGATCCAAAAGAAAAAGCAGATAATCACATTTTGTGCATTTGCCTAGAACGTTTCCTACGATATGTTGCACAAAAGTACATTTTTTCAAGTAGGTAAAAATAACGTAAATAATTTCTCTTACTTAAAATGGGTCCGTACTTCCTTAATTACAGGCCCGTAGGAAGCAATTTCATATTGGATGGGCTCAAGCCCTTTTGTCTGAATATAGGGGGGGGGGCTAAATTGAATTTTCCATAAATTTTCAGTGTTAAAGAAGGAAAATTTGAGCACCCCCTGATCCTACGGGCCTGTAATTAATGTAATTTCTACAATTCAATACGAAGTAGATTTCAGTTTCAATTGTTGCATTACAGATTGGATATATGCTCTATACCTTGGGTATTTGAAGATGTTTTCTTTCTGAATCATTAATTGGTGAGAGCTTTTTTCTGATTCAACTTGTCATTGATCATTTTAACAAAATAAAAGGTAATTTATCTAATCAACATAATTTGGTCTAGATAGTGCCCATCTTGTAGACTCTGTTGTTGGAATTATTGTCTGGTTGGCATTGCAGCACATTGACGGCCTTAACTCTCTTCACTGTCCGTGGTTTCTTGCCAAGAGAGAGCCTCGTCTTTGTTTTCCCCATGGTTCTGTAATGATAAACGAATGACGAATGTTACAATCGCATATGTAAAAGAAAATAGGTAATGGAATTCTGTTTCTGCAATCCACTTTTCTACTAATAAAACATGAAATGTCGACTAATCAATCTACTTTTCTTGGGAAAAGGTTACCTAGAAAACCAGAAAAGATTATTTTTCCTTGAAAGAATTGCCAGAAGTAAGTATGACAACATTTGATTTTTCCACTCTTCTACCTATTTTTTTTTTAGAAAATTTAGTTACACTTATATTTAACTTTTCTAGCAAAATTGGGACATAGAAAGTAGAAATGACGAAGCTTGTCACAGTAACTACAGTCAATTGTCAGGGACAAAACTTCAACTTTTTTACTTTCCTACCTTACCATTTTGCTAGAGTAGTGGAAGTTTATCACATTAATTTCAACTTTCTTTTCTAAACTTGATATATAGAATAAAATAACAATTGACGTGAGTCACACAGATTTTGACTTTTCTAGAAAGTTCTTTAGGTAGAAAAGATGAAGTTTTGCGCCCGACAATTGTCAGAATTAGTGTGACAAAGTTCAATTTTTCTAGGTCTCAAATTTGCTAGAAGAGTGCCACACTAACTTCGAATTTTCTTGTAGGTAGAAAGGTGGATGGCAGTAACAGGATTTCGTAATAAAGCATGGGAAATAATTATTGGTCCAAAGGCACATTCAGTTGAAAAATCATGAAACATACTGCACAATCTTTCTATTTATGAATTAAATCGTTCTGGTTAATTAATGGATAGTATTACGTTCTACTAGTATTTTCTTGTATGATTTAAGTTTGGATGGTACCTTGTACTTCGTCACGATTGGTGTGGGAAATCCATAAAACTTTGTAGCTGTTGGATTTGAAATATTTACGTGGTACGTACCATAATTGCAAATGATCATCACGTGTTGCGTATCATGTACGTGTTTCGTACCGTTTCTACAATTTCTCCGTTTTTCGTAAATTTAAGAAAGAACAGGCTGAAGCAAAGTACGTATGATTGTTGCACATGAAGGACCTTAGTGTTGAATCGAAACAAGTATGAATTTTTGAGAGAAAACGCTATTTTTGATGAAAAAAACGGGGAACGTGTAACGTACCATATTCAATTTCCCTCGAAAATCGTTCCGATTCGGCTCAAAACCTCGAGGGTATCTCAGAAACTAAATGAAGCCCAGAGACGAGACAGACATCACTGAAAAGCACTCGGAAATGCGCATAGACTGCCCAATATGGTAAGTCAAACGAATGGAGCAGTACTTACCAATTTAGGGAAATCTACCGAAAATCGCTAATTTTCCGCCATCTTGCGTCCGTGTATGTACCCATTTTGATCACGTGATGATCCACCCTGAACTAGATAATGGTAAACTTTGAGTCAAATCCAAACAAAACCAAAGTAATTTGACCTTGACCTTCAAAGATTATTCTAAAATAATAAATTTAAAGATTTTGAGCTAAATCTTTTCATGAAAATTGGTATATGAAGTGAACTTTAAACTTGTAAATAAGGTTATTTTCATGATATCTTAGTTGTAATTACCGGTACTTAGTTCAGTGGAAAATTCACGATTGATATTGACTTTAACGCACATTATAACAAGAATTTTTGAATTGGCAAGTGGACGATTTCCTTTTCAATTGTCATTATTGTTCTGTATGTCAAGGTCAATGTCTACTGTGAAATTGGCATTGAACAAACTTATAACAGCAAGAATATTACACCTTTGACTTTATTTATTGAAATACACTTTTTAAGCCCATTTTTATATCAAGATATAACTGAAAATTATAAAAACATGACTTTTTATAATGACCTTTGAAGGTCAAGGTCAAGTAACTTTAATTCAATGCACTTGATTTGACTCAAAGTTTACTATGATTTAGTTACATCATATAGAATCATGTTTACAAAATATCATGCCAATTCAAACAAAAGAAAACGCTGTAGAGATAGTTTCGTAAAGTTAGTACATCAAAAATAAGCAAAATCTGAGATTGACAGAAGGACGAATACAGAAAATCAACAAATGAATATACATGATTACTGATTCCAAAATTTTTCTGTCCCTAGTACGAGGGATGATCCAAAAGTAATGTCACAGTACCTATAGTTGGGTTATTCGACGTAATCTTGTACAAATGAAGACTCTATTGGAAACACACTTTTTTAATCATTTGAATATTGTTTATATACCCGAGAAAATAAAATGCTTAAAAAGATCGGTATCGTGTGTGTACGCCGCACGCCCTAGACTATTCATTTGAAGATGATTATTACTTAATATTTTATCAAAGGAAATGACGCGGCAATCTAGCTGATATTTAATTGACACAACCTCGTGATATTGTTATGCCATATTAGAATGTTTTAATTCAAACAGTGTATTGAAACACTTGATACGTTTAACTGAAATCATCACTCGCATTCTGGAAAGATGACAGAATCGAATTAAATGCCACAGCGTGCAATTCTGTACTTTTTCTATAAGCTTGGAAAATAGCCGATTGAAGCAACAGAAAGGATAAATTCAACCTACGGAGAAAGGACTGTTATTAGGAGACTCATATACCATTAGTACAAGACAGTGTTTTGGGAGTGGGGATGAGTCGTTTGAATTTTTCAAAACGAGCTTGAAGACCCTTGAAGTGGAGCAGCGGAATGACGCCAACGTCCATGTGACTTTGTTCTATTTCTGCATTTTAAGGCGAATTTAAAAGTTCGTCACGACGACCTTAACCAACTGAGAACAAATTATTGCAATAATGTATTCAAAAACTTGCTGATCGAGTTGTTTACAAATGCATTTATGAAGTGGGTCGAATAACACGAACATTTCATTAAGAAGGAGGATGCTAGTTTTGAGAAGAAACATACTTTGACGTCAATGACGTCGTTTGTTGTGCGGCGCCAGACTCTGATGTGCTATGTACAAACATGGTTTATTTTTGCAATACTATACGAAACTTTATGAAAATTTGTGCATGTATTAAAAGGAATGTTTTTTTCTTTTGGTATATAAAATTGTATGACAATACGTTCATGAAATTACCGCAAACAACGTTTGTGACATTACTTTTGGATCACCCCTCTTACATTGAAAATATAAGCAAAATTTCATTTTGATATGATTCATATAGAAAAAGTTATTTAACTTCAAAGTAAAAATTTGCTTCTCATGTCAATTTACCCCACCCACTTTGTTAGCCACTATCTCTAAAAATAAGCCCTTATCAGATTTTTACACATACAAAATAAAGATATTATGTAACCCTATCAATTCACAGAATTTAAAGAAAATCTATTTTTTGAATCCTTATTGCAACCCATCCTTTTCAGTTTTGTTTGTCATGTTTTAGATGAGCGAGAATTCGGCAGTACAGCATTTCAGTGTACACTTTTGTATGTCAGGTTTCTAGCTGGGTTTAATAATTCTCCCAAGTAATGGCATTTTGAATCCATCGTAGTTCTGTATAAGCATTATCAAAGCACTGTCTGATCTGGATCCACGTTGTACTCTTACAATTGCTAGAGGCAACGAATAAACTATATGGAAACATCGTCGAGCTTGATCAGACTGTGAGTAAGTACAGGCGGATCTGGATCCATCTCGGCCTGAAATGCCATTTGGGTTCATTTCAGACCCCGGGTATGCTTTTTCTGACACTCGAAATAAGTCTACTTATGTCAAGTGTAATAAGTAATACGTTTCCACTTTCAGATTTGAAACTTATATAAAGATCATTTCGAAATCTAAATTCTATTTTCAGAGTTTAATCAAGCATATAATTGATGTGGTTTTATCCCGACGAATTCATAAGATCCCTGAATCTGCTCCTGATTCAATTCCAAATCATTCGTCATAAAAACGATGACAATAGACAAATGACACTACATGTACTTGATTATCGCTGTTACATGCATTGTTTTGGGGTTTTTAGTACTTTAGCCAGGATTTTTTTAAAAAAAAGGGGCCCTTAAGGTAGAATAATTCTAATGGATATTTACTATTGTCGTACATTTTCGACAAATGTCGACAATTTCCGTATCTATTTCTAGCAACAGTATTGCTAAATATAGCAACAGTATTGTTAAATATTACTTCCCTTTGTAAATGAAATTCCCCGAATACACCCCGATTATCTTTTTCTGGTATGATTCTCCGTTTAACAGCAATTTTTCAGAGACATTTTTCGTGTAATTATATATGATTTTGATTGATATCATCAGTTTGTAAGTGATTATAAACTTTGATTTTAATGAAACTGCCTATTTAGCAAACTAATTGTAGTATGTATCATAATCGTTTCTTCCCTTGATACTGACTGGCTCAATATAACAAAAACCCTACAGTAGAAGACACATACATGTATTCTAATGAAATCTATGATGTGGTTATCAAACGCCTATCGTTTGAGAACGACGCGTGGATCAGACAATCGTTGTTCAGACTTTCGCACTCGATTTTCATCACTTCTTCGCCGGCGATCCTTATTTAATTATGCAAACTCGTTGTCAGTTAATTGTAACGTGGTTTGATCCGTGATTTGATCCTTTCTTTTAGATTCTTTTTCCATTTAAGTCTTTAGATTCAATATGCAATCCAGAAGAAGTGGTGTAAGGAAGCTGTTATAAACTTTAAAAAGATTAAGTACAGTTTTGTCTTTAGAATTTGCATTACTTTTTACAAATAGCGATGTTCAATTGGTTACTAGGTAAAGGGTTAAAATGGCGAAAGTCATACGAAATCACAACTGATATGTTATCATTTGCCAACTTCTGAAAGTCTAATACAACGTTTGGGTTTTAGTTATAAGCATATAATTAGATATGGGCTACGGTACCCTTCATTTGGGGCATTGACTTCTTTTGGGAAAGAAATAGTGCGTTCGAAAGCATGAGGGTACTAAGAATTACCTTTATATGTTTTCAATTTTTGACGGATAAAATGTACATATGTGGATTTTATCGTGTTCCTACACATATAAGAATAATTTTGATATCGGTTTTAGAGAGTGCGCGAACTTAGTTTTGGCACTGTCAACATTTGTTTCAGAGGCATAAATTTCAAACTAGGAAATAAAGAGGCTTTATTTTTAAATAAGCACGCAATAGTTTAACAAAATATCTCTCATATGCGCACAAAGGTCATATCATTTCACATCAGACGATGGGTAAGCATGTTTTTGATAATAAAAACCAAAATCTAAACACATTTAATGTGTTTATGTCCAAAATTCAGATACTTTTTTGCTTTGAGTGGTGGCCGCCATATTGGAATTTTGCAAGTTGGGGGGTGGGATAAGGGAAAATCAAATTTCTAGTAAACCTCTGGACGAATTTCTGTCATATTGCACATGCAGATGTCTAATATAATGTACTATCAGACAGAAGTGTTTGTCACCCAAATTTCTAAAGTTGCCATTAGGCGTATTCTACCTTAAGGTAGAAGACCAATAATGAAAAACAGCACTTTCTTGCCATACGAAATGCATCAAATTACACACACTTGTAAATACACTTCACATAAGTTGATTCACCGCGCCGGATTTTAAGATTATGCTTCAAGAAGAAAAAAATACAAATATCATTTTTCTCTATATTCATATGCAAGGGAGGTAATTTTGAACATTTTTGTCGAATATTTTCATCAGTATGCATGAATTTAAAATTCTAAACCGTACAAAATGCTTATGTTTATATTTGGAATGGAAATGTAACACAGTTTAGGAATTACTGGCATATTTCAAATTTCGGCGCTGGCTCTTTGGTGCTCATTGTGGGTCTTTTACCTTAAAGTATTTGAGATCAACATGGATCCGGATCAGCCTTTGTGTAGATGTAGATTTTTTTTAAATTAACACTTGACTATCCACCTTGATGTAACGAAATGAAGTCACATTTGCTTTTCATGATTCAGAACACCAACAAAGTCTATTACCAAGTCCAAACACCGAGAGTGAAGGAACGACATCTTGACATCAGTGTACACGCGACAGAATTTTGTAACATTTTAAGGTATTTGACCCATTATTAAAAGACGTAGAACATGCATCAAATTACTCACACTAGTAAATACACTTAAAATAAGTTGATTCACCGTACCGGATTTCAAGATTATACTTCAAGAAGAAAATAATTTACAAATATTTTTTTTACTCTATATTCATATGCAAGGGAGGTAATTTATAACATTTTTGTCAAATATTTCCATAATCATGAATTAATTCAAAATTCTTAACTGTTCAAAATGCTTGTGTTTGTATTTGGAATGGAAATATAACACAGTTTAGGATTTACTGGCACTTTTCAAATTTCGCCTCTGGCTCTTTGGTGCTAACGATGGGTTGTATACGTTAAAGGGGGACGAGCTAGGCTGTCGAAAATGCAAATGGCACAATAATTACAAACCAGAAATAATGTATGAAATTACCAACCTGAAGGGGTAGATCACTTATGTCCATTCCTAGAACTCATCAAGCTTTATTAAGTTTTAAAATCCAAGTCAATGAATAACATGCTGTCAGCTTTGTTTTGTCCTTGTTTTTGTTTTGTAACGGTTAAATATGCCCAACCTTCAAAAATCAATTACGTCAGAGGTACGTCATCTGTGCTCAGCGAGATTCAACACACCGTACAACCGGCTGCGTCGAAAGTTTGAGAAGACAGATTCGGCATCTGATATCATGTTCATGTTAGGTCAAATGATTTTACTTTTATAAATAAACGAAAGGATCTTTGGTATTCTACAGTTGATTAATACGCGTATAAATGTTCAGTGTTTTTACAAAATAAACATTTCCACGTATCCCTCGCAAATAAGGTCACAGTCATCGACACAACCGGTTGTACGTTGTGTTAATAGCGCGGAGGTGTGTCTCGTTGACCTTGACCTTGTCTCGTTTTGAAGTAAAAATAGAATGCGTATACACGCTTGTAAAGGATTGATCTATAGCAATGGAAATGTGTTTATTCGCCGTGATTGAGGTTTTTATGCATTGCAAATTGTTTTTCCATGCACAAATATGAGTTCCCGAACAGTTCGAAAGCATAAAAACCTAGAATGAGCCCCTTTAAAGTAAAAGAATCATGTCATGATTTCTTGTAAGCCTCGCACTGCCAAATCTTGAAAAGGGTCACCCAATGAGCATTTATGCCAAGATTCGTCTGAATTGGCCCATTGGTTTATTCTTAAAGAATTACGCCCACATTTATAGAACTGTCAAAGTTTTACTAACAATGTAAGTAAATGTCCACCCAAGAAATATTACTGCCAAGTTTGTACTTAATTGCCCCAATGGTTGTTCTTAAATAAAGATATCGTGATTTCTCCCATCTATTCTGATAAGCCCCGCCATGCCACGCCCACATTAATGGACCAATCAAATTATCACAAACAGTTTTAGTAAAGGACCACCAAGGAACATTGCTGCCAAACTTGGTCTATATTGGCCCTTTAGATGATTTATAGAGATTTATTTTGTGATTTCTCCAATTCTGGTAAATCCCGCCCTGTCACGCCCACATATTAGACCAATCGAAACGGACAATTTAAGTAAAAGGTCATCCAAGGTACATGTCTGCCAAGTTTGGTCAAAATTGGCCGAATAGTTGATTTTCAAGAATTATTTTGTGATTTCTCTAAGTCTGATAAACCCCGCCCTGCCACGCTCACGTTTATCATTCATGAATCAAAATTCTTTGAGGAATATAAGAAAAGGATCACCAAAGAAACATTCTTGCAAAGTTTGGTCAAAATTGGCCGACTGGTTTGAGAGGAGAAGATTGTTAAAGAAAAATCGATGTTTTCTAGATCTGTAACCTTCCAATGTTCGGGAAATGTTTAAAGATCTTTGTTGGTGTTTGTTTGTAATGCCAGTGCAGTAGACAGTCTGCAACTTTTGACCTAATGCACTGTTACACAATTACGTGGACATGCAATTTGAATTTAGATATTAATATTTCGTCTGGTTTCGTGTTGATTAATTCATTTTTCTGAGACATTTCTTAGGAACTTCCTTCTTTTGTTTCTTTGAATTCCCATTTAATGACACTAGGAAAGATCGCTTTTGCACAAAGATTAGAGTTCTTGATCTTAAATATCGAATAATTTTATCTCTCATATCGCCCATATCGCCCACGTATTTTATTACACTGCTGAAAAGAATAAAAGGAACATCTACTTGTAAATTCTCGAGTTCATTATCATTTCTGTATCTCGGTGCGAATAGTGCATTGTGGCGTGTTAAACAAGAAATTTTGCAAAATTGTCTTATTTCTTCGTCAATTTTGTAACGCTTTTAGTACATATCCCCGTCTTGCGACTTTAAAAATAAGTCATTGTACGTTTCCCAAAAATCGATTCAAACCGACCATTTTTGACGTTTCTCTGGTCGGTTCGGATCGTGTTTGAGAAAAAAAGTAAAAGCATTCAATGGACAAGTCCCATATTTGAGGAAATGCTCAGTGCGGCGGTTTACATGCAACAAACCTCTTCAAAATTGACACAGAAATGAGAAAGTTAATCGGGATTAATTTCATTTTAGTTGTTATCCGTTCGCTATCTGGTCAGTTGGGATCAGTGTTCGGGTACAGTATTCAAAAAGATTTAATTTTTAAAGAGTTTTCCGATAAAGGTGGGTTCACATTGACGAATTTTCTCACGATTCCTCACGAATCAGACATTCGACATTGCGGATAAGTTCACGTATTGTTACGATTTGAGCGAATTTAACGAACGGTTTACGAATTTCTACGACTAAGTGACTCTTATTGGGATACATTTCAAAAGTTCATAATGCCGGCTTCTTATTTTTTGACAGGTCTAGTTGACAGATTTGATTTGATAATTCAGAACATTGTATAGGAATTGTTTATATTAACCCCATTAATGTAAACAATTGAGAGTTATTCTTTTCAGTTTACCCTTTCCTGGACATTATCAAATTTTAGGTTGAATTCTAAAGGCTGACCAAGTCATTTTCTCGCAAACTGTAATCTTGCTTATGGGCTCTGATATTAGTCACATGTACTTGTTATCAAAGACAACCATTTAATATTTCAAATGTGTTGTATCTATTGTCAAATTTGTTTTAGATGTTTATGTCAACAGTCAATTGGTGAGAAGGGTAAATCCAGACTTCAAAGAATAGTTCCTAAAGGACAATGACAGATGACAAAACTTATTGTTGTGTGAACGACATGTTCTGTGTCACATTTTCTCAACACCTCGGTATATGAAATAAGAGCAAATTATTAACATGATGTCACTAAGTAGGTAAGAGGCTAGCGCCTCTTACCTATACTAGTTTACGGACTGTTTACGGATTATTTACGAATCAATAGGAGTATTGCCGACTTAGTTGCGAATGTTTACGAGTCCTTTGTTATTATTTTGTTGTTGTTGTTGTTGTTATTGTTGTTGTAAGAAAGACAACTTCGTTTTTGAAAATATGACATTCGACAAGACGATATGACTTGCAAACGAAATAAGCTTGGGTTTTACCAACTATTTCTTCAAAACCATTAACCCTTTCCTAAACAGGACCTAGTTTTGACGTCCCATGGTTTGGGAAAACATTGAGAGAAAAAAATAAATTGCTGATAATCAGCAATGTAATTCTTTCTGTTCACTCAGAATTTTCTATTCAATGCCATACAACGTTTACACTTCTTACATCAATATAATTGTTTTGTCTGTAACTCCTTTCAAATCGAAACAACAAAAAATCTTGCCGTTTGGGAAAGAAAACTTAATTGCTTCTACCGGAATAACCCTCATACTACCGTATTGGGTCATTTATGACCCCAGACATATATTTATGAATGTTTTATTCAAAGTTGTTCTCCGATGCACGTTTACTTTTTTTACTTTTTCAATCTCATATTCGTGGATAATAAATCAATTTTTCTTGAACATCGAACAACGTTTGAAGGACTTATCGTCATTTTTTGTGATGGGATAAAAAAAATGACCCCAGTGCATATTAACACATTGAAAAAAGGGGCTCTTAGTCCTCATTTTATTGCAAATCCAATTGGAAATCGTTTGACGTTTAGCAAAACATTAAATAGTATTTCCTCTATCATAGATTATATTTGTCATCAATTTTGAATCGAGTATAGTGTATGAGCAATGATTTCGAAAAAGTGTACTTATATCATGTAAGATAAATATTTATCATCTTATGCCTCTGCATATTCACAAGGTCTGACCAGGACCCACACTATCCTCTCACAGCTTCTCCATCAAACATAACCCTCATCAGGCCCTTTGGGGAGCCTGATCTGTTTTAGTATCATTCTCGGAATCTCATATCATAATTTCCCTTTTTTAAACATCCCGGCTCGTTATATTCGTAAACTTGCCGTATTATATTCGTGAATCACTTACGGGTGATTTGCGATTAACTAAGAATCATTTACGATTGAATAACGGAACATTTAATCCGTGGACATTCGTGAGAAAATTTTCAACATGTCAAAAAATGTCCCCGTATGAGCACGAATCACTAAGAATATCACCGATTCATTGCGAGTTGTTTACGAATGCATAAGAGTTGTTTACGAATACTTGCGGTTATATACGATTGAACTTTCCGAATGGGCCACTCAAAACGAAATCTATGAATATGCACGATTTCTTTACTATGTCTATTATATTTTTGGTTGTAAATAATAAGATATAATCTCCATATCATCATCAAGCAGCTGGCATTGAGAAATAAAGCATTTTATACTTACGAGTTATTTACGGATGCCAGCGTATTGTTTACGAATGTTCACGGATGGCATACGAATGTCCAATTCGTAAGGATTCGTAAGGAAAATTCGTTAATGCTATGTTCCCACTATCACGATTGGCGCCACGATTAAAATCGTGTTCTTAATCGTGGCTCTCGTATCAGATCTTCTCAATTCTTCAGATCGATCGTGGCAATCGCGATAATCGTAGAAAATTTTTTGGCTGCCAAAAAATTTTCTACGATTAACACGATTGACTTTCAGTCGTATTTATCGCATCAGAACTTAACAAATCATAACAATTCACATCAGACCATATCTAATCGTACTTCACAATCGCGCTGATCGGGACATGGCAAAATCGAAATATGGCAATGTCTCGTGGAACTTTATATTCAATCTTTCAGTTCTTAGCTTCAACACAATTACCCGATGTCATCTTCTCTAACTTCTGGATCGTGTAGCCCAATCGTCCTTTCTTGCCATTTCACTGCCTTATAGGTAAAATGAAATGGGTCTGCCCCTTGCGCTACCACCCCTGGGTACCGTAACTTGAGCAGGTTGTGTAGAACCACTGCTGCCACTACTATATCATTGACAGTGTCAGGCTTCTGCTCTAGAGTCGCAAGGAGACACCTTTATCTGTTAGCTATGATCCCAGATGCGTTTCCAACCACTCGGCGACCCCTCGATATTCGATATTTGAATATTCTTTTCTCTCTAGACAAGTTATTCCTACTGCATGGCTTCATAAGGTAATGCTACAAAGCAAAATCGTTGTCGCCTAAAATTACAAATGGTATAAAAACTGGTGATCATCTAGGTCTGCCGTCATTGGACATGGTTGTTGAAGTTCTATGGATCAATCTTCTAATCCATTAAATAGCAGCGAATCACCAAATATCTGAGCATCTGACATGTGTCCTTTTAACTCCAAGCTCCTAACTTGTATTCTGCATCTACTAGAGCCAGAAATGGAATCGAAAATAACCCCCCTTAAAACTGTAGTAAAAGCTTTCATATTGTGGTGGCTTCTTGATAACGCCGTGTTTTCCATCTAAAGCTTCAATGGCAGATGGAATGTTCCATCTCACCTCGAACTGATAATGTTTTCATTTGAGGGGATAAATGTAAATTGAATACCTAGTCTTCGTATGCCATCACAATAGCTTGATACACTTCCGGTACCATCTCCAAGATACTTGATACACCGCACCTGAATGCATAAGCAAGAGATCGGTAGTTATCTCCAGTTGCAAGGTACCTCAGCGTCACTGACAATTTAATACCAGGTTTCATGGGTTTCCTGAAACAGATAACTTCCCTTTCGATGTATGGAGCAAACCGCTGATACACTTCTTGGAAAAGATCTCGTTTAGGTCTAAGCCGCGTATAACTATGGAACGCCGCTTGATCTTCAAATCTTAAATGGATGTCTAAGAGACTGGAATAATGTCCATATAGAAGTCTCCTTTCTTTTGTAAGCCATAACCCCACCCAACACTGTCTGTTTGCAGCACGTCTCAGGTGTTGTAGATTACCTTTGTTCCTCATCTTCATTTGTTACAATATAACTATATAAAAGCACAGTAAATGCTACATCATTTTCTTTTCTTTCTGTCATATTAGCCTACTAAATACTATGGCCTATCTGTTGTAAGCTAAGACTTAAAATGACACATTTTGCATTTGTCAAGCCATAAAATATACCCCTTCAGATTCCAATCGTAGAGCTAATCGCGACACTCTTTTTGGATCGCACTGCCACAAGCGTAGCTGGTCTCAAGTCAGCGTATAGAGTCAGAAAGAACTTATCGGAACGTATCTACACGTGTTTCATCGTCTCAAGTCGACAAGCCTGATCTTGTAGAACGTATCGGACCGTATCAAATCTAACACAATCGTGAATGAACGTAGATAAGATCGTATCAGGTCGCTTTTTGTGGATTGGAATAATCGTACAAAATCGCAGCAGGTCGCATAAGACCGCAATAATTCTTATCGTAACGCATTGAACGCGAAAAGTTCGGTTAAATTCAACGATAAGTTACGACTGGTCATTCGTGGTGTTCGTAATAGAACGCACGACAGTGGGAACGTAGCATAAGGTAGGTTCACACTAACGAATTTTCCTTACGAATCCTTACGAATTGGACATTCGTAGGCCATCCGTGAACATCCGTAAACAATACGCTGGCATCCGTAAATAACTCGTAAGTATAAAATGCTTTATTTCTCAATGTCAGCTGCTTGATTATGATGTGGAGATTATATCTTATTATTTACAACCAAAAATATAATAGACATAGTAAAGAAATCGTGCATATTCATAGATTTCGTTTTGAGTGGCCTATTCGGAAAGTTCTATCGCATATAACCGCAAGTATTCGTTAACAACTCTTATGCATTCGTAAACAACTCGCAATGAATCGGTGATATTCTTAGTGATTCGTGCTCATACGGGGACATTTTTTGACATGTTGAAAATTTTCTCACGAATGTCCACGGATTAAATGTTCCGTTATTCAATCGTAAATGACTCATAGTTAATCGCAAATCACCCGTAAGTGATTCACGAATATAATACGGCAAGTTTACGAATATAAACGAGCCGGGATGTTTAAAAAAGGGCAATTATGATTTGGGATTCCGAGAATGATACTAAAACAGATCAGGCTGATGAGGGTTATGTTTGATGGAGAAGCTGCGAGAGGACAGTGTGGGTCCTGGTCAGACCTTGTGTATATGCAGAGGCATAAGATGATAAATATTTCTCTAAAATAATATAACTACACTTTTTCGAAATCATTGCTCATATACTATACTTCGATTCAAAATTGATGACAAATATAATCTATGATAGAGGAAATACCATTTAATGTTTTGCTAAACGTCAAACGATTTCCAATTGGATTTGCAGTAAAACGAGGACTAAGAGCCCTTTTTTCAATGTGTTTATATGCACTGGGGTCATTTTCTTTTATCCCATCGCAAAAAATGACGACAAGTCCTTCAAACGTTGTTCGATGTTCAAGAAAAATTGATTTATTATCCACGAATATAAGATTGAAAAAGTAAAAAAAAAGTAAAGGTGCATCGGAGAACAACTAAATAAAGCATTCATAAATATATGTCTGGGGTCATAAATGACCCAGTACGGTAGTATGAGGGTTATTCCGGTAGAAACAATTAAGTTTTCTTTCCCAAACGGCAAGATTTTTTGTTGTTTCGATTTGAAAGGAGTTACAGAGAAAACAATTATTGATGTAAGAAGTGTAAACTTCGTATGGTATTGAATAGAAAATTCTGAGTGAACAGAAAGAATTGCATTGCTGATTATCAGCAATTTATTCTTTTTGCTAAATATGTTCCCAAACCATGGGACGTCAAAACTAGGTCTTGTTTGGGAAAGGGTTAATGGTTTTAAAGAAATTGTAGGTAAAACCCAAGCTTATTTCGTTCGCAAGTCATATCGTCTTGTCGTATGTCAGATTTTCAAAAACGAGGTTGTCTTTCTTACAACAACAGCAACAAAATAATAACAAAGGACTCGTAAACATTCGTAACTAAGTCGGCAATACTCCTATTGAATCGTAAATAATCCGTAAACAGTCCGTAAACTAGTCGTAGAAATACGTAAACCATCCGTTAAATTCGCTCAAATCGTAACAATACGTGAACGTATCGGCAATATGATTACGAATGTCAAATTCGCAAGGAATCGTAAGAAAATTCGTCAATGTGAACCCACCTTTAGTGTGAACCTACCTTTAGTCATCCGTCCGAAATTACCTAATTTGGCCGTAGACGTTATCCGAGAGTATCGAGAAAACGGCGATTTCAAGCACATATCTTAACCCGTTACAAGATGACAAAATATTAGTCTGTTCCAAATTAAATCATGTCACAGAAGACAATATCAAGTGATTGAAATCTAAAGTTTTCTTGTCCTTTTTCGTAGAAAACATTGTGGGAAATGAAGAAATTGCTTGTTACCAGCAATTTCTTCATTTCCAACGCTGTTTTCCGTCGACATTATCTTTTTAGTAGTAAAAAAGAGCCATTTGGTGGGCATGGGTAAAAAAGGACTTGATTTGGTGAGAATTATTTTATGTAATACAGACAGACTATTAATGGTATTCCTGTCCACTTCTATATTTAGTCCGTCTAATTACCGTATTGAATAAACATGTAAATTCCTGGATTCTTCGTTCTAGAAAGATGTCTCGCTTTCTATGTATTATTTTCACTTGTATTTGTATGGAAGAGTGGCAAGGTTGAAGAAGAAAAACTACCGCATTCTCTGTCCTGTGTTGAAATTATATCATCACGGCCTAATTATATAACCACGTTTGCAAAGATTGAATTTTTGTTGTCTAATGAGACACCTAAACACTGCGTGATTTTCAAGTCCGTAACAGCTCACCGTTCATCCAGATGCAAAAAACACGGATTGTTTTTCCAAACGCGGATGTGAAAAACAACATCGTGGGAAAACACAAGGTAAGAAAACATCAACATAAAGCCTTTTAAGGGGGGATGTTCCAGTTTTTCGGAACACTCGGTCATTACTGTAGTAAATTAAATGTTTTGTACCAATATGTTTCGCTACCATATTTTCAATAACATAACACGTCATTACAATTTACCATTTTCGACGGTAAAAGTGTATTTGTTATGCAAAACTGATTTCCTCAAGATGGATATCGATTGTTTAGAGCAAGACAGTAGTAAGTAGGTATGTAGTTACCACTGTTTTGCGTCATTTTATTCATGTGTAGCCGATAAAAATTGCTGTAATTCACTAATAAGTGCGCTGACATATACATTTTCTTTTTGAATTATTACCAGGACATGTTGCTTAATATATGAGTGAGTTTTATCAAATTCTATTATGTAGAACTTGAAATATTTCCAAAAATATGCAATTTTTGACATAAAACACTCCAGCTTCGTTGATCTAACCGAACACGTGAGCATGTTGTTTTATACATTTACGCGTTTATAATAGCTCATATTTTTGGTTTTCTGTTCTTATTAAATGTAAGACGTTACTTTAAATCCGTTTTCGGGACGAAACGATGAATATACAGCATTTTATTGGCATTTTAGTGACCTTGGACAGGTGCAAGAAATTGTGCATTTTTTCGATGTAGGGGTATGTGATACGAATGCCTATAAAATTCAAACAAAATCGCTGACCATCCATTTTTATTTTATTTTTCAATTGGTAATAACATCTAATTTCAACTTACAAAATATAAATAAATTCTATTATTGGGAAAAAAATTTAGGAAACTGGAACATTCCCCCTTAATTGCTGCTATATAAAAATTGTTTAGGCAGAGCTGATGCAAAATAGTTTATCCTGAGGGTGCTGCAGTTAGTTTCATAACAAAATATTTGAGTAAACTATAGATACAAGCGATTTTAAATCGTAAATCACTATTTTCTCGCCTACTTCCCGTTTTGTTTTCTATTGGTAGAAATAATTTAACTGGTTTCGAGCAAATATCTCTTCAAAATAAGTTTTCGATATCTATGGAATAAATCTATACCATTCATCAAAGTGGAAAAAATGGGTGTCTAAAGCCATGTTTAAAAATTAGCCTAGTTTGCTTCAAGGTACAACTTACCACGGATGTTGATACCACACAACAATAGAGAATTTGCACCGTGGTATGTTGCACCATAGCAACTGACAATACCCAATTTCAAATAGTTCTTGTTCTTTTTCTATACTTTTTTATTGGTTTTTGTAAAGAAAACACTTGAAGCGATCCCCGATCCTCCGTGAAACATCAATTTGACAATAAATGTGCTTTAATAATGATTTGCAGACATTCTTGTACCAAGATTTTTCTCTTTTCGTGCATCAAAGTCAGAATCAGTAGCATATATTTCTCTAACTAACAGATTTTATGAGACAGGATTTTAGGTAAAAATTGGCAAAGTTATGTACGTTTTCATTGTATGTCACACAAAAATCAACTCAGCCGATATTCGTTGTAATTAAAGATAATAAATACTCACTCTTTTTTCCCGCCGTTCAAAATAGAATTGTTTACATCCGCGTTTGGAAGACCAATCCGTGTTTTTTGTATCTGGATGAACGGCGTGAACAGGACTGCTACAAAATTGTATCAAAATTAATAGGTGCTGATGACCAACAGCATAAGTTCCTTTTTTAAACGCTGTTGTTCTTTGGTTCTAGTGAAGTTCCTCCAGTTGTCGTTTACATTTATGCTCTTTTCCCCTTAATTCGTGGATCGTAACTGGAAACGTCGTCTATGCACAATAGTATATTATGAAATTCTCACTACCTCTATTCATAGATCAATAAAAAAAACAGAAAGTCTTTAACTTGCAACAAGAATTTCCCTCAAAAACAATAATAGGTTTTGATAAATGACATTAATTTGAGGTGCCTTGAAGATAAAGGTCGGTCATCTTATTTCTCGTTGATTTCGTGGATTCTGGTTAGATCTCATTTTCTTTCAAATAAATGGTATAAACAAACAACAGAATCACAGAAGAACGAGTCTAAATAGACTTGCATCAATTGGTGCACAGCAATGTTGGGAAAAGACGATTTTCTTTGAAGATATTTCTATCAAACTATACCCCTAATGCAGAACTTTTGTTTCTAAGCGAGAAACTGTTCATAAATAGGTTTTCATTGAATTTCTGTAAGAAAAAATCAGCAGAATTCATTTTTGACATTTTAACATCGCCAAAATATTTCTTGTGTGAAGACTTACATGTATCATTTTCACATATTTTGAAGATGCAGAATAATTGCACGAGGTGTATTTCTATATCCACGAAATCAATAAGAATCCACAAATCAATGAGAAACAGGCATACTTTAGCCGTCTGCAACCCCTTTCAATTTAGGTCAATCCAAGATGTTATTGCGCCGAAAATTAAATTATTTTCCTTTGTCTATATTTAGTCCATGTAATTACTGTACTGCATCAAAACGTAATTATCTAACTAATTCCTTGTCTTAGAAATACGACCATCTTTCTGGGGTTATGTGACAATTCGTGCTAGCGTTGTTTTTGTTATTACTAGACAGGGAATAGAGTGCATTTGAACTTTTTGTGTGAACTGATTTGTTGTGTTAAAAATGAACCAATGTGCCTTTTGACATTTGCCAAAGATCCAGATGACTTTATACTTCAGTTCAGAACTTAGTGACAACAGAGCCGCGTTCTTTAGAGCGAGATATCTTGAGACATCTTGAGATTTCTTAAGATGTTTTAGGATAAAGCGCTCTTTTGAGTAAGATTTTAAGACGATCACTGGGAGCCGCCATTGTTCTATACTTCTTTCGGAACCCCTCGGTAAATTCTGTAGAATCTATATGGGATAGAATTGACCGAGTTGTTCCGAATGTTCCATGATTCATAAACCGCGGAGTTCCAAATGCTCCATACTTCATACATATGACGTTATGATGACGTCATTTGTATAAAGTATGGAACGTTCGGAACACCTCGCTTAAAATCTGGGTCTCAAAAACGCTGTATCAAAAACATCTTAAGAAATCTTAAAAATTCTCGCTCTAAGGAACGCACCTCAGACCTAGTAATCGCAGTTGCATGTTGAACCATCTCGGACCAATAGGAAAATAATCAAAGCATCGTAGCGACCAATGCTAGATATTTTAGGCATTAGTATAATGTGGGACAGTCAGACTTTGCATCGTTGTATTGTGCATCGAATTATTTAGGGTAACATTATTGTTCCAAGTGTTTCACTGCATATAAATGACCATTTTTCAACATTACAAAATACATGTACCAGAAATGAGATATACGGGTAGGCAAAATGGGTACAAAAATTAATTTAAGCATGGGTTGCAACAAGGGCTCAAAATCGCTCAAAGAATAGATTCTCTTTAAATTCTGTGAATTGATAGGGTTACATAATATCGTCGGGTTTTTTTTTTTGTTTTTTTTTTTTTTGGAGGTAATGGATAACAAAGTGGATGTGGTAAATTGACACGAGAAGGAAATTGATCGAATTGAAATTTTGTATGTACTTTCAGTGTACCAAGGACATACCATTTTAGGAATCATTAATAATATATATCATTTTGTCGATTTTGTTGTATTTGTTCTTCTGTTAATCTCAGATTTTGCTTATTATTGATGTACTAACTTTACTAAACTATCTCTACAGCTTTTATTTTTCTATGAATTGACATGATATTTTGTGAATATGATTCCATGTAATGGAACTAAATATGCGTAAACTTATGGTCAAATTAATTGCATAGAACCAAAGGTATTTGACCTTGACCTTCAAAGATTATTATAAAGTATTAAATTTTTAAGATTTTGGGCTAAATTCTATCATGAAAATTAGTAAAAGAAGTGAATTTTAAAATTACAAAGTTATTTTCATAATATCCTAGTTGTAATTACTTAGTTCAGTGGAAAATGCACGATTGATACTGACCTAAGCACACATAATAAAAAGTGACCTTTGCGCACATAATAATAAGAATTTTCGAAGAGTCAAATGGACAATTTCCTTTTCAATATTCATTATTGTTCTGTATGTCAAGGTCAATGTCTACTGTGAAATTAACAAAAAACAAACTTAGAACAGCAAGAATACCATTTATATGACTTTATTCATTGAAAAATACTTTACAAGCCCATTTTTATATTAAGATAAAGCTGAAAATTATAAAAGAGTGATTTTTTTGGAATAACATTGGAAGGTTAAGGTCAAATTATTTTAATTCTATTCAATGAATTAAACCCAAAATTTACACATATTTAGCATTATCATAAAGGATCATGTTCACAAAATATTATGACAATTCATACAAATATAAAAGATGCAGAGATAGTTTCGTAAAGTTAGTAGGCCTACATCAAAAATAAGGAAAATCTGAGATTGGCAGAAGGATGAATACAGAACATCAACAAAATTATATACATGATTTATGATTCCCAAAATGTTCTGGCCTTGACCCATTTAAATTACATGCAATATTTCATTTTGATCTGATCCATATAGGAAAAGTTATTTAACCTTAAAATTAAAAAGGACCTGGGTTAGTTTCTATAGAAATATGCCCCCTCGAGAATAATTTGTCTTAAAATCAGAAATATAAACAAACAATTATTGTGATATTCCATATAGTTCCAATAAATGTGATTTTCACAAATTTTCTTGGAAATATGTATTACTTTTTTAATCAAAAAAACTTATTTAGTAATTGGTTCTTTGATATCAAGATGTTTCTCATGACAATTAATCAAACAATTGAGGGTAAATTATGCAATAAAGACAATTATGCTATTGTGGCCAGTGCAAACCACCATACATTAGAGCTCTAATGCACACCTTTGGATTATTTCGAATCCTTAAAAAATTCGGGAGCATTAAATACACATATATAGAATCCATTTATGTAATTTTCGTTTGTGTACTTGATAGGGCAAAATTCTATAGAAACTGACCCAGGTCCTTTGCTTCTCGTGTAAATTTACCCCCACCTACTTTGGTAGCCATAATCTTCAAAAATAAGTCGTCATCAGATTTTTCACACATACAAATTAAAGATATTAGGTAAGTCTATCACATCACAAAAATTAAAGAAAATCTATTTTTTGAACCCTAGTTGCAGCCCATCCTTTATACAATATTTTTATAGATATTTTTGACCAACTCATATGGTCGTGAAAAAATCATGGGTCCATTAATTACTATGGCACATGGACACAGACCTTAGCTTTGAATAAAACAACAACAACATAAACAACATATTTATATCTGAAAGGTCATTCACCGATTAAGTGTACTATTTCTGCACTTTAATGATAAATATCATAATGGTTTGAACCTTGAAATTCTAGCCAGATTTCTTTCCAGAAGCGTTTGTTCAAATATCAAGGGTAGTCAATACTAAAAAAAACTTTGAAATTGGAAACACACGTTTTTGTTCGTGATTATTCTTTCTTGTATCAAAAAACCCAAACGCACTGATATTAACCTTTTCTTATTAGCTCACCTGAAGCACGAAACGCTCAAGGTGAGCTATTTGGATCATTTTTTGTCCGTCGTCCGTCCGTATGTCCGTCAACAATTTGGTGTTTACACTCTAGCATCCTCAAATATTGGTCAATCATACCCATACTCTGTCTAAAACAAGTATGGTCATAAGTTCTCGGATGAGTTCGATTTTGGGCCTGATCGGACCAAAAAATGCAGAGTTATCTGCCCTTGAACGTCAAAAATGGTCGATTTTGATATTGTTTAGACTCTAGCATCTACAATTATCAATCTATCTAGGCAACACTTTGGCACAATGTTTGTGGCTATAAGATGTCAGATGAGTTCGATTTTCAGTCTGATCGGAATTCAAAGTCATGTGTTATGTGCCCTTGATTTTGACGAAATCGACGTTTTTTACCGTTTTCGACCTTGTTTACACTCTAGCATCTACAATTATTAATCAATCAAAACAAGTGGTGACCATAAGATCTGGAATGAGATCAAAATTTCAGTTTGATTTGATTAGAAAGCCATGAGTTATGTGCCCTTGAATTTGACAAAATTTTCGTTTTTGATTGTTTTCGACCTTGTTTACTGTCTAGCATCTACAATTATTACACAATCAATACAAAATTTGGAGTAGGTATTGGTGACAATTAGATCCCGCATAAGATTGAAATTCAGTTGAGTTGGACAAGAAAGTCACGAGTTTTGTGCCTTTGAATTTTACCAAATTGCTGTTCGTGACCGTTTTCTAGCATCTACAATTATTGACCAATTGAGAAAAAACTGTTACAAAATGTTGGTAACCATACGATCTTGGATGAGCGTGTTTTTCATGTCAATCAGACAAGAAATTCATGAGTTATGTGCCCTTGAATTTGACAAAATTGCTGTTTTCAACTGATGTCAATTTTGTTTACGCTCTAGCATCTTTAATTATCAACTAATTAAGATGAAACTTGGACACATTGTTGGTAATCATAATATCTGGATTTAGTGAAATTTTTTGTCTAATTGGATTTGTAGACACGGAGTTATGTACCCCTGAATTAGAAAAAATTCCCGTTTCGACTTTGTTTTCACTTTAACAGCCAGAAATATTGACCAATCAAAACGAAACTCCGGCAAAATGTTGGTTACTGTAAAATATTGGATGAAATTGAGTTTAAATGTAACGAGAGAAGAATTTGCCAAGTACCGTCATGGTTTATGTGAGCGATTTAGGACCATCATGATCTTCTTGTCTAAAGACCTCGTAACTGGACCTTGCTTAAAACCGTTGGTACGAGGTTTTATGACGAAAGGCATAATATTGTTTGGATTCGTTTCTGAATAAAAGCCTTGAATCGTGGGCGACTTGCTTCTTTACTTTCTAATTAGCAAGTTCATCCATCTCTCATATAAATATCTCGAATTCAAGATCTTGTAGTTTATTGAAGCTGTCCCGAAATCTCTTGTTTTAACATTCACAGTATAGAAAATTTTAGCAATGATTGCAACACGAGGAGAAAATGTTAATAATATAGGGTTAATTCACGTTTTTTCGGTCGTTAACATTCTCAGAGGCCCACAAAATGGGTTATCGCCTTCGACCTCCGGTCTCAGGCGATAACCCATTTTGTGGGCCTCTGAGAATGTTAACGACCGAAAAAACGTGAATTGACGCCATTATTGCATAAAATATGAAGAATTTGCAAAGAAATGTAATAAAATAAGACGAATAACTAAAAAAACTTTGTGAAAATTTAGCCACATTTACACCGACAGATACCAGAGTTTTCCGGCATTCGACTCGACATATATCGAGTAAGTATGATATCCACTAGACGGGCCGTTAGATTTTCATCTGGTAGCTATGTAGTCAAGTTTCATCGCATTTTTACTGACATAATCTTCATTTGGGTTGGCGAAATCGTAACAATATTCGACTTAGTTTTCTTTTGGAAACATACTCTGGATATTCTAACGTTTATTTCAGTGCGAATAATAAATTAAAAGGTCGGAATTTCCGAGGTAGATCTCTGGACCATCTGAATCGTTTCAGACATTCGTTCATTTCAATAAAAAAAAGTTGTAAAGGAAAATTTGCAGTAACTAAAAGAAGAACAAGAAACACACAGGCTTACCACCACGTTTGACCTAGACCACAACCACCAAATTCTAATTTCTATCCTTCCATGTCCACGAAATCCACTTTTAGTTTAAAATCTGTCAGCTGCCCGTTTGTTTACTTTTTGATTACAAGAATTAAACCTACGTCACTATATTACGTCATCAGATATGGTTACACTGGGAGACCTAGTTTACTATTTATTGTGGTGTAAACTGGAAATGGGGTCTTACAAGAATTTACATCGCGGAAAAGGGAAATGACAAAATTTCGGTTTTATTTTCAATTTTCTGAAGCACTCACAACAAATCCCCGATCGAGGATATTTGAGTGCAAAACCGGTCCGATATCGCACGTGAATCTGCCGATTAATGCACGATTTCTCTGGATATCCGCCCTGTTTCTGCTCGTTAAACAATGCCAATAACAGACTGAAAACACACATTTTAGGCAATAATATGCATTTTCTCCCTGTCCTCAATATGTTCCACGCCATCATAGAGAGTTTTCATACTGACACAGGGGTTAGATTTGTTGTCCGGAGGTCCAAAGTCGTAAGGAAAGGTACATGGTGATAAAAAGATTTCCTAGCTAAACTATCCGTCACGTGATTCATATATATCACGTGTTTGTTCTAAAACATTGCTTTACGGCTTACCCTATCCTTAATGACACAATTTTAGAATCGCCACAATATGTAATGGATCTACGAGAGGGTATCAAAATAGATTTGAGCCGTGTCCATTTCTTCCATTCAGATGGTATGATACTAACGTACAATACAGATTCAGATTGCTAGATGTTATGATGAAACCACACGAAGTTGTTGAAGGGACATACAATAATACCCAGCAAAGGGGACAATACTGAGAATGGGATTGTGGTAAGGTTCCTGGTCTTGACATGGGGGCTAAATCAAAACAATTTATAGACCGATTGTCTGCAGTTTATGGAGAGTCCCCTCCTTCATTTGAAATTGTCAAACTTTGAATGAAGGTATTCCAGAAACATTTTTGCTCCCCCCAGGAGGAATTTTGTAGACATAGTTTTTCATAAAGTACAATATCTTAGAAACATTTTGAGCATTGTTTGCACTCTGGCCGTTGGGGCTTTTGGCTGTTACCCTTATCTAAAACCCTTAACCCTATCATTTTTTTCATTCAAATTTACAATACTTGTTTGGTCATATTTTCATTGAATATTGTCCTACATATGTCTAAATGGTATCAAATGAAAGCTTATGACTTGCTCTTTCATTTGTAATTATTTTATGCAAATTAGCTCATTTGCATATTCATGAATATTAATGACTTCCCTTAAAATTTCCAATTTTTGTAGAAAATTTGATAAATTCTTTCTTAAAAAAGGTGTTTTTGTCCAGGGGGAATTTTTTAAACATAGTTTTTCAGTAAGAAAATTTTATTAGAAACCATTTGAGCCTTGTTTGCACTCTGGCGGTTGGGACTTTTCGGCGTGACCCTTATCTAAACCCTTAACCCTACCAAATTGTTCATTCAAATTTTGAAAATGAATTTGGTCATATCTTTGTTGAATATTTACACACAGATGTCAGAATGGTATCAAATGAAAGCTTATGACTTGCTCTTTCATTTTAGGGATACGTTATGCAAATTAGCTCATTTGCATATTCATGAATATTAATTATTTTTCCTAAAATTACGATTTTCGACCAAAATCTGGTAAATACTTTCCAAAACAAGACATTTTTGTGCAGGGTAATTGTGTTAACATAATTAATCTTAAAGAAAATCATATATGAAACATTTTGAGCGATGTATGCACTTTGGCTGTGGGGGCATTTGGCCAAAACCCTTACCTAAACCCTTAACCCTATAAAATTGTCCAGTCATTTCAAAACATTTTTTATCATATCTTGGTTGAATATTGACCTAAAGATGTAAGAATGGTATCAAATGAAAGCTTATGACTGTCCGAATAATTTGCCATCAATTTTATGCAAATTATCTCATTTGCATATTCATGAATATTATTGACATTACTTAAAACTGTGACTTTTTTAGTGGGTATTTGGTAAATATTTTAAAAAAAACATTGTGTTTCTACTCAAGGGGAATCGTTTAAACATAGTTTATCTTAAAGAACATTTCATTAAAAACATTTTGAGCAATGTTTGCAATCTAGCGGTTGGGGCTTTTGGCCATGACCCTTATCTAAACCCTTAAGCCCATCAAATTTATCATTTGAATTTTCAAAACGTTTTTGGTCATAGCTTGATTGAATATTGACCTACAGATGTAAGAATGGTATCAAATGAAAGCTAATGACTTTTTCTTTAATTTGCAGTTATTTTATGCAAATTGGCTCATTTGCATATGCATGTATATTAATGATTTGTCTACAATTTGTGATTGTTTTCAAGTTAGATACCTACCAAAAGGTGGGATTTTTTTCTTTCTCGTGAGTTTTTTGACCATCTGATATCCATGTTCACTCTTTTAACAACATCTAAGTTTTGTTTGAAATCTATTTGGTGTTTTGTTTGGAAGTAACTGCGATTTTAAAGTGTGCAACCCATCATATTTTGTTCCTATAAATCTTATTATCAATGTATGTATTTAGTACCCATTTGATTTTTTAATCTTTATTGTTTACGTGAAAATAAGTTTAATTGATTCCATGTATTGTACTGGTGTTCTTGCTTATATCTAGTTTAGTTGACAAAACGTTATCCTTTGATGAATCCAAAATTGCCGCAAAATAGGACTTTGAACATAAACATTTTATCAAATGCCATATAATGATACAAAAAGTGTCTAACCTGCGGGACTTTATTCTAATACACATGTTAAATTAATTATTTTAATTATTTTTGTAATTTGTATGGCTGAGATCCTGGAATGTAGACAAATTGCATACATATAGCAGAATAACATTGTTAAGCAATTGTCAACTCCATTTTTTGCCATTCACATTGAGAAAACAGCATGATTTTGTTCCATCTGGATAGCCCTTCCTTGTGTATTCCTCATAGCCAAGTCAATTTGTTGGCCTGAAGTGTATTTGATATGTGGCTGATATATCAGGGACACTGATGTTACCATTCCTTTATGCTCTATTGAGGTATTTTAACTTCAGATAATTTAAGCTTGGGGTGCCATATGTAAAGCCTATGTATCAGATGCATAAATCAAGAAATGTACTTGCTGTATGTATGTAGCTAGAGTACAGACAATAACAGATTGCGATCAATAAAAGATTATTGCAGTCATTTACGATGCATTTATTTGTCTATATCAGATCAGAACAGATGTTAATTGTGAACTGATCCATACTACCAACAGCCCATGCTGAATGTACATTAAAATTCTTCTGAACCTATACATGTACATATGTCTTATATGTGCTTTCAGCATAGTATAACCTCACAATGGATTGAAAATAGTTCCCTTGCGATACATATGCAATATCTTTTAATATGGCATATGTTTTAAAGGACGACATTCGATAGCCATATGTATCTTCAGTTCAATACTTTCCTGATATTTAAATGCTACAACTAAAACCAGGTTTAGATCAGCATATGAAATCCCATATTAAGACACTTACTTTTTGCACTGTACTAGGACAATTTGACCAAAAATGATTAACATCACACTTGGTGGCAATCTTGGAATTACTTACACTCTGGGGGTTTGGCTAGGTTGTCATAATGGAAACCGACATAGATCAACACTAGAATGTCTATTTAATGCAAAGAATCATCAACATTTATTGTACTAAACATAACAGGGTTACTATGTACTTAACATTATATGGTTACTATTTAACATATACTTTAGCACTGTCAAATGGAATACATTTTATGGATTTCCACAATAAATGTGGTTTTATCCCAAACATTTAAAGAATCAATAATATTAATGAATAAGCAAACTAGCAAATTGCCAATATACAAGCAATTCACTAGATTTCATTTGATACCATTATGACGTTTGTATGTGAATTTTTGATCAAAGTATGACCAAAACATATTGAAAATTTTTATAAACAATTTGATAGGGTTAAGGTTTCAGATAAGGGGTCTTGCCAAAAGCTCCGACTACCACAGTGCAAACATCGCTTATAATGTTATTTATATAATGTTCTTTAAGATAAATCATGTTTGCATTATTCCCCCTGAACAGAAAGCCTTGTTTCTGAAAGTATTTAACATGTTTTCGCTGAAAAATCACAATTTTAATGAAAATCATTAATACTAATGAATATGCAAATGAACTAATTTGCATAAGAAATAATAGCACATGAAAGAGTCATCCATGAGCTTTCATTTGATACCGTAGTGACATCTGTTAGAAACTGTTCAATCAGGATATGACCAAAAACGTTTTGAAAATTCAAATGAAAAAATTGATGGGGTTAAGGGTTTAGATAAGGGTCATGGCCAAAAGCCCCAACCGCCAGATTGCAAACATCGCTCAAAATGTTTCTAATAAAATGTTCTTTAAGATAAACTATGTTTACATGATTCCCCTTGAGTAGAAACACAATGTTTTTGAAAGTATTTACCAAATACCGGCTGAAAAAGTCACAGATTTAAGTAATGTCATTAATATTCATGACTATGCAAATGAGATAATTTGCATAAAATTGATGGCAAATTATTCGGACAGTAATAAGCTTTCATTCGATACCATTCTTACATCTGTAGGTCAATATTCAACCAAGATATGATAAAAACGCTTTGAAATGACTGAACAATTTTATAGGGTTAAGGGTTTAGATAAGGGTTTTGGCCAAATGCCCCCACAGCCAAAGTGCAAACATCGCTCAAAATGTTTCATATATGATTTTCTTTAAGATTAATTATGTTTACACAATTCCCCTGCACAAAAATGTCTTGTTTTGGAAAGTATTTACCAGATTTTGGTCGAAAATCGTAATTTTAGGAAAAATAATTAATATTCATGAATATGCAAATGAGCTAATTTGTATAACATATCTTAAAATGAAAGAACAAGTCATAAGCTTTCATTTGATACCATTCTGACATCTGTGTGTAAATATTCAACCAAGATATGACCAAATTCATTTTCAAAATTTGAATGAACAATTTGGTAGGGTTAAGGGTTTAGATAAGGGTCACGCCGAAAAGCCCCAACCGCCAGAGTGCAAACCAGGCTCAAAATGTTTCTAATTAAATTTTCTTACTGATAAACCATGTTTACAAAATTCCCCCTGGACAGAAACGCCTTGTTTTGGAAATTATTAACCAAATTTTAATCAAAATTGACAACTTTAAGCAAAATCATTAATATTCATGAATATGCAAATGAGCTAATTTGCATAAAATGATAACAAATGAAAGAGCAAGTCATTAGCTTTCATTTGATACCATATTGACATATGTAGGTCAAAATTCAATGAAGATATGACCAAATAAATGTTTGTATATTTGAATAAAAAAATTAAAAGGGTTAAGGGTTTTAGATAAGGGTTACAGCCAAAAGCCCCAACGGCCAGAGTGCAAACAACGCTCATCCTGTAGCATTTGTTATAAGCTTTCAGAAAATCATACCCTTCAAAATTCCCCCTGGGGGGGGGAGCAGGGGTTATTGGTGGCTCAAGGTCTATACAATACAGAATCAGATTGCTAGATGTTATGATGAAACCACACGAAGTTGTTGAGGGACATACAATAATACCCAGCAAAGGGGACAATACTGAGAATGGGATTGTGGTAAGGTTCCTGGTCTTGACATAGGGGCTAAATCAAAACAATTTAAAGACCGATTGTCTGCAGTTTATGGAGAGTCCCCTCCTTCATTTGAAATTGTCAAACTTTGAATGAAGGTATTCCAGAGAGGCAGTGGATTAAAAAGAAGAAAACGATGAAATGACTGCTGCTTCTGAGGGCTGCTTAGAGTACCAAGACATCGACTTCTGTAGATCGTGTATCAATTATTTTTGACCCGTCACGCTAAAAGGGACCTTATCCGAACTCAAAAAATCCGAATTTTGACAAACTTGTCAGACTCAGCACAGGTAAAGCAGATCCCGTATGCGAAAAATGAACGTATAGTAAGAAAGGTAAAATACGTATTCCGGATTTAGAAAATTACATAAAAGTGAAAAGTATCGGCCCTAGTCTGGCTGCGCGGACTGCGCAGACTGACTAGGGTCGATATTTTTCACACACCCAATAAGGTCCCTTTTAGCGTGACGGATCACATTTGTAGATTAGATGGAACAGCAATTTGGAGCTGAGGGAGGCCTAAGTTAAAAAATAAAGCAGTTCAAATCCAAATATCATTTTTTCTAGTTCTTTCTGTGTTCTATTCTGCGAAAGCACTTCTTTAGTGACATTGTACTGGTATTTGGATGCTTGTCCGCTTTGCGATAGTTTAATATATAGCTAAACCTTTTCCCAGACAAGACTTAGCTTTCGCATTTCCATTAGAAATTCATTTGGAAAACATTGAAAGAAAACAAGAAAATGCTGGTAACCTACAATTTCTCCCTTTGTTTAGATATTATCATATTACCACCTTGACACGTCCTATCTTTATTAACATTCATTTGTCATCTTTCAATTTGGATTGCCCTAAACTCTTTCCATTTGGTAAAGGGTCAACCTATAGGCGTAGGATTTTCCACTCTTTAACCCTTTCCCAAAAAAGACATTGTTTTGACGCCCGAACAGAAAAAGACATTGAGGCAAAAAGGAAAAATTCTGCTAATCAACATTTTCTCCTTTTGCCGAAATATAGCCATTTTGTACCTAAATCCCCTTTTTACTAAAATCAATTTTGTCATCTGCAGCAGCTTTTGAATAAGACAACTCTAAAACTTTGTCGTTTGGGTAAATCTATTTAAAATTTCTGTCAGTTTGATGTGGTTGAGAGCAAATAAGAAAAAAAAAAAACACTTTTCTTCTTTTTTTTTTTTTTTTTTTTTTTTTTTTTTTTTGATTATCAAAAAAACGAAGAACTGGTTTTGTATAACCCATCTTTTTTGGCGTTTTCTTCTGTATTTTGTTTTGGGTGTTTTTTTAACCTTTTTACACAATTTTTATGGTGTTGACGACACAAATTTTCTTTTTCATCCTGTCCAAATTGTTGCTGAAGAAAGGGTTTAATCCTTTCCCAATCAACAAAATATTATACCAGCTCTAGTTGAAAGATGCTGCGGAAGAAATGATACATCTTAGAGATATAAAAAGTGTAAAAATTTAGCTTGGAAAATATTGAGACAAAAGGAGAAAATGCTGATTATCAGCATTTTCTTCTTTTGTCTCAATGTTTTCCCAAGCATATTCTCATACGGACGTCAAAACAAGGTCTTTTGTGAGAAAGGTTTTTAGAAAGTCAAGCCATATATAGTGTATCCTTTCCCAAATAGTGACTACATCTGGCGGTCCTGTGAAAAGACGAGTTCCAGAACATTAAGAGAAAAGAAGGAATTATTTCGTTTGCTTATTTATTACGTTTGTTTGTTTTTAGTTTCTTTGTTGTTGTTGTTGTTGTTGTTGTTTAAATATATATTAATGTTTAATAAAATATTGAAAGGAAACTGAAATTTTTGTTTGGATTAATCAAATCATAATGTAACAAATGTGCATGGCGGTGCCAACAGTGAAAAGGTAGACCTATGCGAAGGTGTAACAAGGCAATTTTGCGGCGTTATAACCCGTTTATAAATGACAAAATATTAGGTTTTTCCAATATGAAAACTTTTATTCACAACAAAGTGTAATCATGTTATATAAATTAATATAATAATTTGATACAAAAAGAGACCAGGCTCATAGGAAGCAATTTCATATTGGGGGGCTAAAGCTCTTGTTCAGAATATAGGGGGGGGGGGGGCAGGGGGGCCAATTTGGATTTTCCCAAAATTTTTAGTGTCTAAATTAAGAAAATTCTGCAGTTTTGGCCGATTTCTGGGAGGGGGGGGGGGGACTTAGCCCCCTTTGCCCGCCTGTTCCTAAGGGCTGAGAGAACACGCTGATTTTCTTTTGTCTCATCGTTTGCCAAACCTATTTTCAAGAACATGAAACCAAGGTCTTGTTTGTGAGAAGGTTTAATGTTGAAGACACCTACGTAAAGTGTTCTTTTATTCGCATCACGAGTATCATGAAATTTGATTTTACGAGAATTAGTTAGATCTCTCAAAGGACTCTTAAACCTATTCCCAAACAGTCAAATGGTAGGGTGGATCAAATTGAAAGAATTTGCAGACGACGAAATAATCCATTTTAAATGAGAAAAAGATGCACAGATAAGCACAGAAAATTTTGATGCAAAAGGGGAAATGCTGATTATCAGCATTCTTGTTATTGCCACTATGTTTTCTCAATTCCTTTCTTTAAGAGCCGTAAAAAACTAGTGCTTGTTTAGGTAAGGAATAAAGTGTCTGTTTAAACAAAAACAAGAACGATGCATTCGTGATATATGAACAATCCTCAAAGTGATATGTATGACACCAAATAGGAAGTATAGGTGGCACACCACTCGTATTTGCTCCTATATAATTCTATATAAAAAACCTTCAAAGTAAAAACTTGTGTCATTTACCCCACCAACTTTGTTAGCCATTACCTCCAAAAATAAGACCTCATTAGATATTTTACACATACAAAGTAACCCTATCAATACACAAAATATAAAGAAAATATATTGAGCGATTTTGAGCCGTTGTTGCAACCCATCCTTTGTTCTATGCCTTGACATATCGCCGCTTCTCCTTCTGGCGAGTCTATGTACCAAAGGATTTGGAAGGTTTGGCAAGATCTGTAAATTCGAATATGCAGTTTTTTTTTTAATCCACCATGATGTTCTTGATGATTTCCCTTCCAGGATTCTCTTGTTTTTGGTGGTTTGGGGTTTTTTGTGGGTTTTGTGTTTGTTTTATGTTGTTGTTGTTGTTTTGTTGTTGTTGTTGTTGTTGTTGTTGTTGTTGTTATTGCTGATGTTGTTGTTGTTGTTGTTGGGTTTTTTTTGTTGCTTTTTTTACTTGACTTGACTTGGCGGACCCTAAGCGATTCCAGTACTCTTTCTGGTCAACTCCTTGACAAATATAACCTGTCTTCCTCGTAGTCACAAATGGAGTTAGATTTTCCAAGTTTCTTT